>CM060689.1:106469416-106716916 GCA_030686995.1 Artemisia argyi | reverse complement strand
ATTTCTACACAAGTGTTCTAAGATGTCTCAACCACCTAATCACTACTTCCCTCACTCTTATCCTCAGCAACAACAACCTCAGCAGTATCAGCAACAACAACCTCAGCAGTATCAGCAACAACAATACCTTCCGCACATAATGAATCAACAACCTCCTAAATACAATCCACAACAACATTACCTGATGATGCAGCAACAGCTCATTCCTCAACAACAACCATATCAAGTGCCACAACAAAACACTCAGTTTTCCTCCAAACAACCTCACTGGTTTGACAGAATGTGTGAAGTTATTACAACTCAACAATCCCGACATGAGGCAGGATCACTTGAAACACCTCCAATGCTAACACCTGGTAACTATGTGCAATGGTCAAGTCGATTCCTACGCTTTCTTGAACTAAAGAAACCTCATGGGCACTTCTTAAAGCAAGTGATACTTGAAGGACCATTTGAGTGGCCAACAAGATTTGAAGCTGGTGATCCTAATGCTGATCCTCCACGTCCTCCTGGTGATAGACCCCTTCCAGAAACTGCACTCACTGAAGAACAGAAACTACATCGTGAAGCTGATCAGTATGCAATGGCTTATATACTTCAAGGTATACCCAATCCGATCTATCGCAGTGTCGATGCTCAGAAAACAGCCAAAGCTATGTGGGAACACGTTCATCTCCTCATGGAAGGCACTCAATTGAATAAAGATGACATGGAATCCAAGCTTTACATGGAATACACTGACATCACAATTGAACCTGGAGAGTCACTTGAATCCTACTATCATCGTTTCACAAATGTTGTCAATGATCTGGAACGTCACAAAATCACTGTACCAAGGATCGCTGTGAACTCCAAATTTGTTGGTAGTCTTGGCCCTGATTGGCATAAATATGTGACATTTGTTCGTCAAACGAAGAATCTTCATGATGCTCCATATGGCTTGTTGTATGACTTTCTGAAACACCACGAACCTGAAGTGGAAAAAGATCGAGCTCTACGAGGAGGATATACACCAACTTCACCAGCAAATTCTTTGGCTCTCGTAGCTCAATCCAACTATGCTCCACCACCAATGTCAAATCATGCATATGTTCAAGAGCAGAACTACTTCAGTTATCCACAATCTTCCACCTCGAACCAAATGGTCTCTTATGATTCATCTCCACAAGATACTTCTACTCAACTTGTTCCGTCAAACAACAATGATGCTGTGTACTACTCCAACTGCAATGATGATGACGATGATGACTTTAATACGTTGAATCAGGGACTTGCTCTTATCGCTCGTGCTTTCAGCAAATTCTCCAACAAAACGAATAACCGTCAACGTTCATCTTCAAATACCAGGAATCAAGCTGTTGTAAATGATGGAAGAGTGGAAATTCAAAATCGTAACTATGGTCGATCTGGTTCAGGAAGTTCTTCAGGAAGTTATGGGAATGGTCAGAGGTTTGGTAACAATACAGGGTTCAGGAACAACTCAGCATCTTCTCAACAAAGGTCTGACTCAGTTACCACAAGGAACTCAACCTCAGGGAATGCAGTTTGGTGCTACAATTGTAATGAACAAGGTCATATTGCTACAGCATGTCCCAAACCAAGAACTCGGGGTAGCAAGTTTCACAAGCAGGCATTACTCATGGCTCTTCAGGATGAAAAAGATGGACATTTCCCTGAACAGGACAACAACTTCATGGCAAATGTGAACAACGATGATGACATGGAAGATCTGGAAGCCAATGCTGCTGTGATGCTCATGGCCAACATGCAGGAACTTAAGCTCAATGATTCAGGTCCAGTGTATGACACTGACGGCTTGTCTCAGGTACATGACCTCAATGAATGCTTTATTAATGAAATAGTCTCACCTTCTGCTTCTGAATCAGATATGGCGCAAGTTGTTCCATCTAAATCATCTTCATCACCTCAAAAAGATGAACAAATAAGCACAGTTGTCATTTTCGATGATGACACAGTTGTTTCATTTGATGATCCTATTAAGAATGATGAATATGATCATTTAGAACAACATGAACCATCATTTGATCCAGACCCTGACCTCATAATGTTATCTAAACAGCTGAATGCTCAGCAATTGCTTATTGCTAAGTGCAACGAGAAAAATAAAGCTTTAAAAGAACAAAATGCGTCACTTTCAAGAGACATTGAGTGTTATAAAATCCAGCTTTCTAATCAGGATGTAAAGATTAAAAATGCTAAAAGTTTTGAAAAAGCTTTTCAAGAGTCTTACAACAAAGAACAAGATCTTCAATGCAAAATGCAAGATTTAATTGAGTCAAACGGAAAGTTGACTTCGAAACTTGAAAGTGACAAATGTGCATTGAAAATGCAAGTTGAACGTCTTCAAAAAGAACTTTCAAAAACAGAAACAGAATTGTCAAGTTGTCAAAAAGATTTTTGTGAACACAAAATACGAAAAAGGAAGTATATAGATAACTTACTCGGTGATATTGTTGATCTTGAAAAACAATTGAAAGAATTTCGTAACATTGTGTACAAACACGGGAACTCTGTCACTACAATTCAGAAATTTACTTTAAAACCGAGACCCGGTACTGGATTTGCACTTGGCGATTACAATTCAATGTTTCTTCATAATGCATTCAAAGATGTTCCAAAAATTTACAGTATGGATTATTTGCTTGATAATTCGATTGTGCGTGCTGTTGTTTTTGATACTGAGGAAGAAGAAGAACTTGAAGAAGAGAGTCGGTCAAAAATGAGTAATGTTGAATATTGCACACCATATGACTATTCAAAAAATCCAGTCAAGTTCGTTACTCAAAAGGATTTACCTGAGAAATCATGGTTTATCGAAGAGTCGTATGTTTCATCTCACAATGAGGCCCCTGTCCAAACTGTAGCACAAGTAAATGGTCCTTTACCATCATCCGGTGAACTTTCACGTTTACCAAAATGTCGTGTCTTAAATTATTTCAAAACCTTTATGGAAGACATCGATATTTTGGAGGAAACAATTGAACGCAATTCTGAAATTAAAATTGAAACTTTTCAATCCGCCTACGAGCGAGAAAAGAGAGATATTTTTCAAAAACAAATGAAACCAATTGTTCAACACCTCCGTCACTGTGCTACACGTTGGGATCAGGAACTTCAAAAGGAGGTCAAAAATATGATAAACGTTTTTGACACTGCTGAAAATGAGATTTTGGTTCAAAAGTTACAAACTAAAGTTTTCAAAAATGATGCTGATCGACTCTTGGAACAAGTTCTCTGTGCTGATATTTTGTCTGTTATCATGAATGATCTCTATAAATCTGGTACTTCTATGCTTAAGCATGATCATTGTGTTGATAATAACTTGTTGAATGAGGAAATTGAGACACTGAAACATGAGAATGATAATCTGAGGAAAAAGAATGATGATGTGACAAAACAGTTTTCAAAACAAATCAGTCTACTCAATCAAAGGCTTGAATGGTGTCAAGCTAAAAGTCTTGAAAGGGAATTGAAGTTTCAAAGTCACAATGTTTCAAACTCTTGTCAACTTTGCAAAAACAATGAGTCTTTAAAAGGTTTGTGTCTCAAATACGAGAAAGAAATTGCGAAGTTAAAAATTGAAAATGACGAATTTCTACAAAACCACATAGACATCAAATATTGCAATGGTATACTTGAGTCAAACATTCAGGATAAGAATCACATCATCATTGAGTTAAAAGAGAAAATAAAGATACTTGAAAAAGGAAAGATGGTTGACACCACGGTGATCGCACCAGGAATGTATAAATTAGACAAAACTGATAAAGGAAAGGTTATTCAAAATACTAATGTTGATAACTCCACTTCTACAGGACTAGTCTCCCCTACTAGCGTTAGCAGACCCAAGCGATACAGTAAAAAGAAGAATAGGCTCTGGCAACGTAAGCGAGGACAACTAGAAGCTCAAGAAGTAGAAGACCAACTTAGGAATTTGAATAAAACTCATGTTGCATCAGATTTAGATTTAATCTGGCAAATTGTAATCAAAATCTAAATGTAACGAATGATGAACCTTTGAATGTTTTGAATATTAATGCATCTTGTGTGTTTTGTCGTAAAAGCGTTTCATCTGGTGATCATACTAAATGTATAGCTAATTCTCTACTTCATCGTCATAAGAAACGTAGGACACGCATTCCTTCTAGGCCCACTACTGCCTCTAAGTCTATCTTAGGAAAGCCGCCTTCTACGGTTTTTAGTAAAATTGATGTTAACCCCATAGGTGCAGAGAACAAATCTAGGAATCAGCCAAACACTAGTGAATACACCATTAAGAAAGCTCGAACTAGTTGGAATTGGCAACGTTGGTTACAACACAAACCTGATTTTAAATGGATTCCTAAATTATTGAATACTTGTGCTTCTAACCAACAGGAACCCGCAGTTTCTTTGGGTTCCACCCTTACTTCTGTTCCATCCGTGTCCTCTTCTAGTGATGCAGGTGGTGCAGATTGTTCTCTGGATTGTTGATAGCGGATGCACCCGACATATGACAGGCAATCTCAAACTGTTACACAACTTTGTCTCAAAGTTCATTGGTACTGTCAGATTCGGGAATGATCATTACGCTTTAATCATGGGGTATGGTGACTTTATAAGTGGAAACATCGAAATAAGCCGTGTTTATTATGTGGAAGGCCTTGGACACAACCTTTTCTCTGTTGGTCAATTCTGTGATGGGGATCTAGAAGTTGCATTTCGTGAGAAAACTTGCTTTGTTCGTGACTTACAAGGAAACGATCTTATGTCTGGCTCCCGTGGCTCCAATCTTTATACAATTTCAATGTCAGATATGATTGCAACATCTCCGATATGTCTTCTCTCCAAAGCAGAATCAACTAAATCTTGGTTATGGCACAAACGTCTTTCACACTTGAATTTCAAAACTATGACTGACCTTGCTCGTTATAAACTTGTTGAGGGATTTCCAAGATTCCGTTTCACCAAAGATCACTTATGTCCAGCCTGTGAACAAGGAAAAAGTACTCGGGCTCATTTTCCTTCAAAACCTGAACACAGTACGAATCATGTTCTACAACTACTTCATATGGATTTGTGTGGACCGATGCGTGTTCAAAGTATCAACGGTAAACGCTACATACTAGTAATCGTCGATGATTTTTCCAGATGGACTTGGGTTTATTTTCTACGAAGTAAAGATCAGGCTCCTTCTATGATCATCACCTTTCTCACTAAAATTCAAGTTCAGTTACGCAACACGGTCCGAATAGTCAGAACTGACAATGGAACTGAATTCAAGAATCAGACACTTCGGTCTTACTATGAGAAAGTGGGAATTGAACATCAAACGTCTATACCTAGAAGCCCAGAACAGAATGGTGTGGTTGAAAGACGCAACAGGACGTTAGTGGAAGCTGCTAGAACTATGTTGATTAATGCTCAATTACCAGATTACTTGTGGGCAGAAGCTGTTTCAACCGCATGTTATACTCAAAACCGTTGCATGATCACAAAACGCCATCGCAAAACACCATATCAAATTGTTCACAAAAGGAAACCGAACATCGATTACTTTCATGTATTTGGAGCACTCTGCTATCCGAAAAATGATCGTGATGATTTAGGTAAACTCAAAGCTAAGGCAGACATCGGAGTGTTCGTTGGATATTGTGAAAATTCCAAAGGTTTTCGGATATGGAATCGTCGAACAAGAGAAATTCAAGAAACCATTCACGCTAATTTCGATGAACTCACCCAAATGGCTTCTGAGCAACACAGCTTAGGACCCGAATTTAACCGTCTTAACCCTCCGGCATCTTCGGCTGAACCATTGCCACTCAACCGCAAAGAATTGGAAACCTTGTTTGCTCCACTGTTTGATGACACAATTGAATACCGTCCTACTGAGGTCCCACCTAATTCCGCTGCTCAACCTGACAATATTCATGTACCAGACTCACCTCAACAAACTTCAACAACTGTTGAGAGAGACGGTCCTCCAATTGCTTCACCATCTACAGTAGAACAAACTGTTTCTAACTCCCGCCACTCAGCTGAAGATCCAACACCACTATCAGTTCCACAATCCGCAGAGCATGATCCTGATGCGTTCTTCAATCCGTTTGCACCAGCTACTACAGTTCCTGATATAGCTGAGTCGTCAACACGCAACTTGGATCCTGCCAACATGCGAGATACATATCAACTACACCCTTCAACACACAAATGGACCCGAGACCATCCTCTAGTTCATATTATTGGCCATCCAGATGCACCAGTTATGACAAGACAACGACTTCACACAGATGGAGAAACTTGCATCTACGCACTCACAGTTTGTCATGAAGAACCCAAGAACATTAAAGATGCTATGACTTATGACAACTGGATTGAATCTATGCAAGAGGAATTTCAGCAATTCATACGATTAGAAGTCTGGGAATTAGTTGAAAGACCTGACGGAGTCTTTGTCATTGGGTTAAAATGGATATGGAAGAATAAGCTTGATGCTGAAGGAACTGTCATCCGTAACAAATCACGTCTGGTAGCGAAAGGATACTCTCAACTGGAAGGTCTAGATTTTGCTGAATCCTTTGCTCCAGTGGCTCGACATGAAGCTGTTCGGATCTTTTTGGCCTATGCTGCACACCGGAACATGGTAGTCTTCCAAATGGATGTCAAAACAGCATTTCTTAATGGAGATCTCCGTGAAGAAGTTTATGTTAGCCAACCTGAAGGCTTCGTTGATCCTGAGCGTCCTAATCACGTTTACCGACTCAAAAAGGCACTCTACGGACTCAAGCAAGCCCCACGGGCGTGGTATGACAAACTGTCTACTTTCTTATTGGCCAATAAATTTTCTAAAGGCTCGGTGGATCCCACACTCTTTACAAAAACCTACGGGGAGGACTTACTTGTTGTTCAAATATATGTCGATGACATCATTTTTGCCTCAACAAAAAGAAGTTACTCTAATGATTTTGCAAAATTAATGAAAGATAATTTTGAAATGTCCATGATGGGTGAACTTTCGTTCTTTCTAGGACTTCAAGTTCATCAATCACCCCGTGGAATTTTTATAAATCAGTCTAAATATGCTCTTGAAATTTTGAAGAAACATGGAATGATGTCTTGTGATACCTATAATACACCAATGGGCTATACCACAAAACTAGATGCTGATTTGCATGGGACTCCTGTTGACCCTACCAAATACCGAAGTATGATTGGGTCCCTCATGTATCTCACAGCTAGTAGACCTGATATAGTATTTGCTGTCTTTATGTGCTCCCGCTATCAGTCAAGACCAACTGAAAAACACCTCAGTGAGGTCAAGAGAATCCTTCGATACATAAAGGGAACCATTAATTTGGGGATCTGGTATCCGAAGGATTCTGGCTTTGAACTAATTGCTTTTTCAGATGCTGACCATGCAGGATGCTTAGACACACGCAAAAGTACATCTGGTGGATTACAATTTCTTGGAGACAAACTTGTGTCATGGCAATCTAAGAAGCAGGACTGCACCTCACTGTCATCAACAGAATCTGAATACGTAGCCATGTCTGCCTGTTGTGCTCAAGTCATCTGGATGAGATCACAACTTAAGGACTATGGCTACCTATTCAACAAGATTCCTATCTACTGTGATTCCAAAAGTGCTATTGCCATCTCCTGCAACACAGTACATCACTGCAAATCCAAACACATCGATCTCCGATATCATTTCATCAAAGAGCATGTGGAAAGGGGTACAGTTGAACTTTATTTTGTTGGAACTGAGTACCAGTTGGCGGACTTACTTACCAAATCCTTGGCACCATCCAGGTTTGCTAGTCTCGTTCACCAGATTGGTATGCGATGTTTGACTCCAGAGGATCTGGAAAAGTTTTTAAAATACAAGTGATTGTCAAACATCAAAACTATCTTTGTAAATATTTTTTTTTTCTTTTTCTCAAAAAAAAAAAAAAAAAAAAAAAAAAAAAAAAAAAAAAAAAAATGCAAGTATAAATCTCTTTCAACTCTAATTTGTTCTAAAAACATTTCAATCATTTAAAATTAGTGTTGAGGGGGAGAAAACGTAACATTTTTTAATATTTCATCTCTTATACTTGCATTTTACCAAAACCATTTATTTTTTTCAAAATATTAATATATATATATATATATATTTTTTTTTTTTTTTTTTTTTTTTCTTCTTAGTGTTGATTCAAAAGGATTTCGGGTTACTCTCCTTGACCAAAACCTGTTAATTTTACCATGATTCTAAGGTCGAGGGGGAGTATGACAAGTTGTTCTTATCATTTCTTGGAGTTACGATACGTATATGATAAGTGTATATTATGGTTAGGTATTATGTTTAAATGTGAGTTAAGGTTAAGGGGCTGAAAGTGTCAACTAGTGAAACATGAATTCACCACAGTCAAAACCACACTTTGACCCACCACATTAACTTTTTTTTTCAAACTTCACATTTAATTTTTTTCACCAACCATATCAAACGACCACAAATCATCTAACTAATCCAAGAATCAATCATCAAATCTGTAACAGGTAACATGTTTTGATCATAATTCTTAACAAAGGTTTTTAATCTTACAACAATCCAACGGTTAAATCAAACACAAATGATTAATTTGTTCTTGAAGTTATGCGTAAAATTAAACCCAGAATTATGTGTTGTTTTGATTGAATTTGGTGGTGGGATTTGTTCATATTATGTTGTTAATCATGTCTGTTAACTCCAATCACTCCCAGAATCGCCAATTGTGCTATTTGTAAATTAGGGTTCATACGTACGAATTGGGGATTATTGTGTTTGTGCATTAAGATTACAATTAGTGATGGGGTTAGTGTTTGAGTATGTCTAGGATCATTCTTACATGGTTTAATTGGATCTTTATCATGATTTGCTCTTGAATCTTAGGTTTATGGTTCGTAGGTCATATAGCAGATTCAATCGTAAGATTGAGTGGTTGATATTTGTTATAACTTGGTCCACTTGATCATTAGGTTATATGAATCATTAGCCCCATGCCCAATCTTACCCAGAAACATGTTTGATTAAGGATTTGATTAAGTGCTCATGTGTGTTTACGCGTTAAGTAGTTATTGAGCATGTTTACGCGTTAAAATGCATGAAATAAGTGTGTTGGAATGATGTTTGATCAGTGGTAATGTTTGTGCACTTTTCAGGAAATTAACAACTTGCATTTCAAAGGTGAATTTCTGGAATAAGACGTCTTTACGCGTTAAAAGTTCATCCTACGCGTAAGATTGAATCTTACGCGTAAGATTCGACACGTGGACAAATTGTGTCTTGGATAAGACACAGTTTACGCATTAAATTGTTCTTACGCATAAGTTCTGATTTTACGCGTATGTCTAGAACTTACGCGCAAGTCATTACCTACGCATAAATTACAATTTACGCCTAAGGAAATTCCTACGCGTAACTTCATTTTTTACGCGTAAGACCTATCTTACGCATAAAATTGATCTTACGCGTAAGTTTCACTTTACGCGTAAAGTTCTAACTTACGCGTAGATTTTACACTTACGCCTTATTTCTTAACTTACGCGTAAATCAGGTTACGCGTAAATACAACAACTTACGCGTAAACTTGTCAAAATTCCAAATTTTTTCTAAGTGTTAGAAATTTCCAATGTGTAACTTGTTGTAAATGATAAACTTTGGTTGGAATTGAATTGTTTTATGTTTCTAACAAGTAAAATAACTCAAGTTTGTCACATAACATAAGTTTTAACACACACAAACCCCCACTGATCATCATCAAAACATGATAATCTATGTGAACACATGCTTAATGATTGCTAATACTAACATCATCAACAATTGCCATGTTTGTGTGTTTATGATCAATTCAGATGGCAGAACACAATGACATCCCATACGGACCAGAACCTGAACCCATTCGTGCATGGGAAGACACATTTCCTGAAAACTACTCCAGGAAGATTGGAAAGAACAACCTAAGAGTCAACTTCAACAAACTGACATGCAATGAGTCTTCTTGCCTTGTTGCTGTTGATGCTCTCATCTATCACCCGTGCAAAGTTCTTCTCACCAAATCTGCTGCAGTAGCATGCTTCTACATACATCAGTTTTGGCACACTATCCACCTGGACCTCCTGGAAGAGTCCTTTACTTGTATGCTTCACATGAGACAAGTCACGGTCGACAAGGATCTTCTCCGTAGTGCTCTTGGACTTCCCGAACTTGAACCGAATGAAGAGTATGACCAAGTTCCCACTGAAGAAGAATTGATAGAATGGCTGAGAGATATTGGGTATGATGAGTCTGAAGGGGTCATTACTAGTCACTCTAGGGTCAATATCAGATTTCTTCCACAGCCTTGGAGAACTCTCTACATCATTATTGCCAAGTCACTATCCGGCAGAGACACAGGCCATGAACACCCTAAGCTCCAACATCTCAGGCTGTTCTGGGCTATTGCTAATGTCAAGAAGGTTGATTATGCCAGCATTATCTGGGAAGATATTGTGTGGCACATACACCGCAAGACAACCAATATTCCATTCGTCCGTTTCACCAAACTTCTTATTGCAAGCTTCCTCCATGAATATGATGACATTCCTCAAAGATTGAATGATGAGTTTCAGCACACATACAAGAATGAGGACACACTGAAGGTCATCAAGAGAATGGATACAAGTACAAGGAAACAGGGAAAGAAACTTCCAGATAGCCTCTTAACTGACAAAGTCAAGGCTGGCAATAACTACAAGTACTACCTACAAGCCATTGAAGCAGAGAAAGTTGGGTTCTTGGACGAAGCTGCTCTACCTTCATACATGCAGAAGAAAGGTAAGAAAGGTAGCAAATCGGGCAGCTCAGAAAGTTCTACCAAGTCCAAACCTAAGAAAAAGCCATCATCTAAGGTCAGAATTCCTGCAAAGAAACCTACTGCTGAACCTGGCTGGTTTCCCTCACCTACACCTTCTCCAAAACCTGCTGACTCTGAACAAACCGAATCCGACGAAGGTCCTATTTACAGTGAAGCCTATGCCAATATCACCAAGAAAGTCAATCTTGATGAAATTGACGATAAGGATTTGACGTTTGAAGATTGGGATAATATTATTGACGAATCTGCTGATTATGCTGAATCCCCCTCACACCTCTATCAACGTCCATTCACCAAAGCTCAAACAATTTTGGAAGAAGAAAGGATTAGAAGAAAAAAGATGAAGGAACCAGTTACAACTGTACAAGAGCCTGAAGGCCTTTCAGTCGATGAAGAAAATGAACGGGCTCTCAACCTCGGTCTCCTTCACAGCCGAATTGACACATTCAATGCTGATCAACCTCCACCTCCAGTGTTCTCCCAGACCACCGAAGCTGGCGGGTCTAGCAGCATTCCTGAGGCTACCACAGGAATCTCCTCAAACTTAGTTGTTTATGATAATCCCTCAGTGTCTCCCACCGACATTGAAATGACTATGGAAGAGGAAGAAGAGGAAGATCCTATGGATACCGATGCTCCAAGACTTATGTCTATAGAAGAAATAGAGCGTCGAGAAAGAGCTCAGGAAGAGGAACTAAAAAGAAAACAAGAAGCTGAAGAGGCCAGACTTGAAGAGATTGCTCAAGCTAAACTGGAAGAATCAATCAGAATGGAAGAGAGTAGGAGAGCAGAAGAGGCAGCCAAACTGGCTGAAGAAAAGTCTAAGAAGGAAGAAGAAGCCAGGCTGGCTGAAGAACAAAGGCTTAAAGCCGAAGCTGATAGGCTGGCTGAAGAAAAACTTAAGAAAGAAGAAGAAGCCAGGGTTGCTGAAGTACTAAGACAGAAAGCTGAAGCTAAAAAACTGGCAGAAGAACTTAGGGTGAAAGAAGCAGCAGCCAAAGATAAGAAAGTTGTACAACCCGAACTACAGAAAGGAGATGTCAAAGACACAACCACCATTATTGAATCATCACAGTCATCACCTCCTGCATCTGAATCAACACATGGCAAATCAATCAAGAAACCGAGCTCCAAAGCCTCTGCTGCATCCAAACTACTCAAGTCTGCTTTCAAAAGAGTGCATGATAAGAAGAGAAGCAAACTAGAAGATCAGGTTGCTAAACTTGCAACCCAGGTTGCTGAACTATCTAAACTGAACACGAACGTCAACGAGCTACAAGATAAGGTTGACATTTTCCTAGCTAAAGACGTAACAGAGAACTTGGAAGCCGCATTAGCAGCTCAAGCACAAGAATACATGGCACAACACTTAGTGGCTGAGCTGAAAGTACTGCTGGCACCAATGAGAGACGAACTCACCAAGTTCGCTGAGCAAGCAGTTAAGAAAGTTATCCGATCAACAACCTTCACCCTTCGTGCCGACAAGTCTACTGCTCCTCTACCGGGACTATCTCTGGATGATTTGGAAATTCAACTTTTGGACAAGCTGGCAAGCAAAACTACCTTATCTCCTGAAGAAGCCAAAGTCCTGGAAGCACTGAATAACAAACTGACTAAAGAGACCTGCAGCACAGAGGCCGATAAGCTGAAACGACAAAGAGATGATGAAGACAGAGATCCTAATTCTCAGGCAAAGAAACAGAAACAAGCCGAAGGATCCTCATCTCAGCACAAAACACCGGTAATTCCTCCTACCACAACAACTTCCTCACAACAACCGAAGGCATCCGGTTCTGCTCCCAAGGCACATGATCACTTTGAATACACCGGTGGTGACGACATTCCTATGCCCGATGAAGTTCCAGAACCATCTCCTAAGCAGAAGAAGAAAGATAAGAAAGGAAAGCATCAGCAACCTCAACCAGATACCTCAACTAAAGGCACCAAACCAAAGAAACCCAAAACCGTCCTTAGCTGGCTAGACCAAGACAATAGTGCCGAATACTCCTGGTTTGAGAAGATGATAAATTCGCAACCACCACTGGAAGACAATCATGAACCTCAAGATGGTCGTACAGTGGAATATGCTCAAATGATTCAGCAAAAGTTTAAGATGAAAAAGATGAATAAGAAAGAGCTGCGAAGAATCAAAAATGATGCTTTCAATCTTCTGAAAGATCGGTCTGCTAACTCAATCGAGCTTGAATATCATCTGGAAAATATTGCTCGCGCTATGTCAAGCAATATTGACTGGATCAACCCAGAATCATATGTCGACCCGGTCACAAAGAAAACCGCACCTTACATTACTGACTGGTCCAAACCACTACCGATGATTGGGAAGCCTAAGGAACCAAAGATCCCGTACAAGTTCTTCTACAACACAGACTTGGAATTCCTGACACTTGGCAGCAAGATCGAGAAGAAGTATGTTACCTCACTCGCCTTTCTCCCTGCAGCTCGATATCTCAACAATGCCATCGAAGAAGAAGCTTCAGCATTATTCGTCGACAAAATTGTTGAATATGACCGGGATGCACTTTATGGTATTCATCATTGGCCAACCAACCGGGCACAGTACTATCGAAGCAGCAGACTTAATCAGACGATGGGTGATGTAGAAAGTGATCTGAAGATTGTCTCCATTCAATTCATCTCGACTGTCACGTTCTTTGGGTACCCCTTCCTCAGCAAAATCACTCTGAAAAGGCTTGATGAAAAGGAGTACGATATTTCCGAGTCTGACTTTCCACGACTACGTCTCAACGACATTGAAGACATGTACCTGCTAAAAGTTCAAGGAAAACTCTGTGGCTTGCCCAAAGACATACAGCTTGCCTTTATCCAAGCTCTTCTCATCTACATCAGGCAGATTGTCATAAGAGAAAGAGTTGAAGATCTTCAGTTAGGAGTGGAAAGTTACCAGAAGAAGCTCAATCTCACCAAACCAAACCTGTTTGACATCCCCGAACTTCAACATCTACCTCAATACTCCTTGATCAGACGACCATTTGGGTTCACCTACCGAAGTGCTAACGGTCGCAACTGCTTTATGGGTTATGAAGAAATTCATAAGTTCTGTGATGAAACTCTTAAGTTCGTCAGAGATGGGATCAAAGGCAGAGTCAATGACATTGAACTAGGAAAATCCAAAAGGTGGAACACCAATGAAGCACGGGATGCTCGCAGATTTATCTTAAGGATTGAGAACAGATTGAAGCGCAGGGATCAGTTCCGAAGGTTGGAGAGTTATGTTGGAGGCAGATCCAAATTTCCGGTGCTGACATTTCAGAGGCCTGATTAGTAAATCATTGTAAGCATTTGATTTGATTTGTCAATAATTTACTTCATAATGGCTTGTGCACGCATTACAGTGCACAACCCGAACTTGTAAAAGAAAGGACCCTGAGGTACGCTTCAGTGCCTCAATCCTAACATAAGGAGCGAAGGCTTCTTACTTTTGAGTAGAATTAATCAAACCTTTATGATTTTTTCATAATTCTGCTCAAAAGGACAAGTATTTCACCTCAATAAGACCTAATCACTTGTTGAGGGGGAGCACTTGTCAAAACTACATACTTTGCTCAAAATCAAAAGGTTCTTGGTGAATCTCCCCATAAGACTCAAAAAGGCATATTTTAATCCAAAAGATTGTCAAAAACATCATTTTATATGCTATTTTTGAGGGGGAGAAAATGAAAAAATGATTAAAATACACGAAGTCAATGCTTAAAAGTTGTATCATGTGCGAGCTAGACTCAGAATGGACCCAGGAATTGACGAGAGAATAAATGTTTGTAACATCGAAAAGACTTATCCTCGACGGGTAATAACATCAAGTTAGTTACTAGAGCTAGTTGTCACCTAAAAACTGACAATGGAACTCTTTAACTAACCACGTAAGCGTGTCTCGAAAAGGATTAGTCTTAGTAGATATGTACCGTCTCGAGAAACTTTCTGTGGACTTGACCAGGCCGGGTAATAACTTCAAGCCAGTTTAACTGGTGATGTAAGCGTGTCTCGAATCGGTCTTGCTCACGGAAAGTGGATCAATTCTAAAGTGCTTGCTCCTCCCGCATGTGCAAATTTATTAAACACTTATGAGCACATGTGCAGGGGGAGCCCTTCAAAAGTGAACACAAAACTCTCAAAGTGTTAACCAAAATATTTGATTATCACAAATACTTTGAGAGATTTTCAATCAAAGGTTTCTTGGCTACTGTCGGAGTTATAAGGTGATTAAGATAGGAATATCCGTCCTATGATCCGCCAGAGCCGGAGGGATCTACCCAAGGACATCTCCCATAGTTAGAATTAGAAGTCCTTAGGTATGATACGAAAAAAGGAGAAAAGAATGAAAGGGAAAGAAGGAGTTGAAGAATTAAAAGGAAAAGTAAAGTAAAGGGTGAAAAGAAATAGCCCTCCAGATGATTCAACCTTAGGGCAGACACCGGGTTCAATACGTATGCTACTGGTTGTTGCTAAGGCAACGCCGGTATTGAAGACAAAGTCGTCATGGACCCAGTGACGCAATGCACTAAACCTTCTTAACCACTCAAGTTCTCTTAAAAGAGCTTGTTTCATTCTCACGGGGAACCCGCATAACCTATCGACCTATCTCTTAGAGACGGTTGATATTGAAGAAGGACATCCCCAGTCTCCGCATAGGAAACCTAGGTGTGCACTTATTGAGTCTAGAGCATTGAGATACATCAAAGATCTCTTAGGAACACTTAGTACTTCTACGACTGGTGTTCTACATCAATGGGCATCAGTTGTAAACTATCGAGTCCTTCGCAGATCTAAGCAATCTGCCGAGAACGTTTATGAGAGGATTACTTATGTATTTCTCAATGATTGAACGGAAATCCTGCCAGGGTCATCATCAAACAGCCCTGACAGCAGGTCACTTCGGTAACCTCACAAGGGTTACGCTTAGTGTTTGCGGTGGTTACATCTCGGTCTACAGTCGTGGAGTGATCCCCAGCGACTCACCCAGTCATTGAGCTACTTAGTAGGTCTAGTAAGCTCCTTCGGGAGTATCTGATATGGGAACGGCCAGGATAAGGATTAGAAGGAGTCTTCACAATATGCTGTTGACAAGCTCTAATTCCTTATCCGTAAGTACCGGTGATTTATTGCTAACTGTCTACTCGCAGGTACCTCACTTTCATGATGACGGATTCCACATGCTCATACATGCATCTTAAAGTCATCAAAAGCTCCCTCAAAGATCAAAGCAACACAAAGTTCAAAGAAAGATTCTACGCCAAAAAGAAGAATCTACAAAGTATAAAGACCAAAGATCTTATGTGAAAGAAAGGGACTACGTGCATGTATAAGTCAGAATTCGAAGATGTATGAGCATGTTGGAATGGCGGACAACCACCACAGACGCAGGAGTGACAAACGGCAGATTACTTCATAACATTATCACTACAACATCATCAAAGAACAAAGACAAAGAGCAAAGTATATCCATCATTATTCTAATCATTTCTGAAGACGTCTAAAGCTATGAAAGTCAAAGATTAAGACGAAGACGTCAAGCAACCCTGATGACCGACCCTTAGGGGGAGATTGTTGGAACCATAGTTTTACTATTTTATCAAGTCTCGGTCATTACATTTTGTAATAGGTTGCTTAGTTTATTTTACTTATTTAGTATTTGTTACAAGGCTTAAGTGTTAAAGCCCCATGGGCCTTAAAGCCCACGTTTTTATGAAAGGAAGGAGGAAGGGAGTGTTGCCCTAGTCCTCCTCCTATAAATACCATGCTAATGTACTCATTATAATTGTTGGTTATTAGATTACCTTAAGGAAACTCTTGCACTTTTTATCTTTCTTATTATCTTATAATCAACCAAGTCTATTTCTCATCTCATTTCTCTTTATATCATACTTGTGTTTACTAAATGGTGACCTAACATTGAGGAATTTGATCAGGGGCATAATCTACTTCTGGAGCCCATTTCCATATCCATGGAATAGAAAATTCTATAAAAAATAATAATGAGGGAATAATTTTCTTAGCACCATTATTTTTTGTTATCATGTCTATAAATTTGGGAGAGACATCAATCCATTCCACATATAAACCCTTATAAATTTCTGGAAGGATTTGAATTGATGGACCATATGAAATCCACCAGTTTATGAACCAATTTGGTAAAGACTTATTAAAAATCTTGGGGCAAACTTTGAAGAACCAAGAATGTTTCTTTTTGGGATTGATATATAAAAAGGTTTTATTAAAACTTTCCACATAATCCCAGTAATTATATTTCAAAGCAATTTTTTGAATAGGATGTATAAACTCCTTTTCTTTTAGGGTACTAAGACCCCATTCTTCTGCAGTTATAACCTGCTTTATCAAAACTTTACTAAAATTATAAATATTACTGTTTTGGTCAGTAAAATGTCTGACTTCAATTGATCCTGTTGATATGAGTATATTCTCATAATATGATCTTGACTTGTATGCATATGCCACACAAGGAGCATTATCAAGATATCTGGACATCAAAATCCATGGGTCATTACCTGCTTCAAAATATCTCATAACATCTTGATATTCAAGAAATATGATTCTCTCCTTATTTGGAGACTGGCAATATTCATGAGGATCTTCATTATCCTCTTCAACAAGAGCATTGGCATAAGAAGGACTATTTCCTTTTTTATTTTTTATAAATTCCAAAAATTCTCCATATAATGGATCATTTGGACCTGGAATTGTTGATGAAGATGCTGATTCAGCAATGTTACTAGCTATTAGCCTGTTGTTTCCATGTTGAACCAATATATTGTTGGCTCCTCCTGTTCTTCCACCCCTATAAAGATGGCTACCTCTTCCTCCTCTTCCTCGAGGAATCATGACTGCAAAAATTCTCTAGTTAAAAAATCAGGAAGAATATTATCTTTCCCTTTTTTATATTCTATTGTAAAATCAAATGGAGCTAATTGAGCTTGCCATCTAGCATACATTTGCTTAGATACAAATTGTAAGTTTTCTTTTAATTTTATTTTGTTAATGGCAGCTTAGATCCTTATGTTGGATAACCTTAAGCAAACATATTACTAGATTCCATGAATCTTATATTATTTTAAAGCTTTGTTATGTTCAAATAGATCAGCCAATCAAAGTCTAGGTCGATAACAAGCCCATACAGATGTTATGGCAACCATGTTATAATAACCATGTCATAGTCGTGATCCAGCCCTGTTTAGCCGATTGAATGGCGTGTTAAGGGTATTTTATCATTGACTGACTTTTGGTTGATTGACTGTGGTTTGAATTAATTATCTTGGGATCTTATCGTAAATAGAATCCTCATGACTGATTTGGGTTCATATATTTGAGCATACCTGGGCCTTTCTTGTTAAATGGATAATAAAGAAAAAATTGATTTTTCTCCTGGTTCTTCAGCCAGAATGATTATTTCTCAAGAATTTAAATTACCCAAATGGGAACCTTTTAGAAAATGGTTTTTTGAAAATTATTCAAAAGAAAATCTTAAGAATATGCAAGAAAATTTTTATAATCATTTATCACAAGTTAATAAAATCATTTATTTTATTCCATGGTTTATTAATAATTATCTGATTGATTACATATCAGTTTTGGAAAGAGATTATAAATTAATAAATGGTCAAAATTCTAAACAAATTTTCCCTCCACAACAACCTTTTATGATAAATAAAGAAGATGTTCATATGCATTTTTCAACTTTTCAAAAATTATTTGATAATGAAACCATATCCATTACTACTGGTCATGTTAATCAGTTAATACAACAACAAAACTTTTCTAGTATTTATCTAATAGTTTTGGGAGAACAAATATTTTCTATTCATAATAGAGTTGAAACTCTTATAAATCAAATAAATCAGTTAAGAAAGGAAAACCAAAAAACAATTAAAGATAATAATGAGGCTAGTTGTTCACAAGCAGTTGCTAGTATTCAACCACCTCCTGAAATTAAAGATTTTAAATTAAAATCAAATTCAGAATTACAAAAATTAATAGAAAGTCAAATAAAAGAATTAAAATTGAATAATGTTGATAATAATTTATCAGATGAAGCATATAAAGGGAAAAATGATATCAATAAAATAGAAGGATATAATAATAAATACGCCAATAAACCTTCTCAAAAACTATATTATCATCCTAGACCTACTCCTCAAGATGTTCTTCATGAAGAACAGGAGTATGTTATTAATAATAGTTATAGTGGCAAGAATATTTATGAATGGAATATTGATGGTTATACAGAAAGACAAATTTATAATTTGGTACATCGTATGATGATGTACTCTACTATTGCTAAAAATAATAATAATAATGATAAAACTGTTGCAAATATGATTATAGCAGGTTTTACTGGTCAATTAAAAGGCTGGTGGGATAATTATCTTAAAATTCAAGATAAACAAACAATTCTTGATACTGTAAAAACAGAAAATGGTGTTGAAAAGCCTAATGCAGTTTATACATTAATTGTTAATATAATTGAACATTTTACTGGAAGATGGTCTGATAATTCGGAAAATATTAGAACTCTTCTTAATGGGTTGAAATGTTCTACTTTAACTTCCTTTAGGTGGTATAAGGATACTTTCCTTAGTAGAGTTATGGAACTTCCTGACTCTAATACTACTCATTGGAAGTCAAAATTTATAGATGGATTACCTAATTTATTTGCTGAAAGAGTAAGAAATACTCTAAGAAAAGATGAAGCAACTATCAATTATGATAATTTTACTTATGGCAAGCTAATAGGAACTTGTATCCAAGAAGGATTGGCTTTATGTAATGAAATAAAGCTAAATCAACAAATTAAAACTCAAAATATTAATGAAAGAAAACAATTAGGTCATTTCTGTGATCAGTTCGGTATGGCTTGTTCAACTTCTGTTGATAAAAAGTTTAATAAAATCTCAAAAGGAAAAGATTTTATAAAAAATAAAAATTTTTATAAAGATCCTTCTAAATTTGAAAAAAGAAGGGAAAAAAGGCAAATAAGAAAACAATTTCGAAGTAATAAACCAACAATTACTTGTTACAAATGTGGAAAAGTTGGTCATTTTGCAAATAGATGCAGGGTAAAAAAGAAAATTAATAATCTTAATATTGATGAAGAAATTAAAGATAGCTTAAAGAAAATTCTTTTAAATTCAGAATCAGAAAATGAAAATTCTTCTGATGACTCAGATATTTCAGATTCTGAAATGAATTGTAATTGTTTAAAAGAAGAAGATTTTGTTTCAGAAAATGATTATTCTGAAAATTCTGATGATCCAGATATGGAGATTTATAAAATTCAGGCTCAATTTGAAGATTTAAAAATAAATGTTTTAAACAGTGAAATATTAGATCTTTTGAAATTAATAAAAGATGATGATATAAGAAACAAAATTATTGAACAATTTTCTAAACCTAATAATGAAAATGTTCAAGATGATACTCCATATTCTATGGTTGAAGTAAATAAAATACTTAAACAAAGACAAAAAGTTGACACTCCTGTTACACTTAATAATTTATTAGAAGAAGTTAATAATCTTAAAAAAGAAATTAATAATTTAAAAAATAAAAATAAAAATCTTGACAATAGAATATCTAATTTGGAAAAAGGAAAATCTTTGGTTGAAATTAATAAAGATGATGAAATAATTGAAGAAGATTTTCTGCAAACTTTAGAAATGATAACATCCCAAAAATGGTGGATAAAAGTAGTTTTACTTATTAATAATACTGAAATTAAAGAATTTACTGCTCTTGTTGATAGTGGAGCAGATCTAAATTGTGTTAAAGAAGGATTAATTCCTACAAAATATTTTGTTAAAACATCACATTCAGTAGGTACGGTGAGTGGTGAAAAAATACAAATTAATTATAAGTTACAAAATGCAAAAATTTGTAAAAATAATGTTTGCATACCTATAAATTTTATATTAGTAAAAAATATGACTAATCAAATTATATTGGGAAATCCTTTTATAAATAAGATATTTCCTCTTAAAAAAGTTGATGAAAATGGTATTACTGGTACTTTTAATGGTAAAAGTATAACATTTGAATTTATAACTCAACCTGTTACTAGAATGCTTTCAGAATTAAGAGATCAAATTATGATGAAAAATAAGCAAATATGTTTTCTTAAAGATGAAATAAACATGTGGACTATTGAAGAAAAATTAGAAAATCCTAAATTAAAGGAAAAAATACAAATGATTGTAAATAAATTCTCTTTAAAAATTTGTAATGATCATCCAAATGCTTTTTGGAATAGAAAAAAACATATTGTTAATCTTCCATATGAAGAAGGATTTTCTGAAAATAATATTCCTACTAAAGCTAGACCTGGTCAAATGAAACCAGAATTATTAGATTTATGTAAAAAAGAAATAGCTTCTTTATTACAAAAAGGATTAATAAAACCTTCAAAATCTCAATGGTCTTGTACTGCTTTTTATGTTAATAAACATTCAGAACAAGAAAGAGGGGTTCCTAGATTAGTTATAAATTATAAACCCCTGAATAAAGTTTTAAAATGGATTAGATATCCTATTCCTAATAAAAAAGATCTTTTAGATAGACTTTATGATGCAATTATATTCTCAAAATTCGATCTAAAGTCAGGATACTGGCAGATCCAAATAAATGAAGAAGACAGATATAAAACTGCTTTTAATGTCCCCTTTGGACAATATGAGTGGAATGTTATGCCATTTGGTCTTAAAAATGCACCATCTGAATTTCAAAAAATTATGAATGATATTTTTAATCCATTTAGTGATTTTATAATTGTTTATATTGATGATATTCTTGTATTTTCAAAAAATTTAGAATCCCATTTTAAACATCCAGATATATTTGAAAAAATTATTATTAATAGTGGTTTAGTTATTTCAAAACCAAAAATGATGATTTTTCAAACGAAAGTCAGATTTTTAGGCCATTTTATAGAAAAAGGTCAAATTATTCCTATTAATAGAAGTATTGAGTTTGCATCAAAATTTCCAGATATTATACTGGATAAAACTCAATTACAAAGGTTTTTGGGAAGCTTAAACTATATTTCAGCTTTTTATAAAGATTTAGCTAAAGACACAGCTATTTTATATGAAAGATTAAAAAAGATTCCTTCTCCTTGGACTGAAAAAAATACTCAAGCAGTCCAAAGAATCAAAACAAAAGTTTCAAGTCTTCCTTGTTTATCTTTAGCAAACCCAAATTGGGAAAAAATTATAGAAACTGATGCCTCAGATATTGGGTATGGTGGAATTTTAAAACAAATAAATCCGGAAAATAAACAAGAAATTTTAGTAAGATTTCATTCTGGGAAATGGAATAATGCTCAAAAGAATTATGCTACTGTGGCAAAAGAAATTCTTTCTATAATAGAATGTGTTTTAAAATTTCAAGAAGATTTATATAATCAACATTTTATAATTAAAACAGATTGCCAAGTATATACATATATATATATATATATATATATATATATATACATATATAGATATATACATACATATATATATATATATATATATATATATATATATATATATATATATATATATATATATATATATATATACAGAATGAAGTTCAAGTAAGATAGTGGTTAAAATAAGATAGTATCGGAAGCCATACATCATTTGACAAGTGGAAATTAGTTATTAATTTAAAAATAAATGGTTTAATAAACTCATAAGGGTATATTTGGTAATTTGCCTTTTGTCTAGATACTTAATCCCAGAAAATCTCGATATCATTCAAAAATAAAACGCTTCCTAGTTGTTTTCTCTAACTGTATTTGACTCCTCTCCTACCAACGTCGTTTCTTCCCCGGCCAGTAGAACCACTACCATGTACCAACGTTATTAATAATAGACATGTTAGAAAGGTTGTAATCATGTCACGGTGGTCCCCAGGGCGGTTTCCGTTCATCGGAAAAAGTAGTTGCCATTGGATTTAATTGCCATACTTGCTTGTGTATCACTTTTAAAATTTATCTTTGTTGTAAGTAGTGTAACAGTGTTGTGTTTGCATCATTTGTCGTTAATAGGAATAAATTGGTCATGTATCATTGTTTTGATTGGTCGTGTATCATTTAGTTCGTAATCATCCCAATATTTTGTCAACCTGAAGATTGAAGCCATTCACACCGTTGTATCGTTTTCGTCAACAAAAACTTAGCTCGTTGTCATCGTTGTAACAACGTAATTATCATCGTTGCCATGTCCTCGCTAGCCACCGTTGTCATAATCAACGACTACCATCATCGGATGTGTTATATACGACCACATAAACTATTCTTTTGTTTGTAACTTTCCGACGACGATGTATCAATGAGATAATAATATAACGGTGTATCATTTGGGTGACAATTAGTAGTTTTCCTTAAGAAAGGAACGTCAACGAAACACCAGACCCACCATATAAAGAAGATAATGAAGCCATGCAACCTATCGTAAGGTTTTTTTTTATTCGAAATCAAATTATTTGAATGGAATATAAATCATAAAACAAATATGCTAATAAGAAAAAAAGGAAAACGACAACAGAAGATATAACCCATCGGTGAATCAAGCCTGCAAATTTTTGTTGTTAAACATGCCTATGTTTCACGATATTTACCATAATGCCATTTTGTTATTTTATTCATTGATCTCATTTGTTGATACATCTGACAGCTAAGATCGCTTCCTATTTTATTCTACTTTAAGATACTATCTCATGTTAACCTCCCTCTATATATATATATATATATATATATATATATATATATATATATATATATATATATATATATATATATATATAAAACAGAAGGCGTTTGAGCAATTAACACCAAATAAGCACGGTCAATACCCAGTCATCACTTTTTGAGTGCCATGTCATCACTATTTATTTTTTTACTGTCCATGTCAGCCATATTTTGGTAACTAAAATTCGGAATTAATTAGTAAAAAAAATTCAATGGAGAGAATCGAACCTTGGGTGTTTGTAGCATTAACACACTTAATAACCACTAAACCAACATCTTTTTTGTTTTATATTTTGCAACACCTAATCTATAAACCTATACGATTAATAATTTTGGCTAAACTTATGCAAGATAGCCCGATTCATTATTCATTATTCATTATATCATTCTTTTTAAAAAAATCAAAACCCTAATATTATTTTATTCCACATGTCGACTCTCTCTATTTTTGTAAACCCTAATGTGTTGAAGTTCGCACAATTAACTAATGATGTTTTGTTTTTACGTTTATGCAGATTCTTTTAATGTTTGTTTGATTCTCGTGTGGATATTGTATCTTAATTATTTGTTGAAATTCCATTCGTAATGGCTGCAACTAGTTCTTTGCTGTTTTCTCGGTAACTAGGGATCAATAAAACTAATGTATATATCAGCCAACCTAAGGTGTGTGGTTTTATCTATTGGTCATTGCTTATCTTTTGCTCATACATGATTAACTGCCAAACTAGAGAAGAGAACTTCTTTGATAGTCTGTGTAATTCATCACTTATTAGTTCTTTAATTTGTTTCTTTATGTTATCACCAGGGAAAGAGACATAAGGGTCACACGCATATTTTTTCTGCTATCTAACTGAGTTAGCAGGTTTTTGAAGTTTGGTGCAGACCAAGAGTGTCATCGAGGTGTTGTATGCCATATATAGAAACAGGTAGTGAATCCCAAAAGGTCAAAAATTTTGGGTTCGGAGAAGATGGAAGTTGTTTTTACAACTCTATCACGAACCTCAAAAGTTATCCTTCAACTCACAATGTAACAGCTTTTCACACCCAATCTTGGCATGTTACAACATGTTATTTGTAATGGATAATGAGCCAAGATCGGTGTATCCAAAGAATAATATGGTAGTTGTAGTCACAAAAATATAACTTTGATGTTATGTACTTAAACACAGGCTTTTTAAATGAGAATCTATAGCAAATTAAAATCTATTATACTTAAAAAATACAAGGTCTCCTATTGGCTTTTAGATTGTCAAATTGGTAATATTTAAGAATAATAACAAACTATAAATGAACTCATGTTCTCTAAAAGTAAATATCGGTAGGCTTATTACAGTACAATACTTCTAAAAATTGCAGAACATGTTTGGCACAACATTCACCATCTTACAAGGGTCGACAACTATTAAAATTATTGTTTATTTCCTAACTTGTAACCATTTTTTGAAGGCTTCTAAGCTGTAACCATGACACAGTATGTTCAATTTGATTCCTACTTTGGGTCGAATAGTGAGCCTCTAATGCAGCTGAATACCTTTGGCTGATGGGAAGAGCTGATCAATACAAACCGGTCATGGAGTATTCTGGGGGCACAAAGATTGGTGGTGGTTTCATTACTAGATCATTACTGCAACCTCAATCCTTATCTGCTTTCAGTACACCAAGTTTGGGATGTCAACTTTTTATTCTTGGCAAAGACGGAATCCCTATAGTAAGCACAATATATCCATAACTAATAAATCATAATGTTGAATACATTTGAAAGAACTTTTACTTTCTAATTGTTAGACTTTGCAGCTAAATATCGGATTACAATCATAGAAAATCAAGATGAGACATTGATAAATGCCATCTTGACTGAATAGGTAAGCCAAAAATAGAACATTACGTACTCTCACTTTCTTGATCGCTGATGAGGCGAAAAATGATCCGTTTTTAGGGGGTCATTTAAGCCGGAATTGGAATTTATTTGATCAAATATTGCCCTAAATCGTTCCTTTTGTGATTTTAGGTACTTTGGGAGTGAATTCTGGAAAAGGAAGCATTTTGGACGTTTTTGGAGCATAAAAGTGAAGAAAACGGCAAAGTCTTAATTTTCCTTGCTAGGAACAGTACCTGACGGCGTCAAGAAGGTTATGATGACGGCGTCAAGAGCAAAAGAGGTGACGGCCCAGAGAAAACGTGACGGCGTCAAAACATGGCCGTCAAGAGTAAAAGTGGTGATGGCCCAGAACAAGATTACACATGACGGCGTCAAATCTGGATCTAGGCAATCCGATTATATTTTTGGCGGCGGGTTGACGGCGTCAGAAGTTTCTTCTTGACGCCGTCACCTTAGGAAATCTATATAAAGTTTTTGTAATTTTCATTCTATGAGAGAGGAGAATTTTAGGGTCGAACTTAATAAACCCTAACACGACTTTTACAGTATTTTCAAGGGTTTTCACCCCTTGAAACCCTTCATGTTCAATTGAGATAAGTATCCTTTCAATTCATTCAATATGTCTATGTGTTGTTTGAATATATCTTACGCTTGTCTTGATTTTAACATGCTAGGCTAGATCTATTATGTGTTTGCTTAGATGTAATGAAACCTAGATGTTGATTATAGGTTGATTGCTTCTTTATAGTTGTAATGGATGAATGATTTCAATGTTTGGCTTAAGAAAACTGGCAGATCTCCATTGTGTAACTTGCTTGAACGTCTTAAGAAACATGAACCGATGTGTACTAGGTTTTTATGGTTGTATTTAATGCATGAGCGAATTCTAGTGATCCCATGTTAGGAGCTTCTTACAGGCTCGACATAAGGGTGAAGTAGGAGCTTATAGAGTTGGGGAAGTAAGTACGCCACCCCACGACTGGTATTAAGGAATATAACCCGTCATCAATGCAACTGTAACAAACAATTAACCTGTAAAAGATATCTAGGGGGTAGTGAAATCTAAGTAAACACAATTCTCCCATCTATTGTTCACACCATATTAGTAATTAGTTTAATTTACATTTTTGTTATTTTATTTTGATTGCATCTTTAGTTATTGGGTTAGTTGACTAGCAACTAATTCCGCCCACTCTTCCAAAAACCGAGATTTTACTTGCTTTTATAAAATATAAAAAATTCAAAAAGAATCATCCCTCACCTCTAGACCTAGTTTTTAGGCTTTCTAATCCTAGCGACACTATTCCTGAGTTGAACGATCAATCCCCCGGTACTTGTCACTATACTATACTACAACGATCAGGTACACTGCCTGGTGGGGGTTGTAAGCTTCTCGAGATCCCTCGAGAGGTAAAGCCTGGTGCAATTCCCACGCATCAAGTTTTTAGCGCCATTGCCGGGGAATAATTATTGTCTAGGTTAGAATTTCTTTTTATTAGGACTACTTGCTAGATTCCTTTCTTATAAGATTTTATTTTTATTTTTAGGTTTTCTTCAGTCTATGTATTTCTTCGTGCCTTTGTTCGTAAGTCTTACCATCTGACATCATGGAAGGTGGTAACATCTTTGAACCCATCAACCCACCAAAACAAGACCACCCACAAAACCCACCACTAGCTAACCAACCTCTTAGGCCCCGAACCCTAGGAGAATATTCCCGACCTAGCCACCAAGGCTACCGAAACACTATTGAGCTTACCCAAGGAGCCAATGTGTCTCCCTTGCGATCCGACACCATCCGGTTGGTGCAAAGCAGATGTGCATTCCATGGACTTCCTTCCGAAGATCCTAATCAACATCTCAAGGACTTCCTTAAAATCGTAGATTCTATAGACCTTGATGTTACAACTAGAGAGTCGACCCGATTACGCCTATTCCAATTCTCTCTACTTGATCAAGCTAGTCAATGGCTTGAACGTTTACCCGCGGGATCCATCACCTCATGGGATGATCTCACCACTCGTTTCCTTGCTCAATTTTTCCCACCGGGGAGAACTACCAAGCTTAGAAATGATATCTTAATGTTCCAACAACGTCAAGGTGAAACTCTATATGAAACATGGACTTATTTCAAGGACTTACTCCAAAAAGTCCCTCATCATGGCATAGATCTTTGGCTCCAAGTCCAAATCTTCTATGACCATATCAATCTCTCCACAAGGCGAACCATTGACCAATCGGCCGGTGGTAAGCTACGTGATCTAAGTGCGGAAGAATCATGGGAACTTATAGAAGATCTTGCTCTCTATGACAACAAAAGTTGGAATGATCCCCGTGATTTGAACAAAACGGTCAAGGCAATATCTTTGCCTTCGAACAATTCTAGCACTCCCGACCGTAGGATCATGGAACTTGAGGACCAAGTCAAGTTTCTCATGAAATCTTACGAAGCTCCTAAGCCTTCAAGCCAAGTGAATAAAATCACTTCTTCATGCGAACTATGTAGTGGTCCCCATGACACTCGTGATTGCGTGGAACTCCCCGGAACAGCTTTTGCGAACTACGCATCCTCGCGTACTGACGAAGTGGGAGATAAGTGGTACACTTTCAAACCCGAGCCAAACCCTTACGGTGATTCCTACAACCCTTCTTGGAAAAATCACCCGAACCTTAGGTGGAAACAAAACCAAAACAATTCTTCCAATCCTCCTAATCGTTACCAACCAAACGGTCCACCCTCCAACCGTACTTTCAACAACAATCCTTCTAACAACTATGGTAGTACCAACAATCTTGAAGGATTGATGTCCAAGTTTATGGCATCTCAAGAAGCTCGCATAGTTAAGTTTGAAACCGAATTCAACCAACAACAAATGGAGATGACCAATAAGATTGACAACTTGTTGAAAGCCCTCAACAACCAAGTGTTAACTACACTTAGGAAGGACACTAGGGACGCCAATAGAGGAATCCAAACTAAGGACCCCTCGTCGTCCAAACACGTCCACTTTGTCAATGTTGTCACCGTTAAACCAATTGATAAGGAGATAGAAGAAAGTGACAAGGATGAAGTTGGAATAGAAACTGAGCCTAGGGATAAAATTAAGGAAGTTGAGGTTAATAGGGGAGAAAAGTTAGAGGAAGTAGAGACTGTAGAAGAGTACTTTGATAAGTTACCCACCAAGGAAGAACGGGAATATCACAAGGATTTATTCAATGATCCCGAGACACCATATATCCTTGGTTCACCCCTTATTAAAGTAGGTGATCCCTCTAACATCAACATACCATGCAACATTGGGCATATGCATGTGTGGAAAGCTTATATTGATCCTAGGTCTCCTGTAAACATCATGACTAGGACTTATTATAATTGGGTAATGAAGAAATAACTTGGTTATAGGATGATGCCCAGTAAGAATTTGATAAGTAATTTTGTAGGTAGAGTGAAAGGATTGCATGTGATTGTCGGAAATTTCATTTATGAGACCGATTTTATGATAGTGGAGGATACTCGTCCGGTGATAGATGCTTGCCTAAGTCAAGTAGTGTTCGGAAAACCGTTCGTTGAGGCCACTAAGATGAGTTATGATCCGACTCTAGGGATAGTTAGGTTCAAGGAAGAGAATGATGAGATTGCCTACCAAATGCCCTATAAGATTGAGCAATACCGCCTCCTATCGAACATAGAAAAGGAACACAAACAAGCGGCTTACTGTAGGAATGATGAGGATAGACGTAGAGGAGTAGAGTATGTGATGAATAGGATGCTTGGTTTATACAAGGAATGCTTGCAACTAGGTCCGGAATACAAAACTAATATAGGAGATGACCTAGAGAGTGAAACCAACGATAAGGTCATGTAGTAACCCATGACCTTGAGTCTAGCTACAAGACTCGTAAATAAAGAAAAGCGCTTCTTGGGAGGCAACCCATGCTTTGTGTGATTTTTATTTGTTTGATTGTTATTTGTTTCCGTATGCATGCTTTATTTTTATTGTTGGTAGATCATGTTTCAATCTAAAATGGTGAAAATACTTTATTTTGTCGTTTGGCTTTGTCTTAACTTCATCCAAAGGTATTTTGCAAAAGATAAGTGTAAGGGGAAACCCCAAATATGTTTTTAAGAAACAAAATTTATCATGATTCTCCACAATATTAAATGAACATGTATATTCGTATTTGTTAGAGTCAAATGCTTGTATCGAGTCATAATGATGTTTTGCAGGATTTTCCAGGAAGTAGGACAAAGTTTTTCCAGAAATTTTCCGGAAACTTAACGTAAAGATTTCTGCAAGTCACTTTTGACGGCATCAGGAAGAAATTCCTGATGGCGTCACGTGTAAAATTCTGGAAATTTTGCTAGTTTTGTTTTTCTAACGGAGTCTTAAAGTTTTTGTTAATTCTTTAGTTTTATAAATTCCAGGAAATGTGCAAACATTCATTCCACAAGCATTATATCTTACTTTGTTTTCTAGGATTTGTTAGCATATATGGATTGTCGCCGATTTTACGCGAGGTTGCCTTGTTTGTTTTCTCAGGTTTAACAGGTTATGTATGACAAGAAGATGATTTATATTTCTGGAAGGGAAGCTTTGATTGTTCATTTTCTTGGAGGAAAATCTAACCTTGTTACCATACTATCCATACCGAGCGAATCAGGGGAGTATTTGATTTCATTCTTTTACCTATTTCACTTTTACATTCTTTAATTGAACATTGGGGACAATGTTCATCCTAAGTGTAAGGGGAGGGTAAAATGATGATACCTTATAGTATACACTTTCACTTGAGTTTGTTTGATTGATGGTAGGTGTGTAATAAAACTATGAGAAATACTTGTTAGTGTAATTTTAGCGCCAAATTTAAATTTTTTTACAACATTTAGGAGTGAAACTTTAGCCTTAGCAAGCGTCTCATGGATAGGAGCTTGTATGACTAGCACAAAACCGTACCATTCAGAAAAATTTTCCACCCAAATATGTGAGGTTCGCCTTTAGATTTGATAGGAAAAGCATTTACTATTAGTGCTTATGAGTGTACCGGTAGCACTTAGATTCTAGAACTTGCGTTAGTGATGCATCCCGAGACCGCTAGTGAGACTACATTCGTGTGGTAGGATTTACTACATGATAAGAGGCATTAGGATCACCCTTGTGTTAAACCCGTATCATAGTTACTTGACCATTTAAGTCATATTACTTGGCTAGTTAAGTCAATTAATTTTTCCCACACCCTTAGCGTTGTACTCATTTTTAGTACACGAAACCCATAATACACCCCTCCGAGCTTATCTTTTCGTTTCTAACTTTAAGCATCTTACTTAAAGGAAGAATTTGTTACAACCCACTTAAATGTACACCCAAATCGCCTTAGCCTTCCGTGTATGCACTCATCTTTATTGCATTATTGTTATTTGTTTAAATCCTTAGTTAATTATCTAATTGATTACATGGTTGCTAAGTTGAGTCATATCCTTGTACATATTGTTTTGGGACAATTGGGACTCATGGGTAAAGTACTTATTTTATGGAGTAATGGGGAAGAACATCATTTTATTACCCCCATATTTACGTTAATCTTAAAAGTACTCCAAGTGTTTTGATTATCTTAATTAGAGTCATTAGATTAGTTTATTGTAAAGTATGTAAAAATTCAAGTGTAAGGGGATTGTCCATTCCCTATGATGTATTATTTTGGATGGTAGGGTAAGAGTGTATTCAAAAAAAAAAAAAAAAAAAAAAAAAAAAAAAAAAAAAAAATCGAAATATCAAGAAAAAGAAGAAAAAAAAGAAAAGAGAAAAAACATACGGACTACCATCCCGTTTCATTCAACGTTTATTTTATGTTTTTGTTATTTTTCATTTATTAGCTTAAGTCGAGTCTAGTCTTGGCTTAGCAACGCCATATTGTACATGTAATTAACCAAGATTATTAACTCGCCATCAGTAAAGATTGCCTTTATCGAACAAAACCGTGTATTCCATATCCCTACACCTAACGTTACAACCCTTTAAAAGACCTCTTTGATAGTGTATCCTAGGCGCTTACGCCATGTGGTGGAGGTTTGATCCTTTCCCAAGCCTATGGTAATCTATTTCGCTATGATAGGTAGTGAGAGATGTTTTTCATTTCCATATTGTGATATATACTTTATTACACCCGAGAGATGTGAGTATCTAAACACTATTTGTGAGGTGCTAGTATATGACTTCCGTGCTTGTCTTTTGTCTTTAGTGGAACGATTATTTGTTGTAATTACTTCTATATTAGTGTTAAATAACCCCTAACTTGTATTTTGACTATAATAAAAGCACATTTGCTTGAGGACAAGCAAATCTCAAGTGTAAGGGTATATGATGAGGCGAAAAATGATCCGTTTTTAGGGGTCATTTAAGCCAGAATTGGAATTTATTTGATTAAATATTGCCCTAAATCGTTCCTTTTGTGATTTTAGGTACTTTGGGAGTGAATTCTGGAAAAGGAAGCATTTTGGACGTTTTTGGAGCATAAAAGTGAAGAAAACGGCAAAGTCTTAATTTTCCTTGTTGGGAACAATACCTGACGGCGTCAAGAAGGTTTTGATGACGGCGTCAAGAGCAAAAGAGGTGACGGACCAGAGAAAACGTGACGACATCAAATCATGGCCGTCAAGAATAAAAGTGGTGACGGCCCAGAACAAGATTACACTTGACGACGTCAGATCTGGATCTAGGCAATCCGATTATATTTTTGGCGGCGGGTTGACGGCGTCAGAAGTTTCTTCCTGACGCCGTCACCTTAGGAAATCTATATATAGTTTTTGTAATTTTCATTCTAAGAGAGAGGAGAATTTTAGGGTCGAACTTAATAAACCCTAACACGACTTTTACAGTATTTTCAAGGGTTTTCACCCCTTGAAACCCTTCATGTTCAATTGAGATAAGTATCCTTTCAATTCATTCAATATGTCTATGTGTTGTTTGAATATATCTTACGCTTGTCTTGATTTTAACATGCTAGGCTAGATCTATTGTGTGTTTGCTTAGATGTAATGAAACCTAGATGTTGATTATAGGTTGATTGCTTGTTTATAGTTGTAATGGATGAATGATTTCAATGTTAGGTTTAAGAAAACTGACAGTTCTCCATTGTGTAACTTGCTTGAACGTCTTAAGAAACATGAACCGATGTGTACTAGGTTTTTATGGTTGTATTTAATGCATGAGCGAATTCTAGTGATCCCATGTTAGGAGCTTCTTGCAGGCTCGACATAGGAGTGAAGTAGGAGCTTATAGAGTTGGGGAAGTAAGTACGCCACCCCACGACTGGTATTAAGGAATATAACTCGTCATCCACGCAACTGTAACAAACAATTAACCTGTAAAAGATATCTAGGGAGTAGTGAAATCTAAGTAAACACAATTCTCCCATATATTGTTCACACCATATTAGTAATTAGTTTAATTTACATTTTTATTATTTTATTTTGATTGCATCTTTAGTTATTGGGTTAGTTGACTAGCAACTAATTCCGCCCACTCTTTCAAAAACCAAGATTTTACTTGCTTTTAGAAAATATAAAAAATACAAAATGAATCATCCCTCACCCCTAGACCTAGTTTTTAGGCTTTCTAATCCTAGCGACACTATTCCTGAGTTGAACGATCAATCCCCCGGTACTTGTCACTATACTATACTACAACGATTAGGTACACTGCCTGGTGGGGGTTGTAAGCTTCTCGAGATCCCTCGAGAGGTAAAGCCTGGTGCAATTCCATGCATCAATCGCCACATAATCCGAAATAAACTCTTACATAACCAAAGTTATATGGATTGAACAGGCTAATGCGGAAAGCCAACAGAATTAAAGAATATACAAGTCTCTTCCAACATTGAAGGAGCCACCGAGGACATAAAATTACACATAACTTTGTGTTTGAGAAGAAAGAAAAGGACGACGTACTCATATCTAAAGTGCAAACTCCCAAAGCATCGTCCAAGGTGGAGATAAAGGGAGAACATCCAGAGGAAATGAGCGACACATGTGAAACACTTACAGGAGGAAAATCAAGCGAGAAGCTACAATATCATAACTTCAACTCGCTCTAGGTATTTTTTTTACTCAATGTGATAGTAGAATACGCAGAGACTAACAAGCAGGCTATCATGTTTGTCCTCTCAATTGAACTTGCTGATAAGTTGTATTTCGCAATTAAAGAGTTGGAAAACTTCGACACAACAATAGGTCATGATGGTTGTGGCAGTTCCTATTCCAAAGACTAATGAGCATCGTATGGTTAGAATTGATATTGAGTTTGAATATAAGCCGCCTCGATGTTCTATATGTAAAATTTTTGATCATGTTGATAAGGAGTGCCATAGGAAAGAGAAGGAAGTTAAACGTACATTACGTGTGGATGATGGTGGCGGGGCTGCAAAGAGTAAATCTAAGGGTGTTAAAAAGGTGAGGGTGTCGGGTAAGCCTAAATTGATATATCGTCCCGTTTCTAAGCCTAGTAATAACAACCAGGCTACTACATCTATACCGAAGGAAAATTCCCCTCTTATCTCTATGGAGGGATTGGAGTTGGTTTGTGATAAGCCTAATGACACTGAACAGCCACATCCTACTCCAAAGGTGCCTAATGATGTTTCCAACAGCTCTAAAACTGATGGAAAGTACTTCAAAGATGACATCAACTTGGCTGAATTGAAGAGTTATATTGATCAACGTATGGAGAATGATAAAGTGATTGATATTCCTAAGGATGATGTGCCTAAGGATGGTATTTTTTTGGGTAAAAGGTCAACGACCTGGTAAATATATTATCCAAAAAACGTTGAAGTACAATGGAATGTGGCTGAAATACCACATTAACCTCAAGCACAGGCGCTTGATAAACACAACTGCTAAACAGTAAAATAACATGCACAACATGTGCATCTAACCAAACCAACATGCTAAACAAAGCAACTAAAAAGCAAAAAACACAAAAATCATAGAGATGAGACAACTATTTCTTCTTGCGTCCTTGCACCTTAAAATCTCTTGGAGAACCGTTCTTGGATTTGGAATAATATGCAATATCATCATAGTTCTCATAGACTTCAACTACAACTTCTTCAGCAAATGTAGCCTTTTTAATAGGACTCTTTACTACATCAGGTGTAGTAAACGAGCTAGACGAATGAAATTCAGAATAGGCCACACTAGTAGAAGCACCATCATTATGGGAACCATGTTCCCGTAAACCATCTGTATCCACATATACCGGTTGCTGAATTTGTGAACGTCCACCCTCCACAACTGCAGCAGCCCCTAAATCACACTTCAAAGCATCATTAGATGTACCACTCGAAGTAGAATCAACATTAGAAGACTTAAGAACAGCCCCCTCCTTATGTTGTACTCTCCGATTCTTCTTCTTGGTAGCCGGTTTAGAAACAGGTTGGTATATAAGATTTGGCTTCGTAGAAACCCCCGTAACCCCTTTCATACCCATATCATAAGTATGACCAGCCTTTGTAGCGTGAACCTTACCCTTTACCTCACTATCTTGTTGAGTCGAATCCTTAGTAACCCGCTTACGCCTAAGAGGACATACATGATCATCATGATTGAAACAAACACACTTAGAACACCAAGATGGCCACCATTCATACTCAACTTCAAGAACTTCCATGTAATGCCTAAGGATGGTAATAATGGTTGTGTAATGGCGAATACTAATTTTGTCTCCTCCATTAATGATATTTCGTTACATGAGCCGCCTGGAAGTTTACTTTTGGATAAGGGTAAGGAGGCTGGTCCGTCTAGTTCATCCTTATCCCTTGTTAACTCTACTACTAAAAGAAGTAACCCTTTCTCTAAGGTTGGTGATGTAATTGATTCTGACAGTGAGGTGGATGAGGTTCTTAATCCGTATGATGAGTCTGTGAATTTATTTGATATGCCCAAGGGTACATTATCATCAACGGGTGGTGGACAGGACCAGGAAGAGTACTACGAGTATGATGACTTTACGGATCAGCTACACGAGATACCAAGACACTTGGCTACCTATTATGATGATTTCAAGCTCCAAGGTCGGACTAGGTAGTAGTTGGTCTTATTGTAGTTGATGAGTGCTCAAACACTCATCATTTTTGGTCTAATCTGAACTGCAAAACATACAAAAACACTCAGTAATGCATCAAAATACTAAAAATATTTCAAAATTGTGTTTTATATGTTTTAGATGCAAATTGAGCAAAAACAAATGAAAAACGCACAAAGTTTGCAAAATTGGCAGTTTCAGTCCCTCAACTTTTATAAAATTACAAAACTAGTCCCTGGATATTCAAAATATGGAAAATTATCACCAAAGTTCCTTTTTAAATCATAAGTTGTCATATTTGGTCCTTTGGTGAAAAATCTCAAAAGTTTTGGAAATTTACAGTTTGGTCCCTGGAGTTTCAGATTTTGGCAGATTCAGTCCCTGGTGGGATAATTTTGAAAGGAAAATCATTTTTGGTCCTTAAAAATCATAACTTATCAAAAATGATCCTTGGGTGACAATTTTGAGGAAATTACATGTTTGGTCCTCGAGGTTTGGAAATTTACATAAATGGTCCCCGGGAATTTTGAAAAGTACAAAGTTGCAAAAATGGGTTTTTGATATTCAAGCTATGCATGAATGGTCCCTTGTGGCTACTTTGGGAATTTTACATTTTCAGTCCCTTGGTTTTTAAAATCTACAAAATTGGTCCTTGTGATTACATTTCATACAAACCAAATCCACTAAACAACCAATCCATCACCAGCCCCCCAAGCCCATGTACACCCCTGATCCACCATCCGGCCCACTCCAAAAAAAATAACATTACCCCGTTTGACCCCAGCTTTGACCACCCCTAACCTCACTTTCCCTCCCACTAATCCACCACCACCTCTGCTAAAAACCTGAACAATTTGTCCACCCCAACTTGGCTTCCACTTTCCACCTAGCCATCATACCTTATCCCCCCAGCTCACAAACAACTCCCAAGGCATTTAATGCCTGTAAACTACCCCAACTAACCACATGGGTGTTTCCCGCCAAAACACAAATCAAGGACTAAGATGAGTTTCAAGGATCAAACGGCTGAGAATTGAAGTGGGATTGCATCAGAGGGGCCCACCAAACCCTAATTGTCAATTATAAAAGAAAGAAGACCAAGAATGAAGCAGTGTGTTAGTTTTTTAGTAGTGTAGATGTAGTTTTTATTAATTGTTTATTTCCAGTGTTTTGTTTAAGCTTCAAAAGTGTAATCTTAGTGTTTTTAATGTATTAGAACTATATTTTCACTATTAATTCAGTTCCTCAGTAACCAATTCTGTTTTTGCCATTTTTTGCTAAGAATCTCAATCTTTCTTAATGTTGTTAAAATGTGTTATTAACTGATCCTATAGGCTAATTTAAGCTTATTCATTAGCTTTTTGAAACCTTGAAATCAGTTAGAGGACTCATGGCTTAGGAATTCAAAAATACCAAGAATACTTAAAGATTAGTCATAAAAACTAAATTCAGTGAAGAGGATGAATGAAGCTTGAAGAATGGTCTAAATTGGATTGCAGTGGTAAAGTAGTCTCAGGGGAGGCACTAGGTTGTGTTTTGATCTTTTGGGTTCTTGATTCTCAGTGGACACCTTTGTAAGCTATTTCCTCAACTTTTGCATTCCCACTGTATAAGTGCTTATTACTACTTATTCTGGCTCTTTTTGCTTATTTGGTATTTACTGAGTTGGACTACTACTCAATACTAGTTGTTTGCTCATTTAAATCTTAAGTTACTTATTATTAAGGTTTTACTGTCACATGTAGTTTTTTTAGTTGTAACATGATTTAGTGTTTACCTCTGCAAAACATTAGCTTCAACAGGTGTATTTTAGCTTATTTGTCCATCATGAATAGGTATCATAGTTTGATTAACCTGTTTGCTTCATAAATCTTCAAATCAGGCCACATTAGGGGTGTTTGGAAGTATAAGTTTGAATGTGTTGTTGTTGTCATTAGTGGCCAATACCTGTTCATGCAACTCACCTAGGTCCTAATTAAGTCAAAACAATCACTACTTGGTTCATTTTCAAGACAAAAGGTCAAAATCTCATGTAACACCCCATAACAGTTAACTGTTATGAAGTTAGATCCCAAATTCCTTCATATCATTTCATCCCTAGATAACTTAGCTTGTTTTCATTCCATTTCATCTTAATACATCATCATCAGTATCTAAGATCAACTCAAAGTTCATGAAAGTCAAAGTGTTGTTAAAATTCAAAAGTAAAATTTCATAGTTGTCTCAGTTTTTACAAATCTTGGGGGAATTAATTTGAATTTTCTGTTATGATTCAGAGCTTATGACTTGTTCCTAGTTACAACCCCCCCAGCTCAACTATTGAAACCCAATTTCCTTTTATTTTTGAGAATTTTTGTGTGGCCCCCACCTCTGCTCAAAGGCAGCTGCAGGGAGAAAACCTCCCCTGCTGCAGCAGTACATCAGCCATCACCACCACTTTGTGGTGGTTTTCTGACCACCACAGTGGTCCACCACCTTCCCTCTTTGTTCCTAACCACTCTCCCCATGGTTGGCTCTTTAAGTTGACCTTTGGGTTGACCTCAAACCCTGTGGACCCCACCTAAATCTAGGTCTCAAGTGTGTCCCAGTTTCTGTATTCATACAAGTATACAAGTACTTATTTGTGGCTTATTTGCTTATTTTGTGGGGATTCTTGGCTTATTTATGCTTAACCATGTTCATTTAAGTTGTTTAAACCTGAATTACCCAGAGTGGGTCCCACTTTAAGCCATTTTAGCTTATTTTCCATCATGGTCAACTAAAGTCAACTGTTGGCTTTTTGGCTTTCATTAGTGCTTATTTTTAGTTTCTAAAAAGTTTGTTTTTACAAAAAATGTTTGTTTTTATGTATTAAATAAGTTTGTAAAATAAAAACCAAGAAAAACAAATTTAAAATTAAGTGATAGTTTCTATTTAATTTTATTTAATTTCAATTTTCATTTTTATATTTTTACTAAGAACTTAGTTTTTTTATATTTTTCTTAATTTCCTCTTAAGTTAAAATAGTTATAATAATTTTATCAGATTTTTATTTCATCATTTAGTATTTATTAGAATTAATTTTAGTTTTATTAATTATTAATTAATAATTAGTATTAAATAGCATATTTAGCTTTTATTAAGTAAAACCTAGTTTTTATATTTTTTATAGCTTTTATATGTTGTAAAATAATTTTAGAAATTTTCTTAGAGTTTTTACTGTTCATTTGCTAATTTTTATAATTTAAAATAGTTTATTTAGTAATTAGTAATTAATTAGTAATTAATTAATACAAAAACCACAAAAAGACAAAAACACATATTTTTAATTTTAAAAGTTGTTTTTAGTTATTTTATAATTTTAGGAATTTTATTTTCACCTTTTTAGTATTTAAATAATATTGAATTGTATTTTAGTTATTTAAGTATTAATAATAAGTATTAAATAGTTTTTAATTAATAGTAATTAATTAAATAGTGTAAAAAGTAATTTTAATTTTCTAAAAAGTTTCTTTTATTATTAGGATTGTAAAAATGTGATTTTCACTTTTGTAAGTATTTTATTTTGTTAAAACTCGCGTTTTATTTCGTACGTTTACGTTTTATTTAAACGTAACGTACGCGTTTTTAAGTTTTAAACGTTTCTGGTTTTTCCTATTTTCACGTCTTATTCATATAGCTTATTTAAGCTATTTCTTTGTACAAATCAGTAGTGTAATCAATCTCAAAACCCCTTTCCATCCAAATTCACCCGATCGCGAAACCGTTTGATTACAATTCACACCTCGTCGGGACATACGACCCGGGGAAACCACTATACTTCCGCGGAGCATTGATCTAGGCAGTCTGACCTTGTTGACCATACCCTGGTCAATTTAGGTTGACCGTTTGGCATCAATCAACTTTTGGCGCCGCTGCCGGGGAGGTTGTGTGCGTATCTAAACGGTTTTTCTGATTAGTGTCTTTGGAATTCGTTCCATTGTACATTTATCCATCTTTGTTCATATTTTTCATAAAAACCCAAAAATATTTTTCCTTACCCTCTATCAGTTTGATTCTATCTTCTTATACCCCTCTCATGTATAATTCTGAATGACATCTCTCGATGACGATTTCTTTGAACAATGGGCCTTTCAAAGCAAAATTGAAAAACTTATGGCCCTGTCAAGCATATCGAGATGTCGTAGTGATTATGATGGACCTTCGATTCATATTCCCTCTCCGGTGAGGGAAATGAATCAAGAAACCGAGGTGACAAAGGACCCTGTACTTCCCTCTAACGATGGAAGTACTGAATACGTCCAACCTACGGTTGTCCAAGAACCTAAGCTCACAATTGCTCCTAAACTTTCAAGAATTGATCCTAACCTTTCACGGTTTACGGTCAAAAGTTTGTCAAGCATACGTGCTGAGCTTAGGGCAGAAACTGAAAAGAACGACTTACCTAACCTTCACATTTATCAAGAACCAAAACCCGAGACCATAACGGAAGTGGTGGAAATTGCTAGCTCTAAGAGCACACCACTTGTCCCACCTACAGATTTTGTTCCTTGTGTCGGTTGTGGTGAGCCGCTTTTCGGTTTTCCATGTCGTTGGTGTACATGTGTGCAATGTGGTAATGATATCCAAAACGGGAGTTGTTTGTTTTGTGGGTCGAGTAATTCATTTGCTTATGATCCTAATCAAAACTCATTCAATGACTCTTCAAATTTTTTCGATTACCCATCACATTCATACGAGCAAGAATCATATTACCCAAATTTTAATGATGCTTCGTATCAAGATACACCAATCCAAACTCAACAGTTTTACTGTTGTGAGTACTGTGGAGGTCCTCACTTTGGCTCGGATTGTCAAACAAGGAATCCAATTCCTTGTAACAATTACGACTATTCGTTTTCAGACCCACCTCCACAGCACCAAATGATTTACACAACTCCTTCTGCTACTGACATTATAGTAGAGGTTCTTGAGATATTGAAAGAACTTAAGGAGTTGGGTACCACAACACTTCATAATGCACCCAGTGTTTCTTGTGTGAATTGTGGGGGTCCTCATGATGATTACCAATGTCAACCTTTTGGTTTTGACAAATCCCCACCCCCACAATTTTCATTTACTCTAAATTCACATGAGAAATGCATGGCTAAAATATTGACGGAAGAGCAGGTTGCTAAAATTGAAACCATAGATGATTTTGAAAAAGCTGTTACGGAAGCTTATGCAAAAGAAAAAGCAGCCAAATCTAGCTCTTTGTTCCGTTTTATTCATGATGACGATGATGATGAGGATTCTATTCAAATGAAAGAATATTACAAAGCTTCATCCAGTTCATCAGTTGAGATTCCTTCCGTGGAAGCACAGGAGATAAAAGTATGCAAGAATTGCTAGCAGAAGAACACATGAAAAATATAGAATCTATGTGTACTAGTCTTTTGTATCTCCCTCAGTCTGCTGTTATCACACCCGAAGTTCACACTCACTCTCTGATCATGGGGGATGAGCATCTTAGCACTGTTCCTAATAAGGAATCGGACGAATTAATAAAGTCTAGTGTTGAGATCCTTGTCCTAATCCCGAGAGAGTCACAGGGGACTTTTGACCATATGTGTGATATTCCTCCTCCTCTATTCTTCCCATCTAATCATGATGAGATGTTCTCCGATTCTACTGATGACAATTCGTTATCTTGTGAGGACATCGTTTATATGGAAGAATTACCTTCTGAGCTAGTCAGCTTAGAAGAAGAGAATGATGAGATTGACACCGAAATCAAGGATGAAGCACTTCGTGCAACATTATTGAATGTCGATCTCCTCATTTCTAAAATCGAGGCTTTCAAAATGAAACCTATTTCATCTCCTATCCCCATAAAGGATAGTGACATTGTCTCCGATGATCCTATTCCGGAATTTGAAGCCTTCAGCTTTGATCATATGGGAGAGAAGATTAGTGGCACTACCACTTCTCATTCTCATAATTCTCTTCCCATATATGATTCATTCGCCTTTGAGGAGTTCTCCTGTGAACTCACTCATCATATCAAAACTCCTCTAGAGTTTGATTGCCCGGGGGGAGATGCTCTCAATCATGAGAATTTGCAAAATCCCACCCACCCTCCCGGGTTGTTTACGAGCTTACCCTTTGAAATCCAAACTCAGGCTATTGAGCCTCCTCTCGAGGAAGAAGATCAAATCATGCTTTTTATCATGATTTTCTTCCTTTTCTTCACCTACAGGGTGACTTCTTCTCTTCTTTACTCCTTCGGGAGTGAGGACACTATATTTGATCCCGGCATTTTCATGTATCATTATCTTGAGTCGGATACTTATCTCATCGGTGTGGAACTTTCACGTGCTTCAAATGTTTGTCCAAACATCTTGAATGAAAGTCCGATTGAGATTGCTTCTTCCACATCATGCTTCCCCAAGGACAAATGAATTCGGGGTCGAGTCAAGCTAGCGACTCGGTAAACAAAAACAATAGCATGCTTATAGGGTTTTCACCCTAAAGTGTGGGGGAGTCCCCCATGCTCTGGTTACAAATAGAGTGAAAAATACAAAATGGTGTTTTCCACGCTTAGCTTGTAATGTTGCCCTTTTACGTTCAAAATGTCGGTATAATAGCCGGGATTTTGAATATTGAGGACAATATTCATGCTAAGTGTGTGGGGGGGGGGGGGGGTATTCGCTATTCTAGCGAATTTTATCACATTTTACCATATAATACCCCCGTTTTTGCCAAAATTTCAAAAATTTCAAAAATTTTTCACTGGTGCTTCAAAATTTTTGTGGTAATCAGTCCGCCTTGTCTAAACGACAAAAGGGATTGGCTAGTCCAGGAGCAAACGGCTCTTGGTAAAGACATCTCAAATCCGTTTATGGCTTGCAATTTGCCCAAAATTGTGTGGTTCATCAACTCCCCGAAAACAAATGAGTTGGCTAGCCCGCAAGATTATGGCTTGTGGTAAAGGCCGTGGAAAATCCATAATTGGTAATCAGCTCACCAAGATGTTGACTATTCCATCAAGAGCTGGCTAGTCCAGAAGCAAACGGCTTTTGGTAAAGACTAAACAAATCCGTTGACAGCTGGTGGTTTGCTCAAAATCACACGGTTATCAGGTGTGCCACAGTTCTTACACCTGGCTACTCCAGAAGTGATGGCTTTTGGTAAAGAGTTTTTCAAATCCATCAAGTTTTCAAAACAGTATTGCTAGGGACTAGCAATAGTTTAGTGTGGGGGATTGATGAGTGCTCAAACACTCATCATTTTTGGTCCAATCTGAACTGCAAAACATACAAAAACACTCAGTAATGCATCAAAATACTAAAAATATTTCAAAATTGTGTTTTATATGTTTTAGATGCAAATTGAGCAAAAACAAATGAAAAACGCACAAAGTTTGCAAAATTGGCAGTTTCAGTCCCTCAACTTTTATAAAATTACAAAACTAGTCCCTGGATATTCAAAATATGGAAAATTATCACCAAAGTTCCTTTTTAAATCATAAGTTGTCATATTTGGTCCTTTGGTGAAAAATCTCAAAAGTTTTGGAAATTTACAGTTTGGTCCCTGGAGTTTCAGATTTTGGCAGATTCAGTCCCTGGTGGGATAATTTTGAAAGGAAAATCATTTTTGGTCCTTAAAAATCATAACTTATCAAAAATGATCCTTGGGTGACAATTTTGAGGAAATTACATGTTTGGTCCTCGAGGTTTGGAAATTTACATAAATGGTCCCCGGGAATTTTGAAAAGTACAAAGTTGCAAAAATGGGTTTTTGATATTCAAGCTATGCATGAATGGTCCCTTGTGGCTACTTTGGGAATTTTACATTTTCAGTCCCTTGGTTTTTAAAATCTACAAAATTGGTCCTTGTGATTACATTTCATACAAACCAAATCCACTAAACAACCAATCCATCACCAGCCCCCCAAGCCCATGTACACCCCTGATCCACCATCCGGCCCACTCCAAAAAAAAATAACATTACCCCGTTTGACCCCAGCTTTGACCACCCCTAACCTCACTTTCCCTCCCACTAATCCACCACCACCTCTGCTAAAAACCTGGACTGGCTTCGTGAGGGTGACTCCAATTCATCTTATTTTCATAATATTGTTAAGAGTAGGAGTCAAAGGAGTCGTATTGAGATGGTTACTGATTTCAACAACGTGATGCATCAAGGTAATGAAGTCCCTAATATTTTTGTGCAACATTATGAGAATTTTCTTGGTGTGGAAGGTAACACCATTCCGCTTTTAGATCAAGTGCTGTTTTCGTCATCGATTGATTCGAACAGGGCTGATTGGATGGTGAGGGATGTTACTAATTTGGAAATTAAGGAAGCCATGTTTTCAATTGGTAGTGATAAGGCTCCGGGACCGGATGGTTATACGGCTGCTTTTTTCAAAAAGGCATGGAATATTGTTGGTAATGATGTTTGTTTGGCGATTCGGGACTTCTTTTCTAATGGTAAATTACTTACGGAGCTGAATCACACTATTATTGCGCTTGTCCCCAAAGTTTCCACGCCTTCTAAGGTAAATGACTACAGGCCGATTTCTTTATGTAATGTGCTCTATAAATGCATTAGCAAAATCATTACAAACCGGATTAAAGAGGGGCTTGGAGATGTAGTAAGTATTAATCAGTCGGCGTTTGTTCCGGGGCGTAATATCTCTGATAATATTCTTCTCACTCAAGAATTAATGCGTAATTATCATCGTCCTCGTGGTCCGCCAAGGTGTGCGTTTAAGATAGACATCCAGAAAGCTTATGACACCGTTGATTGGCGTTTTCTTGAAACTATTCTTATTGGTTATGGTTTTTACTATAAAATGGTTTCTTGGATTATGACGTGTGTGACTAGTGTATCGTATTCCATTTGTATTAACGGGGATATCTATGGCTGGTTTAGGGGTAAAAGGGGCTTAAGACAAGGCGATCCCATGTCACCGTATCTCTTTACCCTTGTTATGGAAGTCTTAACACTTCTATTGCAGCAAAGGGTGGATCAAAGGAACGATTTCCAGTACCATAATCTTTGTGATAGGCTGAAACTTATTAACCTCTGTTTTGCGGATGATTTATTCATTTTTACTCATGGTGATGTTGTTTCAGCTAGTGTGGTTATGGATGCGTTTGATGAGTTCAAGAACCTGTCGGGCTTGGTTCCTAGTATTCCGAAGAGCACGGCGTTCTTTTGTCATGTGCCGAATCAGATTAAGATGACCATTTTGAGCAATTTATCTTTTAATGAAGGTACTCTTCCTGTTAAGTATTTGGGTGTTCCTTTAATATCTTCTCGGTTGCTGTACCGGGATTGTAAAGTGCTGGTCGAAAGGGTTCAAAATAGAATTTCAGATTGGAAGAACAAGTTTTTATCCGTGGCTGGTCGGTTGCAGCTCATTAGCTCTGTCTTATCATCCATGCATATATATTGGGCTTCTGTTTTTATCCTTCCTGTTCGAGTTATTCATGATATTGAACAGCTTATGCGTGGGTTCTTATGGTGTCAGGGTGATATGAAAAGGGGTAAGGCTAAGGTGGCGTGGGAGGATATTTGTAAACCTAAAGAGGAAGGTGGTTTAGGTATTCGCAGCCTCCATGATTTCAATGTGGCTCTTATGGCAAAACATGTTTATAGTCTTTTGACCCATAAGGAATCCCTATGGGTTAAGTGGATTCATGTGTATAAACTTCGTGGCAGGAGCTTTTGGGATATTCCATGTACTGGTGATATGAGTTAGGGATGGAGAAAATTGCTTCAAATTCGTCCTTTTATTAGGCCTTATTTCTGGTTCCATATTCGTGATGGTAAGAGGGCGTCTGCTTGGTTTGATAATTGGTGTTCTTTGAGCCCTTTGAAGAGCTTGCTTTCTAATAGAGATATTTTTTGTTCTGGATTCTCTTTAAATGACTCAGTTGCTGATTTACTTAATGATGGAGTTTGGAGATGGCCTAATGAGTGGAGTGTGCGGTATCCTGGTATATCAACGATTGACACTCCGATCCTTACTCAAGGAGCTGATGACGAGCTAGTATGGAGAGTGCCGAATGGTGAATTCAGGCCATTCACCATTTCTTTGGTTTGGGATGCCGTCCGTGAGAGTGCTAATCTGGTCTCTTGGTTTCATGTAGTGTGGTTCCCTCGGTGTATCCCTAAACATGCTTTTAATCTTTGGCTTGTTATTAATAATAAGCTGAAAACCCAAGATAGGCTGAGGCAATGGGATGTCGGTCCTGACACTGACTTAAACCTGCTTCGCTGCCTTTTCTGTGATAACCAACCAGACTCTCATGCTCACCTTTTCTTTGAGTGCCCGTATTCTTTACAGGTGTGGCAAAAAGTTCGTGCGCTAGGTGGAATGGATAATATTCCACCGAGACTTGAGGATGCTGTTTCTTACCTCATTCCTTTGTCCAAAGGAGGTTCTGCTACTAGTGTTATTTCTCGCCTTCTCCTTGCTGCTACTTGCTATTCTATTTGGCATGAGCGGAATTCGAGGCTATTTAAAAGGGGAATGAAGTCATATACACAGGTGTTTGATGAGATTGTTACTATTGTTCGGTTAAAGATCCTTTCATTTCGATTTACAAAGAGTTCTGCAATGATTAGAAGGATTCTGGACACATGGAGGTTACCTGGATCGGTGATCATTGAGAGGGGTACAACAACCTGATTGATGTGTTTATTTGCTGCGGGTTGTATGGTTTTCAATTCACCATGGATTTTTCCTTATAGGATTCCAAAGAATTGGCTAGCCCACAAGTATATGGATTGTGGTAAAGGCAGTGGAATTCCATATTTGGTTCTCAGTTCACCAAAGGTGATTCTTTCACCTAAAGAATTGGCTAGTCCTGAGCAAACGGCTACAGGTAAAGACATCTCAAATCCGTTTATAGTTGCTGATTTGCTAATAAATCAGATGGTTATCAAATGTGCCATAGTTGATCTTAAACATTTGGCTAGTCCTGAGCAAACGGCTACAGGTAAAGACAACCCAAATCCGTTTATAGTTTCTGATTTGCTAATAAATCAGATGGTTATTAAGTGTACCATAGTTTTTGAACTTAAACATTTGGCTACTCCAGTAGTGATGGCTATTGGTAAAGAGACATCAAATCCATTATTTTCTATGATTCACCTCTCACAGGAGTTAACACACCTGGAAGTGATGAGGATAGTTTGTAACGATTATGTTTTGATGTACAAGTGGTCTTTCGTTGCTGCGAAGAAATGGTGCTCTTCAAGATGGTGCTTTTCATTGACTTTGGCTTACTTGTTCTTTCCTGTTGCTGGTTGGAAGAGGGACGTCAATTGGATTCAAGATTCATCATGGTTTTATTCCTAGTTAGTTTGTGATGTATAACTAGGTTTGTTGTGTTTATGGCCTGTCATAAGCACTAGGTTGTCAAGCGGTTGCTTGAGGTTAATGTGGTATTTCAGCCACATTCCATATGTACTTAACGTTTTTTGGTTATATATATTTACCGGGGTAAACCCCTTTACCCAAAAAAAAAACCTGGACAATTTGTCCACCCCAACTTGGCTTCCACTTTCCACCTAGCCATCATACCTTATCCCCCCAGCTCACAAACAACTCCCAAGGCATTTAATGCCTGTAAACTACCCCAACTAACCACATGGGTGTTTCCCGCCAAAACATAAATCAAGGACTAAGATGAGTTTCAAGGATCAAACGGCTGAGAATTGAAGTGGGATTGCATCAGAGGGGCCCACCAAACCCTAATTGTCAATTATAAAAGAAAGAAGACCAAGAATGAAGCAGTGTGTTAGTTTTTTAGTAGTGTAGATGTAGTTTTTATTAATTGTTTATTTCCAGTGTTTTGTTTAAGCTTCAAAAGTGTAATCTTAGTGTTTTTAATGTATTAGAACTATATTTCCACTATTAATTCAGTTCCTCAGTAACCAATTCTGTTTTTGCCATTTTTTGCTAAGAATCTCAATCTTTCTTAATGTTGTTAAAATGTGTTATTAACTGATCCTATAGGCTAATTTAAGCTCATTCATTAGCTTTTTGAAACCTTGAAATCAGTTAGAGGACTCATGGCTTAGGAATTCAAAAATACCAAGAATACTTAAAGATTAGTCATAAAAACTAAATTCAGTGAAGAGGATGAATGAAGCTTGAAGAATGGTCTAAATTGGATTGCAGTGGTAAAGTAGTCTCAGGGGAGGCACTAGGTTATGTTTTGATCTTTTGGGTACTTGATTCTCAGTGGACACCTTTGTAAGCTATTTCCTCAACTTTTGCATTCCCACTGTATAAGTGCTTATTACTACTTATTCTGGCTCTTTTTGCTTATTTGGTATTTACTGAGTTGGACTACTACTCAATACTAGTTGTTTGCTCATTTAAATCTTAAGTTACTTATTATTAAGGTTTTACTGTCACATGTAGTTTTTTTAGTTGTAACATGATTTAGTGTTTACCTCTGCAAAACATTAGCTTCAACAGGTGTATTTTAGCTTATTTGTCCATCATGAATAGGTATCATAGTTTGATTAACCTGTTTGCTTCATAAATCTTCAAATCAGGCCACATTAGGGGTGTTTGGAAGTATAAGTTTGAATGTGTTGTTGTTGTCATTAGTGGCCAATACCTGTTCATGCAACTCACCTAGGTCCTAATTAAGTCAAAACAATCACTACTTGGTTCATTTTCAAGACAAAAGGTCAAAATCTCATGTAACACCCCATAACAGTTAACTGTTATGAAGTTAGATCCCAAATTCCTTCATATCATTTCATCCCTAGATAACTTAGCTTGTTTTCATTCCATTTCATCTTAATACATCATCATCAGTATCTAAGATCAACTCAAAGTTCATGAAAGTCAAAGTGTTGTTAAAATTCAAAAGTAAAATTTCATAGTTGTCTCAGTTTTTACAAATCTTGGGGGAATTAATTTGAATTTTCTGTTATGATTCAGAGCTTATGACTTATTCCTAGTTACAACCCCCCAGCTCAACTATTGAAACCCAATTTCCTTTTATTTTTGAGAATTTTTGTGTGGCCCCCACCTCTGCTCAAAGGCAGCTGCAGGGAGAAAACCTCCCCTGCTGCAGCAGTACATCAGCCATCACCACCACTTTGTGGTGGTTTTCTGACCACCACAGTGGTCCACCACCTTCCCTCTTTGTTCCTAACCACTCTCCCCATGGTTGGCTCTTTAAGTTGACCTTTGGGTTGACCTCAAACCCTGTGGACCCCACCTAAATCTAGGTCTCAAGTGTGTCCCAGTTTCTGTATTCATACAAGTATACAAGTACTTATTTGTGGCTTATTTGCTTATTTTGTGGGGATTCTTGGCTTATTTATGCTTAACCATGTTCATTTAAGTTGTTTAAACCTGAATTACCCAGAGTGGGTCCCACTTTAAGCCATTTTAGCTTATTTTCCATCATGGTCAACTAAAGTCAACTGTTGGCTTTTTGGCTTTCATTAGTGCTTATTTTTAGTTTCTAAAAAGTTTGTTTTTACAAAAAATGTTTGTTTTTATGTATTAAATAAGTTTGTAAAATAAAAACCAAGAAAAACAAATTTAAAATTAAGTGATAGTTTCTATTTAATTTTATTTAATTTCAATTTTCATTTTTATATTTTTACTAAGAACTTAGTTTTTTTATATTTTTCTTAATTTCCTCTTAAGTTAAAATAGTTATAATAATTTTATCAGATTTTTATTTCATCATTTAGTATTTATTAGAATTAATTTTAGTTTTATTAATTATTAATTAATAATTAGTATTAAATAGCATATTTAGCTTTTATTAAGTAAAACCTAGTTTTTATATTTTTTATAGCTTTTATATGCTGTAAAATAATTTTAGAAATTTTCTTAGAGTTTTTACTGTTCATTTGCTAATTTTTATAATTTAAAATAGTTTATTTAGTAATTAGTAATTAATTAGTAATTAATTAATACAAAAACCACAAAAAGACAAAAACACATATTTTTAATTTTAAAAGTTGTTTTTAGTTATTTTATAATTTTAGGAATTTTATTTTCACCTTTTTAGTATTTAAATAATATTGAATTGTATTTTAGTTATTTAAGTATTAATAATAAGTATTAAATAGTTTTTAATTAATAGTAATTAATTAAATAGTGTAAAAAGTAATTTTAATTTTCTAAAAAGTTTCTTTTATTATTAGGATTGTAAAAATGTGATTTTCACTTTTGTAAGTATTTTATTTTGTTAAAACTCGCGTTTTATTTCGTACGTTTACGTTTTATTTAAACGTAACGTACGCGTTTTTAAGTTTTAAACGTTTCTGGTTTTTCCTATTTTCACGTCTTATTCATATAGCTTATTTAAGCTATTTCTTTGTACAAATCAGTAGTGTAATCAATCTCAAAACCCCTTTCCATCCAAATTCACCCGATCGCGAAACCGTTTGATTACAATTCACACCTCGTCGGGACATACGACCCGGGGAAACCACTATACTTCCGCGGAGCATTGATCTAGGCAGTCTGACCTTGTTGACCATACCCTGGTCAATTTAGGTTGACCGTTTGGCATCAATCAGTAGTCATGTTTTGTTTATGTGGTAGTGGTTTTTTTCTTGTTTCAAAGAAATGTTTATGCCTATGTAACGGGCTTAGATATGGGATTTCACCCATATCCATTGTACTTAAATGATTTTTGATTAATGTGATTTACCGGGGTACATGATTATTCCCCTTTACCCAAAAAAAAAAACAAAAACATAGAGAGACGCTGCTCGACCTATACTGCAAGGATTTTTTTCTTATAACAACTTATGTTAAATATATTTATGAAAGGATCAATCCAATTAAGGTTTTCTCTATTATACAAATGTACTCTTACCTATACACAAACCTAAACAGTATCTTACTTCTTTTTATTTATTTTGATTTGGTTATGTGTATAGGGACTATTTTTGACAAATTTTGAAATTTGGGGGACTAAAACTGCCAATATTGCAAACTTTGATCATTTTTCATTTGTTTTTGCTTATTTTGCATTTAAAACATATAAAACACAATCCCTGGGATAATTTAAGTATTTTAATAACTTTTTGATTGTTTTTGTATGTTTTACAGTTCAGATTTGATCAAAAATGATGAGTGTTTGAGCACTCATCAATGCTTTTGCCACTAAATCGTATCAAAGTATATTTTTGTAGCATATGTAGCCAAATGTAGGAAAAATTGAGAAAAAGTGAAGAAAATGAAGTATATGCGATTACACGAAGATTCCCAAGTTCAAAAGTCCAATCTGTGACGCATTTCATAAGGAGAACCTAAGTTTTGTCATCTCAAAGTTCCCAAGTTCAGAGTTAATCAAGTTTGGATAGTGCATAAAGAACTACACAAGGAAAAGTCAAAGTCCAAAGCAAACAGAACCTACCATCCGATTGGTTGGAGTACAACCGATCGGATAGCCACAATTACCACATCCATCCGATCGGTGCCAACCCGCAACCGATCGGATGGACATCTCTGCCTGTTTATACCAACTTCTTGTGCATGAATCTTGGTCTTTTGTCCCATTGTTCTAGGCCCTTCTTACTATCTTGTTGTCCAAGCTCCAGCATTTATGTCCCTATTCATTACTAGGAGTATTTGACAAGCCTAAAAGGACCCCAAGAGTACACAATTGAAGAAACAATTCAAGAGATCATTTACTCTCATTACTACTCTCAATTATTATCATCATCTAGCTCTCAAAGAAGGAAAATTCGTGCAGAAAGAACCAGGAACTTTGGAGGACCAAGGAAGCAACATTTGGAGGCCAAAAATCTCAAGAAATCATTACCAATACTTAGGTTAACAATACCTTGTCATTTGTTATCAATTCCAAAGCATTGTAAGACTTAAAACCATGGATTCTAATGTTAAATATTCTGAGTTTATTTGCATGTTTGCTATGAGTGGCTAGTTGTCTTTTTACACTTGTTTTGATGATGTTTTATGCTTAGTGATAGTTTTTTTTTTGGGTAAAAGAGTTAATACACCCTGGCAAAATTTATTATCCAAAAAACGTTGAAGTACAAAATGACGAGGGTGATTTCCCTCGTCCCCAGTCCCTTAGGACACTTACAAGACACCTATCTAAGAATGACATACCATTCTTAAAACAAACATGCACAACATGTGCAACTGACCACCAAATACTCTAATATAAGAATGACAAACCATTCTTATAACAAATACATGAACATAAAACTACAACGACTATAAGATTTACAAATAAAAACATCAAGTAAAAACTTGAATCTTCCCATGTCGTGATAGAAGTTCATGACCTTCAACGATGCAGCCGAAACCATGGTAGAATAGACACGCGCCAATCCACACAATAGATCCACCAACTACACCGATCTTCATTGATCCAATCAGGACCAAACCAACACTACAACTCGATCCAATACCGCATCTACTACAAGTTTCAAATGAAACTCAAGCTAAGAATGAAAAACAATGTATCTTGATCAGTTGTAGACGTCCAAGAACGAAAATAAAAAAGGTTTTGAATAAGACCCTTAAACTTAACCTCCATCACTTATTCGAGCAGCAGCAGATTCCCATAAAACAACAAAGTTGTCGTTGATTAAATTAATAACAATCCACTTGAAGCACGAACAGTAAACAAACACCAACCTTAATGACATGATCCGAGAAAAATCACGAACCAACAACCTTCACAAAGAACCAATCATAATTCCCCTATAAACAGCCAAGTACCATGAATAGGGACATCATGCAACGAAACTAGGGTAAGTAAACCCTAGTCATATGATCGAATGTGCAGCAAAAAGATCAAGCCCTAGAAAGCGAGAAACGCATGTAAAATCCAATCACACCCAATCGATCTATAGAGTTTTTGAATAGGAACTCTACAAAAAACTTAACCTCCAATGTAATATTCATAACAGTTCAGCAATCTTGATCAAAAGACCCATGAGATTTCAATGCAAACATGTCTTTAGAATGCTGAACCGAGTTAACACCACAATCCCCACTTGACTTCCAGATTCACCGATCAATAGCAGCTCATCAATCGCAATAGCAGCAATAAAATTGCAGCGAACATTCAGCAACACTACATAATAGGGTATCCAAAAAAACCTAACATCCAAATCTGCAAATCAACTACAGCCCAGAAAATCAAAAAGGCCAGCGATCAGTATGAAACTAACCCCCAAGACCACTTCAATCATAGATCCAGGTCACCCTTCAATATACCTAGGATTTAAAGAAACCCTAACATGCATACGATTTGTCTCCAGAAAAGATCAAACCAACGAAAATAAATACTACTCTCTCAACACCCACTTATCAAAAAACCTATATCTGCCATAGAACATGCAATCATCAGATCCACATACAAATAAATCACCACCAGCGAATTAAAGATAAAACGAAACCCTAACAAGGGTTCCATTCAAATAGATCCACGCTCCAACAGTAATAATGATGATACAAAAAGGTCGCTAATCGATAGATAGATAAGAAACCCTAAAAAGGGTTTCACCATTATATAAACGAATGATCGAAGCCCTAAAACCCAACAGTTAGGGATAAAGAAATCGACCATAACCATGGAGAAATCGAATTGAAAAATTAGTTACTCAGCCGCCATCCCCTTAAATAAAACGCAACCCTAATCAACGTATTGCATACCCAATCATGATAACATGTTTTAATTCAATTTCAAGACAATCCTAAGAACCAATTGTACCTTAAGTTTCATAGTGACATTTGTTGAGCCATGGTTAACTAATTGATAATATTTTCAAGGGTCGAAAGATTTGTTATTATTCAACTAGTTATAATCATTTGTCTATGAATGATTGTTTTTCACCATAATTATTCTTGACTAAACAAAGAAACAAGAAGTATGATTTTAATGAGAATGCTTTTATAACATCAAATCAGATTGTTTGTAAACCTTTAGTTGGATGAAAGTTTAGATGTTTATAAACAATTGTAACCTTTTTGTCTATGAATGGGTTACCTTTTGTAATGACCATTTCCTAAAGAGTATTTGATTTGTAATAAGAGTTTGTTCTTGTGTTTAAGATATTCACCATACCTTATGAACCTTGGAAGGATCTTGAATTGATTGGTTTAAACCTAAAGCTTGTTTTTATGAACTAAAATCTTGACGAAGGTTTAACTTGTAGAAACAATAGACCACCATATAATTATCACAACCAACATGTTATCAAAAGTTATCACAATCATGTGTGTCATTAAGTAGAAAACTAGTCTAAACAAGTGTAGTTTTTAAATTATTGAATTTGCTTATTATCTTATTTATGTACATTAGAGATTTACTTTTAGACTTATATTTTGATTCACTCACAAATCCCTGCGAACGATCCCGACTTACCATCATATCTTGCTATAACGGAAGAGTACACTTGCTCGTATGTGTTATTTCTAGATTTGGTAATTCACCCTTATAAATTTAAAACTTGCACTAACAAAACGCACATCACCGCTTACCATCCACAAACTGATGGCCAAAGCGAAAGAACCATTCAGACTTTGGAAGATATGCTTCGCGCGTGTGCGATTGATTTTGGGAATGGATGGGATGTCCATTTGCCTTTGGTTGAGTTTTCCTACAACAATAGTTATCACGCAAGTATTAAAGGTGCACCGTTTGAGACACTTTATGGTCGAAAGTGTCGTTCACCCATTTGTTGGGATGAAGTGGGAGAAGCACAGCTTATTGGTCCGGATTTGGTCCGTGAGACGACTGAGAAGATTGCTCAGATTAAAGAGTGATTGAAAGAAGCTCGTAACCGTCAAAAGAGTTACGCGGATGTGAGGCGTAAACCCCTGGAGTTTCAGGTTGGAGATCGGGTTATGTTGAAGGTATCACCTTGGAAAGGTGTGATCAGGTTTGGTAAGAGAGGAAAGTTGAATCCTCGATTTATTGGACCTTTCAGGATTTTGGAAAGTATTGGTCCCGTGGCTTATAAGCTGGAATTGCCACCCGAGCTCAGTAGGGTTCACCCTACTTTCCATGTGTCGAATTTGAAGAAGTGTTTGACCAATGAGACTGCGGTGATTCCGCTTGAGGGGATTGAGATTGATGAGCAGTTGCATTTTGTTGAAGAGCATGTTGAGATTATGGTTCGCGAGGTTAAGCGATTGAAGAAGAGTCGTATTCCTCTTGTGAAAGTTTGTTGGAATTCCAAGAGAGGACCTGAGTACACTTGGGAACGCGAGGATGAATTTAAACGCAAGTACCCAAGCCTTTTCAAAGCCGGGACTAGTGACTTAAACTAAATCCGGGACGGATTTCTAAATATGATGTATGTTATGTAACACCTGATACTTTTCCTAAAACCAATTTCTAACCAAATATCTATTTTCGTACCTGAGATACTTTTAAACTTTTAATGCATGTTAATTGGGCTTGAGAAACGTGAGATATATTGGAAACGAGAACTTTATTCCTTGATTGACTCAGCACAACCTAGAAAACTCGAATTGTATTACATTTGCCAAATTTATTGAATTATATTGAGTTTGAGAAAAACTTTGAAGTTTATGCTTGATTTTATTGGAAAAATAATTTCGTGAACAATGGCGCAAGTTTCGTAATTTTTCAAGTCCGGCCGCCGCCCCACCCGCCGGACACCAGCAGAATCCGGCCACCCGCGCCGGAAAATTTTTGGACCACCCCACCTTTTCACTCCATCTTATAGATCGGGACATCCCCGACACTTCCGTACCACCCACACCCCTCGTAACACCCATGAACACCACCCACGCGCCACCACCGAACACCGTCATCACCACCGAGACCACCACAGCCCTCCACCATCCTTCTACCACCGGTATACCACCCTCACGTGCCCTATTTATTCATTTTCTTTGATATTTTTCAAACCCAAATTTTATTTTTATATAAAACCGATTTTTATTTTATTAAATCGTTATAAAAATGATTTTGTTTAATGTTTTTGACAATAAAAATCTTGTGTGGACTCGTTTTGGTGTCGACTCACCGAGTCAACTCCTGACTCGGTGAGGGATTTTTGATAGTTTCTTGTTTATTTAATTATTTGTGACGAGGGAGTATATATTTTTGTGTTCGGATTGGATTTTGAGGTCCGTTTGGTTTGGTCCTTTCTCGACAGCCAAACACCACCACCACCGAGCTTGGGTGGTGGTAGGGGATGATATATTTTAGTTATTGTGGTTATTATGAGTGTTTGGATTGTTTGGGTTCGATTTGGATTGAATTTGGATGCGTTTGGATTAAGCCGAAAGGGTTTATGGTTCGGTATTGGTTTCGGATTTGGTTTTGGTTTTGATATTTGGACATGGGATTGAATATTTGAGTTATTGTTATTGTTGTTGTAATTTTTAGTGTTTGTCACGGGTTTTTGGTCTTGGGATTATGTTATTAGTTAAACGGTAAAACAATAAACGTGAAATAATAATTATGAAACCTAAAATACATTTGACATAGTTAAGTGGATTGCGATATCGGACTAGGATCCGGATTGTTATTATTATTGTGATGGACAAGATTTGGACATATTCGATTTACGGTATTGGTTATTTGGACCTTATGGACCCTTTGGTACTAAAACTACGAAATGGTCGATAATCTAAACAACTAATATTTACGGGAATAATGTGTCCAAATATATATTATATGTTTTGATGTTAGTAATAAATAGGTAACTTGACGTAATAAGTATTTAACTAAAGAGTCGTTGACTCGGGAAATATTGTATAAACGGGCAGGTCATGCCGAAATTTTGTAAAATTCTTTATAAACTTCAAACTATTTTACCAAATATTATCTATTTCAAAACTCTTTTATTACAACGTTATTTTGGAAAAATGGGTAAAACCGAGACTTGCTATTAACATGTTGTTATTTATTTGAGTGTGTCTTTCATTTTCATTTCTTTCCTTTCCATTTCTTTTCGACGACTTTTTTCGAGATATTCTTTCGTCTTTCTTGCGTATTTGGTTGTTTCACCGACTTATTCATTCCTATCTTTCTTCCACACGAAACTTTTCGAAATATATTTTTCATTCAAACGTCATTGTTATTAAAACTTTTATTCAAGCATTGTTTATTTAAACATTCGAGTAGTATTTCTGAGTTATGCCATTATTGATTGATTAGGTTGTGCTGAGGATTGTTTGCTGTGAGTTATTGCTTGCTTGGTTGATATATCTCGTTTCCTGTTGTTATTAAGGTGTGATTCATAGCCCCGCTTTTTTTCTTTTGAATGTTTTTAAACCCATGGGGTGAGATACACGCTTTAAATGTTTTCTGAGCACAAGTATTTTTGGTATGCTTTCCTGACGATGTGCTAAGTACCTTTACCTTGCCATTGCAAGACCCTCAGATCATGAACCATTTTCACTTGCGAGTAAGCACGAATATAGGGATATAGGCCTATAGGAACTGACCTTCCCACTCCTTTTGCCAGATAAGCAAATTGTGGTGTACGATATTCGATTTTATCGGGTAATTGGCAAGTACTCGGCCTTGGGGGCATTATTATATTATAAAATTCCGCGGTTGTATTGATATTATGATTGGTTGGTTAACGTTTTGCGTGTCATGAGCTTAGCATCATCAACAATGTTATATGCACAGGGATGCCTCTATACATTGGTTGTTACCTTGATTACCCGATATCTGCATATGTTGCTCATATCTTATGATTAAAACCTTGTGCTCAACCTTATTATTTAAACCTATGGATTACACTCAACCTTTGTGTTGAATTTTTAAGCATGTATTTCAGGTATTGATAATATTAGTAATTAGCTTTGGAGCTTGATGTTTTAGGCTTGGTGGAGTGGCTAAGGCTGAAGAGGCATTTCTGTCAAGGCAGCTTAACTATCTTTCTATCTTTATTTGCATGTCATTCGTAAAACCTTTTTGGTGTCTTTTGTTACTTCCGCTGCTAAACTTTGTTTATTTTCTGCTGCAAACTCTATTTACTTTTTCCGCTACTACTTTGACTTAAGAGTCCTTGTACTCTAAATGGTTTGTAATTCGAATGATATGTTTTGCAACATTTATAAACGTCCAGTGTTGTGGTCGTTAGCTATAAATGTACCTGGTTTCTATTTGCGTAATATCCCCAACATGTCAGCTGCCGTATCTGAGTTAGGGATGTTACACTTAGGCTTGGGCTGGGGTTGAGGTTGAAGCTACGGTTAGAGTTGAAGCTGGGCTTATGTGAGTTTATACTTTTATAAAGTTGTTTGGCAAATTAGTTCAGATAAAAATTCAACAAATTAACACTGATATATACTTCAAGCTTTTGTGTGTTGAACTATTCTATTTTGAATGGTATTTAAGTAATTTGATCAACTATAAGCCCCCATAAGCCTGTTTCAATGGACTTAAGCTTATAACTTATAACAACATCTACAAGCCTATATGACAAATAGAGTTTATTTTATAACAGCCCCTATAAGCTAGCTTTTTTTATAAGCTCAATCCCCTATAAGCCCACATCAAACACAACCAAAGTAAAGTACCTAATTGTTCTCACATTCCAAAATAAAAAGTTAAAAACACATTTCAGATGAAGGACCGATATAAGATCTTCATTTTATCAAGTGACAAAATGAGCCACTTTATTGTCCATTAAAAATTAACATTAGACACAAATTGGTCAAAATTATCTCAAAGATGGGTGAATTTTAAAATTTTGTGTTAAATGTAAAATAACATTATATACGAAACAAAATTTAGGATCAATTCTAAAACCTTAGAAAACCTTTATGGGCTTAAATGTATAATTGTATAGTTAACCACTAGGCATTGGTGTAATGGTATCACTCTCCCACTACAAACTTCCAATTAACCAGTCAATTAGGGCTTTCAGATAAATAGATCATGGGTTCAATCCCAACTCATAGCCAAAAGGTCACTAGAACAAATGCTCATTGTTTGGGGCTATATCCTTTAGGAAGGGTAAGTCGGCACCCAAAAGGGGTGCATGAGGTCAAGGTCTCCCCGCCAATTAAATCCTTTTGGAGAGTATCTTTAATCGTAATAAGTTTATGATTTTGAAAATAGCATTAGAATATATATTCTTTTAAAAGCTACATATATTATTATTGTACGTTGTTGTTGTTTTTGTGGTCATCATCGTGTCATTGTCATCGTCGCCACCACTGTCATCGTCGTTATTGTTAGTAGTGGTTGTGCCAGTGGTGTTGGTGGTGGAAGTGGTGGTAATTTTAGTAGGCGTAGTTGTCGTAGTAGTGTTAGTGCAAAGTGTAGCAAAGTGTAGTGAAAGGATTATGTGCAAAGTGTAGCAATGACTTTCACAAGTGGCCTTCACATAAATGCTAAAGGGTCACAGGGTGCACAATAAAAAGAACAGTCAAGTGGAAATGAGAAAAAAAGTTAAGAAATGATATAGGACTAGTGAGGAAATGAAAATATTGTATATTTTTCATTGAGAGGTGAAAAGATAATTATCATAAGTTAATGTATTTGTACGGGATAAATATATAAGTAATAAAAAGCAAAAACGGAAACCCTAAGGGTTGTGTGTATTCGGCCGAACCCCTTTAAAGGGGAGTTTGACTTTCTGTCAAACTTGTATTACTTGTATGATAATTTAGGGACTTCTAGTGCAATTAGGAAAAGGTTTGTAAGCCTATAAATACAAATCTTTCCTAAACTATAAATCACTTGAATCCTTTAACCCCTAAATTTATTCCCTCTTTCGCTCTTGTATGTGCGATCGATCGAACCAAAGCAAAAGGATACAATTGTTTGGTCGTTCGTCCCTAAGTCGAGTTCCACTAGTTGACTAGTGTTTACCCGATTTCATACTCACCAACTTTCATGTAGGCCTAGTTCTACTTGTGCAGCAACGGTGGATACCTGATGCAGTCTAAGTAGTGATTTTTCCCAATAAACCATAAGGTGATTTGTGGAGCATCAAGAACAAGAAGAAGGCATTTCGTGCAGATCAAGAAAGGTCGTGGAGCTTGTGTTAGTTATCGTAATGGTGGTAGTCATGGTAGTCGTAATGGTATTGGTAGTGGTTGTACTTGTTGTCGTAGTATTAGTAATCATAATAATAGTAATCGTTATGGTGATCATTGTGGTAATTTTGGTGGTAGCGGCTATATCAATGGTGGTGGTGGATGTAGTTGTAGTGGTGGTGGTGGTGGTAGTGGTAGCGTTAGTGTTGGTGGTAGTGGTGGTGGTGGTGGCGGCGGTAGCGGTAGCGTAGTGGTAGTCATGCAGTGGCAGAGTAGTAGTATCATAATCATTATTATATGATTGAATTCATCGTAACAAGAAAACCGCATATGAACGTTATTATTATGAATATTTCCTAGACTATTTGCTTTCTATTCAAATCAACATTGTAAAGTAAACGAAAGATGTCTTTTCATTAGGGATGTCAAATGGGAGTGGCGTCTTCCTCTTCGTAGGAGATCTATGGACGAGCTTAATGATGACATCAAATAAGTACATATTTTTATCATCATTTATCCTATTTATTTGACTTGTTTTATTATATTATCTATGAGAATCGATAATTAATTGTTTACTTTAGTAATTTTCAGGTAAAAACAAGCAATTGATGAAACTTAGCAATTTTGGACGAATTATGGAGCAAAATAAGCAAGATGTTAAAAGTCTACTGAAATCCAGAAGATGCGCCGTATCTCTATCAACAGATACGCCGTAATATCATACTTAGATGAATTCGAAGACCATTGCCTGAATTCGAAGAAGGTGCTGCATGTAATTCTACCATGCGCCGCTTATGAAACTTTGGTCTACGAAGAAGATCAAGCTTGTTCTACTCCAGATACGCCACATTATACTTCTAACATACGGCGTATCACTATCCAGGCTTCACCAAATACAATCCAAGACACTAAAGGACATGCGCAGCATAAAAGATCAAGATGCGCCGCATCTGAAGACGGTGTACGAATATTCCAGAATATATTAATCTTGGACCCCATGCGAAGTTAAGTACACGTGCCGCATCTACCTATGTCATGCGCAGCATCGTACCCTCTAACAGAAACTATAAATACCCCAAGACATATACGAATTTTGTATGCAACAAAATCCTAAGGAGATGAATTCAGTCGAACAAGCATCAGAAGACACACCCCAAACGAAGATATTAGAGCTGTAAAAAGGTCCTGCATATATTTAATTCACTAAGTAGTTTTGTTTTATTGTAATAGTATGCTTTTATTCATCAGGATTGATGGGCTTGTGGCCACCATACTGCTCCCCTTAAAATTGCTTTCACATCAATTAAAGTTTATATGATGATATTTTTGGTGACTTATAGTAGTGCATTGATAACCTCTGTGTCTAGATGAGCCTGTGGGCTGCCATACCTGTACCTCGCCTATTTATCTAGTGTCTAGAAAGTAGGATAGACATTAGTGATCATTAAGGGTTTACTCGCCGATATAATGAGATCCAACAAGAAAGATTAGATTACGATACGCTTCATATAAAACTAGCAATAAAACAAGTGACGAGCTGCTTAACTATCAGGACAGGCCTTCTTCTGCTTCTATTATCTATCTATGTACGTGTTTGCCATTCGCTGATTCGTGCTCATTAGTTTATTTACTGTTTAATAAAAACAAACTGTGTCAGTCTCTCAGGCTGAACCCCCCCTTTCATTAGATTAGAGTGTAAAGCTAACTTAGGATATTAAAATATTGATTAGGTTAACTAGATAATATGTTCCAATCTTAGTGATCGACACTCTACTTACCATTATATTCATACTGACCGGGTACACTACTCGTTAAGTGTGTGTGTTATTGATAAGTCGGCTAAATATAAATTTAAAACTTGAGTAGGCATTAATACTTCTAAACCGCAATGACACATCACGCACATCACTTAACCTGCAGAGTACAGAGTAAGTAATCTTGAGATTAGACTAGGCAGCCATGACATTTAGAGCTGCTATGGTGGTACGTCTGTAATCTTCAAAGTTAAACCTCTCTCAGTTCTCATTCAGAATAGAATATTTTTGGATTCTTGTAATGTTGTTCACCACTCGTGGAACTCTTGGATTCCTCGCAAGGTCAACATTTTCGTTTTGAGAGCATCTCTAAATAGATTAGCTACGCGTGCCAATATCTCTTTATGTAGTATTCCTCTTTCTTCTTACTTATGTCCTTTCTGTAATTCCGAGGTGGATGAAGTAGATCATTGCCTTATAAACTATACCAAAGTCTTGCCAATTTGGAGAAAAATTTGGAGTTGGTAGTGTCTTGATTCTCCTTTTACGTTTCCCTCTTTCAATAATGCAGATATTGCTCTGGAAGGAATTAACAGTTATGGTTGTTCTCGAACCAACAAACTGCTTCATGCAGTTTTCCAATATGCTATATATGCTATCTGGAAGTGTGGAAAAAAGTGATCAAGGCCAACGAGGAGTCGATTGCAAGCATTTTATGTTAGGACATATTCCCATTGATTCAACGCCTTGCAAAAATTTAGATATCTTCTTGGTACAGGGCAAAGCCTATCAACTGAGACATTTGGATTTCAAGACCGATGCATCTGTTTAATCTTGACTAGTTGTCTCGTTTTTCTTTCTTTCTAGTCCTTGGTTTCTTTGGTCTCTTTTTCTCTTTCTTTCTTATGTATTTATCGCTTCTGAATATCCTTCTTGGTGTTTCTTTGTTAATGAAATTCTTAGCCTTTCAAAAAAATATAAAGAAACATATCTTTGTTAATCGGTTCTATTTTGGGATTGTGTTTTGGCAAGCAGCAAGTGATGTTGGATGCAAATAACAATCTGGTTTGTAGTTATAATTTTACAAAAATGAGTTTTTTTTCCTTCAAATGTTAGTATGTGCATATTGATGCGGGATTTTGCAACCTCAAAAAAGGTTTTACATCTCAAGGGATCTTGAGAAGCATGCAATCCTCCAAGCAGTGTACCTGTCGGATGTAGTATAGTGAGTGGCAAGTACTGGGGGATTGATCGTTCTCTAGGATAGTGTCATTAGGATTTGAATTGTATGCCAATCTAGGCCTAAGGGTGAGGGATGATTTTTTTGTATTTTTATCTTTAATGAAAGCAAATAAATCTCGGTTTTGAAAAGAGTGGGCGGAATTAGTTGCTAATCAACTAACCCAAAAGCTACTAATTAAATTAATGTGCAAGAAAAGTAAATTAGGGTTCTACAAGGGGAGTGAAGTATATCTACCTATGATGTATTATCCTTGCTAGCTATCCAATTCTACCTATTGAATTTTACACCTTGTTTGAATTGAAACGTTGTATTCCATAATACCAATCATGGGGGTGTGCACAGCCTTCCCCAATTCTATGAATATCAATTTCTTCTTATGACGACACATTTAGTGTCCTATCATAGAATCATTAACATCTACTCATGCATTAAATACAACGAATAAAACCGTAAGTGTCATCCGATTACGTTTCTTAAGACGTTCAAGCCTATTAAAAATTGGCTAGTTTCCTTAAGCCTAACGTGAGTCAATCAATTAAGCAAGAGACAAAAGGAAGCAAGAATTATAAACAAAACCAATTAGATTCATTGAGAAACAATGATATCTAATTAATTATAAAAAAAAGTTTCATAAGATCATAGGCAAACACAAGGTGAATTCGCCAAGCATAATCAATGAAGAGCAATCAACAATAATGATAATTGAAGACATAACATAAGATTAAATCCATAAACAAACCATTATAAGATGTTTATGAAGTTAATAAGACCCTCTAAGTTGCTGGAAAAACACCTACCTAAACCCTAGAATCGGACTTAGGGTTTCGGGCTTACAAAAAGTGAAGTTATGACGTTCTATTTATAGGCAATATTTATGTCGGCAAGTGTTGATGGAGTCAGCCCATACAAGTGACAGCGTCACGAACATTTTTCCACCAAATTTTAGATCTTTTCGTCCTGATTCCGTGGCCGTTTGAATCAGCTATATCCGATTTCGTATGAAGATTTTATGGCCAAAACAGTAACAGCTACTCCGCGCGCAAGTTGTGATTGTCTTGATCAACATGTGACGGTTTCACTAGGGTTTCTTCTTGTGCAAGTCGTCGTTCTGACGTCGTTGCTTTATATCTCCTGACATCGTCAGGTTGAATCCTGACGCCGTAACCTTCAAGGTCTTCTGGGCCGTCTTACTTTAACTTAACACTAGACGACCTACTTCCAAATACATATGACGCCGTCAGGTGTAACATCTTCAAAAGTTCTCTGGAGCGTCACATGTAATATTTTCCACCTCTTGAATCTTCAAGTGACGGCTTCACCATTTAAGGCGTGACACCGTCAAGTGTAATTTTCTGACTTGTTTCTTGATTTTGTCGTTTTCTTCACTTTTGGCTCCAAAAACGTCCAAAATGCTCTATTTTTCAGAATTCTCGTCCCAAGTACCTAAAATGAGAAAAGAAGCGATTTGAGATAATATTTGACCATATGATTACGATTTAGGGCTTAAATGACCCCCTAAAAACGTATCAAATAAATCCTTGTCACATATCCCAACTCTCAATGGGTTTGAGGCACAATTTAAGTTCATAAGATGGTGTGGTATAAACTTGTATTCTATGTTTGATTGTACACTTTAAGAAATTTACAGGATGAAAACTTGATTATGGGACTATTATGCTTTATCTCATGAAGCATTTTCTTTATTGAAAGTTATACTGGTTCTTGATGTTGACAATTTGTAAAACGTGAAATATCTGAACCATAATTTTTGCACCATTTTGAAATTTTCCTAAATTTGAATATTTAATAATATGTCATTTTAACTATACATTATAATTAATATACACATTTAAATTAAATCATACACTAAACAGTTATAACCTAAGTTAATAAAACATATTACCTAGGCTATATAAGAAATAGACACAAACCTATATAATACATATTACATGATGGTTATGTTTCATTTAGGTCCTGTGAATAACATTGACTAGATAATTTGCATGTGGGGATGTGAATGAGTCCCCTAACCGCCCATGAGACTCGGCAAACAAACCTCCCACTCCCTCACTATAAGCAAATCGATCCTCATCATTTCATCCCCATTCAAAACCCTTACTCGCTACACACTTATCTTTCTACTAAAGTTATCAAACCAAAACTAAAAGAAATCCTAATCTTTCTTTTTCACAAGCATATTGAACGTGTGATTATATTGCATGAGCTTTGTGTTTCCACGTCCATCACGCAAGCTGCTTAACGAGAGTAATCCTGGTGGTGTTTTCGTGTTCGGTTTGGTTCATTCCATTCGGGAATAGAGTTTCGTTAGAAGGAGGTCTATCAAAATGTGATCGCGAAGGTGTGAAAGCTATGGTTGATCGTGTGGTATTTGGAGTCTAAGAAGCTTAGTTTTGGGTCGAAGGTTTTGGTTCGAATCGATCCGTTTTGGGTTTTGGGTTCCTTATTCTTGGTTTTGTTCTTCTTATCCTACCCAAGGTATCACTTATATTCGTCCTTGTTTTCTAGCTCGACATGTGAACCCGTATAAACATTATTACAACATGAAAACAGATTTAACATATGAGTAAAATATGATAATGTTGAATGAAATCTATATGTCACATAAAGGCATGAATCTATAACTATTATACGTGTCGACTTAATTTCTGTTGTGAAAACTTTCAAATATGTTGTGAGCTAGCCATTAGAACATTTAAAACATGATTTAGAATCTGATATGTATGCAAGTAAATTAACATGAGTACATATATATATGGTAGAAACCTAAGCTAATCATTAGTTATGATATAGTACGATACGTATAAACATATATATAAGCCAAATCGAGAGACGGTTTTCAAGTAAAGAATTATGAAAGTGTCTGTTGCAATGAGGAAGAAGATTAGTTTCGAAACTGACTTTTGTAATATGTCTTTAAAACCATTTCGTATGTAAGTTTGAACATGTTTGAATTCTTGATTTTGTGAACATCACAGTGGACAATGTGAGCTTAAAGCTTTTGAAAACTAGCACTATAGATTGTGTATTCATTATGAAATGTTTTGTTATTAACATATATGGTCATTGTAAATAAAAAAGAAATGTATTATTATAAGTTAAACACTAGTGAGTTATTATCACTAAAACTTTGATATATTTTTAGGTCTAGTATTGAAGCACCAATGGCATGACACTTTCTGTAGAGGTGTGATTGATCCACGACATCCCCATTTGATATGATATGATATGTGATCACTTGGCCATTATACGTGTATATACTTGTAATGCGAGCAGGTGTATATATATTATTTGTTTTGAGGGAGGGGGCGTATGGATGCATTTTAGGTATGTCAGACTTTGTGTAGGGTGAATGTGAGTGTGTGATTACACTTCTTCACGTTGGAGCTAGCTACTCCATTTTGGTACTTAGAGGTCTCCCCTCTTTGTGCATGTAGGATTTGACAGATATGTGATAATGTAATTTAAGACCTATTCGAGTATCTCGTTAGGTCGGCTCGTGGCTTTCCTATGTTTCATGTGTCTATTTGAGTATCTCGTTAGACAACCCTTTGTTGATTACGTGCTCTGTGATTATGGTTACTATATGATTCATATTATCATTTGATTCTTCATGTTCTTTATTCAGTTGACTAGTGATATTTGTTCAGTTGATCATTGATATCTTATTCATTTGACAGATGATATTCAATTCAGCAAGATTTTTTGATTTCTTTCCTTATACTTTTATACGTTTCGATTATTCGTTTTGTTATATATCTATTCACAGGGCTTTTTAAGTTCAGCCGCATTTCTTTTCATCCGGCAGGTTTTAGATTGGAAGTTAGGTTTGAGTGAAGAGTGCATAGGAGCGCTTAGTGGACTACCCTGATGATAGATACCCTTTGATTCTGGATTAGACTTGGATTTAGCTTCAGTTAGATTTAGTTGGTTTTGTTTTTGGCCTTGGAACTCTTCTTGTATAGAGTTAGCATTTCATTGTTATCTTAGATTTTTCTTGTAACTTTTATGTTTTGTCTTCTGCTTGCGTTTGTATGTTCTGATGGACACCAAAATGTAGCATTTTGACCCATGTCGGGTTGCGGTGTTACAATTATGGTATCAGAGCCATGTTGCGACTTGTAGTACATAAGTTATGGCCTGTGAAGATTTGGACCCTTAGGTTTGCACTTTACGACCTTATGGAATAACCTTGGAAGGATTTGCTTTAGGTTTCTCCTCTTTGGAACTTTAGTTATGACTGGTGAGGATTGGGTAGGTTATATGATAAGACGTTAGTTAGTTATCTTTCTTTCGTATCACTCTGATTTGTGCCTCTGCTTTTAGTTAAGCCTTTATAAGATCATTCACTCTGGAGATTTAGAAGATTTATTAGGATACGCAACATAAGTTTAGAATTCCTTGAGACTTTGTAGTAATGCCTTATAAGTATCACTTTCTGATGATTAGCACTTTCTTTCGAATCTCGATCTTTGATTTGTTTAGATACCTTTCGTCTATTCAGAGAATTCGCATATGTAATATTGATGTGTTAAACACATTCTGTGGTTTCTCTTGCTTCTGATAAGCATATTAAGATCCCTTCTACACTATTGGTTTTTTGCCCTATCTATTCTATCCCTATGAGATCTCTGGTGATTATCCATCACGAGTATCCAAATTGTTCGATGTGTGTTGACGAAATTTAAAGGTGAGTTCGTTCTGCTAATCTGTTTCTTTTGGGAATGTTCGATTTGATATTATTCTGGATATGGATTTGTTGACTGAGCATCAAGATGAAAACAACAGTCATATTAGACTTGTTATCTTTGGCGATTTGAGAAACTCAAAATTTTGTACCATGGTTCCCAACCTTGTATGCAAGTATGATCACATTTGTTTTGAAAACTCGTGCGTTAATCCCTCGCGGTTGTGAAGATACTACGTTTGATGAAACTCGCCTCGAGAGTTATTCAGATTGCTTGAAATGTTCGTTGTGTTTTCCTTGATGAACTACTAGGTGGAAAGGAAAGAATTGAAGAACCAGCTTCTAGGAAGAGGTTTCATCTGTGCAAGTGTGTATCTTTGATGTGCTTCTATTTTATTTGAGGAGAAGAATGATGATAGCATGAAGTTGCGGACTAATTTCGGGAAGCTAAATCGTATCATGTTTTGTGATAAGGAGCGAGATATTCCTAGAATTGCCTTTCGTATTCATTATGATCTTTATGAGTATAAGTGATTCCAATTGTATTGGCTACTACTCTGACTGTTTCTATGGACTTGATAAATCTTGTCTTTCATGAATACTTAGACAAATTGTCATAGTATGATATATTGGTATTTTCAAAGAGGAAAGAGAAAACGAGGATCATCTTCGTATTTTGTGTTGACATTTCTACGTTAGAAGAAGCTCTATGTAATATTCTCGAAGAGTAAATTTTGGTTAGGATGAGAAACGAGAGGAGAAGTTTGAGAAGGTGAAAAGAGAATTATTACTACTCAAGGAGGAGACTTAGCTATGTCCCTATGCAATATGAGGAGATTTCTGGTTATGCATAAATACAGCTAGGACCGTATGACGTGAACTATCCGACGCATGACTTGGGAGTGATTTGTGGTAGACATGAAGAAGCTCAGGAGCAAGACGGTAGAAGATTAGCTATGATAGAAGACTGAAGGAAGCAGTTTTGATTGAAGCACACAGTTCTATCGACTCTATTCATCTTAGTTCTACTAATATGTATAGATGCTTGGAGCAGGAGCATGACGGAATGGTATGAAGAAGATGGTGACTACAACGAGATTTCTGCACACAAGTAGGAAGGACAACATGAGTGGAGTCACAGTGGAGCATTGACTAGAACGGCTTGCTTGGAAGGTGGACAGAGATTTCTTTCGGCAGAAGATCATTCAAGCTACATGGTGCACCTGCAGTGATCGTGACAGAGAATCGCCTTTCGCAGTACACTTTCAGAAGAGGTACAGAAGACTATGAGGACTTGACTCGGGACGTTAATATGGCTTCTCATCTTCAGACGGATGGACAGACAAAACAACTATTTGAACTTGGAAGATGTGTTGAGTGGGAAATTTGACAAATGTTTAGTTCGGTTATGTTTGCTCACTAAGGAGGATGGCATACAAGTGACAAGAGGTTCTTTTAGGATTTTGCATGAATGAAGACGTGAAATACCTTTTAGTTGGAATAAGGTCGGAGAGCTACTTACTGAAGGTTTAGAGTCGATTATAGCAACTAATGGAGTAGTCATTATTGTGGAGGAGGAATTTGGAATTTAGACTGGGAGTTGTGGTTCCCTACGATTATTTTGCTCAGAAGAGTTAGACGTCTTGGCATTTGAGGAAGTGTTGGTTCGCAACAAATTAGATCTTGGACTCATTCTTATCCGTAGAGTTTCTTTTAGGATTTTGTATGAATGAAGATGTGGAATACCTTTTGGTTGGAATAAGGTCGGAGAGATACTTACTGAAGGTTCAGAGTCGATTACAGCAACTAATGGAGTAGTTATTATTGTTAGGAATACGTTTATTCACTTAAAAGACTAGGTCACCCCGAGTATAGTTTAGCATTGAATAGCTCGTAGTATTTGTCATGTTAGTCAGTAGTTTAATAGTTAGTTAATATATGTAAATAGTATTCGTTGAGTGAGTCGGGTCTTCACCCTCTGTTACTCTCTCTACAGCCTGTTTCATGAGGCACTATATTGTAAGTATAAATACCCTCTCCCACCCAAGGGAGAGGGTTGGACCTTTCATTACATCAATCTAATATCTTCTACTTTTTTTTTTGGGTAAAGGGGAGTAATCCTGCACCCGGTAAAATACATTAATAAAAACGTTTAAGTACAATGGAAGAGAGTGAGTCTCTCATCGAAGTCCCTAAGGACACTACCACTACCACTATATAAGAATGACATGCCATTCTTATAACTACCAAATCTAAATACAACTAACGATGACTAGTAATAAAAAATACAATACATCACAACTCTAATAAAATTGAAGTCTTCTTAGTCATCCTAGCGATCCAGATCATAAACAAGCGAACTTCCAGCCTCAACAAATTGCGTCTTCTATTAGTATTATGCAAAGCATAATCTAATAACCTAATACGAGTGCAATCCGTAGCAAATGAATTTGAAGCGTAAACATGGTCTAAGCGACCCTAACTTACATCAACCCTAACTGCCATCATATGATAACTTGAACCAAACTTCAAACCAATTCGAATGAAACACATGAAGACACCTAGGATCAAGTCACAATGGCACACCTCACATGATCACAAAAACTGAAATAATAAAAATCAGTTGCCCACCATACGTATGTGATCACAATAAACACTATGACAAGATTTTGAGTACCACTAAGCTGCCCAATGCAACCAAGATAAGAATGCAAACTGATGGTAGCATAATCTGCCATAGACTAAAACAAGGGTAAAAATCCATAGAAAACCAGTAGCATCGTTCAAAAGACAATATCAATATGATTGGCAGCATGACTCTGAATGATGAACAGCACCCCCAATACCAAGACCGCCTACAGAAGCAGCAGGTCTTAGATTGACACCATGGGTTTTAGAACAGGGGTATACGAAACCCTAACATCCCCATAGACCATTGACATAATCATCTCTCCCTCAAACCCAAATAAACATGATAAAACATGATAGACCCTGATGTAAATCATCAATCATCAAACCTCAAAACGGTTAACCATCATAGAACCGACCAGATTCACCATCATATAACATTAGGAAAATCGAAACCCTAATAAAGGGTTCCATAAGCATGCACGCACAGTAATACCCCAACCAACATATGGATCGACTAGAAACATGAGCATATAAAGCATGTCAATCCAAGCATAACCACCAGATCGTATATCACTGATAGAACCATGAAAAGCCAAACGATCGAACAGAAATAAACCCCTCGTCAAGGGTTTTAAAAATAAAACCAAACCTATACTGCACACTAAAAACAAAACCCTAATTGGGTATCGAATGGAATGAATCACGTTAACCAGAAAATTGATTAACCAATGTGCAACTAGGAGGAGATCGACCCTTATGTACAAATATTAGAACCGACATAGAATTAAGGATGCGATTAAAAACAATGGCGGTTTAAAAAACCCTAAAGAACGATTAACCAAACAGATAAGAAAAGGGTTCTTAAATCGCCAAGTGAAGGAGAAAACCGATTAGATATATAGTTGAAAGCGTTGCCAGCCACCCTCAAAAGAATATCAAGAACCTAATTGTATTGCATACCCTTCAAAAAAGAGTAGAGAGGACGAATTAGGTGGTGATAATGGCCGGAAAAGGGTAGGAGGGTGGCGGCCGGATTTCTCCACAAGGGAGAGAAACGTTTTAGGGTTTTCTGGATCGTTTTGGATCGTTTTTTAATATCTTCTACTTTCTCTTTCTAAAGGTTCCACTCTATCTCTCTCTCTCTCTCTCTCTACAAACTAAACGCCCCTAAAACTACGTATTACCATGTTTGTGACTTAAAGATTCTCTTACAATTGGTACCTACGACGATCTTACTGAAGAGGAGAAGAAGCGTTATGATGCTGATATTAGGGCTTCAAACATCATCATTCAAGTACTTCCTAAAGACGTTTACAAGCTCATCAACTTCAACACTGAAGCCAAAGCAGTATGGGACAATTTCAAAATGCTTCTTGCTGGGTTAGAGTTAACCAAAGAAGATCGGGAATCCCAACTATATGATGAGTTTGAGCATTTCAAGCAAAATCCAGGAGAAAGCATTACTAACTACTATGTCAGGTTTCACAAGCTTGTGAATGATATGAGAATTATCAAGATGACAATGACCAACATTCAGCTAAAGTCCAAGTTCATGAACAACATGGCACCAGAATGGGATAGGTTCGTGACAGCTGTGAAACTCAACAAAGGGCTGAGAGATACTAACCATGAACAACTCTATGCATATCTCCAACAACATGAGAAACATGCGAATTATGATCGTCTAATGAGGGAAAAACTTAATCCAACACCTAACCCTAATGATGCAAACACACAACTTGCTTTTGTCTCAAGTGTTCAATATCATCATCAACCCTCCAATTATCAAGCTCTTTACAATCCTACTTCACCAATTCCTTTGACATCACTTGGGCAATCATCTGGACTCACACCATCTGTTGTAAACACCCATCAGGATTCAGGATACTCTCACACGGATCTGATGATTGATAACCTCACAAACCAAGTGTCCTTACTTGCCCAGCAATTCAGAGCAACTTTTCTTCAAACCAACAACCAACTTCGGACTTCCTCTAATCCACGTAATCAAGCCATTGTGGAAGATGGAAGGGTTGTGGTGCAAAATGTTCAAGGAAGACAAAATGTGAATCAAAGGAATGGTATTTGTGGAAATGTGCATAACAGAGTTGGAAATGCACTTCAGGGGCAAGCAAGGCAACCTAAATGCTATAATAGTGGTGGATTGGGACACATTCCTAGGAACTGCAATCAACCAAAGCATCCCCAAAACTCCGAGTACTTCAAGGACAAGATGCTGTTGATGCAAGCTCAAGAGAATGGAGCGGCATTGGATGAAGAGGAGTTACTGTTTCTGGTGGGAAATGATGGGAATACATTTGATGATAATCAGCCTGTGCAAGACTTGGCCCTTAATGATCCCAACATATTCCAGGCATAGATTGTAATGCTTCCGACTCAGATGTTGATGATGAGCCTACTGCACAAACCATCTTCATGGCAAATATGTCTGCTGTAGCTTCATCATTACAACCATCCACCTCCTCCAATGCACCTACCATCTCTGAGGTACCCATATCACTTAACATGCGTAATCTGTGTGATGACCAAGAGGCTTACCATGAAGTACAACCGCCTAACACCGTTGGTACTAATATCGCTAATATGGGAAATAGTAATGTTATCCCATATGAACAGTATGTTAGTAACAACGGGTCGTCGGATGTATCAAGTAGTGCACCTCTCGGTATTGTTAATGACTGTGACTTGTATGAGCACATAGATCATGTACCTAATGACACATTGACTACTAGAATTAATATCCATAAGGATCAGGTTGCCATTTATGAACAACGTGCTAAATTTGAGCTAACTGAACATGAGCAGAAAATGGATTTGCAAATGAGAATTTGATTGCTAGTTGTGTTGCACAGGATGTGTTTTATACTGCTATTGAATCTGCTTTATATGTGTGTCAATTTCATGAAATGTCCATTGCATTGAATGTTTTCCAGAATCGTGTTGTTGAGCTTGAGGGGGGAATGTTAAATTGCGTAAAAAAATTCAAAACGATGACCATGATAACATGGTCATGTATTTTTCAAAACTTGAAGTTGATAATCTTAACTTGCAATTAAAATATCAACATTTAGAAGAGCGAGTTAAAAACTCAAGAAACAAGACATCCTCGGATGCTCTTGAATTTGATACATGTTTTGAATTAGCCAAACGTGATGAAAGAATTCAAGCTCACACTAACATGATTCAAAAACTGAGGGCTCAAATTGCCCAATTGAAGTCAACAAAGCATGTGGTGACTGACACCAATAAACCTTCCTCGGTAGATTTTCAGAATTTTCATTATCAAGACACCATTAATAATTACTTTGTGATATAGAGTGGTATCAAGCTGAAAATTCCAATACCAAACTGTGATACAAAGAGTTATACGACTCAATCAAAGTAACACGTGAGAAAACCAATGGTAAAATAACTTCTTTGCTAAATGAAATTGATAATCTAGAGACGAAGGTGAAAGGAAAAATGTTAGTTACCATTGATGAAATGAATGTTTCAATGGCTTCTGCTGTTAGAAAACATAATGTTGAGGCTATTAATATCTCTCTTCCCCTTAAGAATAATAAGTGTGCTCACTATGCGTATCTGTTATATCTTAAGGATAATCTAGACATGCTTCGCGAGAGTGTAGAAGAGGATAGGACAGTGAAACCACAGGATAGTACCATTCTAGATTCTTGCTTTCTCACTAAAAGATCCCAGGAACTTCTGGAATATGCTATTGGAACGTGTCCAATGGAGGACTACAAGCACAATAGACCCATTGCACCCCCAATGTTAAGTAGGAACAAGCATGTTACCTTTGATGTGCCATTAAAAACATCTGAACCTAGCACATCATCAACAGTTAAACATATAGCAGTTAAACAAACTAATGTTCCCATCATTGCTTCTACATGAGTAAACAGTGACACTAAGGCTAGCAGGTCAAAGCCTAGTTGCAATACAAGGAACAATAGGACTTCGCCAACTAAGAGTGCTCATGGAATGAAAGTAGAAGACCACTATAGGAACAATAACACCAGCTTGTGTAAAACGAATCATGTTGATTCTAGTATTAGCTTTAAGCGTGCCGAATTCTAATGCAACGTGTAAGACATGTAATAACTGCTTAATTTCCAGTAATCATGATGTTTGTGTTTTATCATATGTGAGGTCTATTAATTGGGCACGTTCTAGGAGCATTAGGAAATCTAAAATGAAAAAACGTGTTTGGAAAGAAACTGGAAGGACCTTCACCAATGTAGGATATCAATGGAGACCCATTGGACAAAAATTCACCTTAGGTAACAAGTGCCCTTTAACTAAAATGATCCATCCCATAGAAACTACTTGTCAGGATACAAGGGCTAGTGAGTCTAAGTGCGATGTCTCCACTACGTCCACCATTTCTGCAGTGAATTCTGGTTATTCTGATCATATGTGTGCTAACCAAACGGAACCCAATAGCATTTGGGGATCCACGTTTTTCAGTTATCCATTCTTGTCTGTTTTCAAATGCAGGTCGTACAAATCGTCCTTTGGTATTTGGACTCAAGCTGCTCAAAACATATGACAGGGGATCGCTCACGGCTCAAAAATTTCGTGAATAAGTTTATCGGGACAGTTAGATTCGGGAATGACCATTTCGGGGCTATCATGGGTTATGGAGACTATGTGTTTGGTGACAGTATTATCTCTAGAGTGTATTATGTAGAGGGTATTGGGCACAATCTTTTCTCTGTTGGTCAATTCTGTGATTCCGATCTCGAAGTGGCATTCAGAAAACACACGTGCTTCGTTAGAGAGTTAGATGAGGTTGATTTACTTAAGGGCAGTCGCGGCACGAACCTATACACCATCTCTATCGAAGACATGATGAGATCCTCTCCCATTTGCTTGCTCTCCAAGGTATCAAAGAACAAATCATGACTATGGCATTTTCATTAATCAATCCAAATATGCTAATGAGATTTTAAAGAAGTTTGGATTTGAATCATGTGATTCGGTTGACACACCCATGGTTGAAAGATCCAAATTAGATAAAGATTCAGAAGGGACCCAGTCGACCAAACTAAGTACCGCAGCATGATTGGATCCCTAATGTACCTCACTGCTAGTAGGCCAGAACTCCTATTCGCGGTGTGCATGTGTACACGATATCAATCCAAGCCTACCAAAAAGCACTTGGAAGCTGTTAAGAGAGTCTTCAGGTATCTTCGAGGGACTATCCACATGGGTCTTTGGTATCCTAAAGACACTGCTATGGCTCTCACGGCCTACTAAGATGCGGACCATGCGGGGTGTCAAGATACTCGTCGAAGTACTTCAAGGGCTGCTCAATTTCTAGGATATAAACTTGTAAGCTGGTCATCAAAGAGACAAATGAGTACCTCAATATCCTCCACAGAGGCTGAATACATTGCCATGTCTTCATGTTGTTCTCAAATCCTATGGATGAAATCTCAATTATCTGACTATGGGTTCATCTACAACAAAAGTCCGATGTACTGTGACAACAAGAGTGCCATAGCCCTTTGCTGCAACAATGTTCAGCACTCCTGATCAAAGCACATTGATATTCGGCATCACTTCATCAGGGAACAACTTGAAAAGGGGATTGTGGAACTTTACTTTGTGAGGACAGAGTTTCAGCTGGCTAACATTTTCACAAAAGCACTATCGAGAGAACGGTTTCAATTCATTCTCCCGCGTCTTGGAATGAAGTATATTACACCAGAATCGCTCAAAAGTCTTCAGGAAGAGAATAGGGAGTAACAGATTTCCTTAAGATATCCTTGTATATATTCAAAACCAAAAAAAAAAAAAAATACAAAAATATAAAACCTAGAAAACCCATAAAAATCTGAAAAACCAAAAATACCAAAAATAATTTTTTGTTAGGCATGTCTTCTGTTTATCGATAACATTTAAGGTTCAAGAAATGTCATTCAACAATGGCATGGAACTTTAATTGAAGCTCGAGCAGAAGTTATAATAAATGGTTAAAACATGTCATTATGGCTTGCTATTACTTCAGATAGCAACCCGCACCTCTAGATGGGGAAAACTTGTCACCAAAAAGACGGTTGTTCCTCTTACCGGGTGAAGTTCACTCGGGCATGGATTACTTTATATCCGTGTTTCTTCGAAAAAATGTACGCGTTAGTGCATTATTTCTTGATAAAGAAGAGAAGTCTTCTTTCCATCGCAAATATTTTCTCTTTTATGATTTTTCAAGAAAGATTGTGAAAAACTTGGTGGTACCATGAGTTTTTGTAAATCAGTCAGACTTTACTCGCTTCTTAAAATCACTCAATCAATGACAACGATTTTTCAAAAATTATAAATGGTTCATTGATTGAGGGGGATAGTGATTTCAAAATCTTAAAAATATCACCATAATAAGCCTTTGTGTACCAAATCAGCAGTAAATAAAAATGTGATTTTCATGTTATGTGTCAACATATGAATTTTTCATGAGTTTCTCGTTAATCTCTAAATCATTTCAAAACTCATCATTTTTTACACATAACAAACTCCCTCCATGATTAAGGGGGAGTAAAAGATTCGTCTCATTTTCAGTATATGCTTAAATCAGTCCACATTTTTCTCCCAAATTTGTTTTTAACTTATCTAAATCAATTGGGATCACAAAATCTCAATTGACTTGAAATTTGTGATCGGGGGAGAGAATGTGATTTATGTAAAGAAATCTGATAAAAATGTGATGTTTTGGAATCAAATATATGCTCTCTCATATGTGCCAAACTCTTTTATATACGAATGCACGTATTGAGGGGGAGCAAAATAGCTTTCGGTGACAAATGGATTTGGCATCTCATGTGAGCGTGACTCAGACTTAACAATTGAATTGACAAACACAAAAGCTAGTATTCGAAAGGATTTATCCAAGTAGAAAGTACCGTTTCGAGAAGCTCCTCTTATATGTGTACATTGACGGGTCTAACTTCCTTATTAAGGAATGTTAACAACTTCAAGTTAGTTATTAGGGCTAATTATCACCTAAAAGCTGATAATGGATCCCTTTAACTAAGCAAAGTAAACGTGTCCCTCGGGTATATGTCTATTAAGAGTGGATCAATTCAAAAAGTGCAACTCACCCCGACATGTGCAAATTTCTATCAAAAACTTATGAGCACATGTTAAGGGGGAGCATTTGAAAATCATAAAACTCTCAAAGTGTTAGCAAAAATGTGTTTCTTAATCAAAAACACTTTGAGATAATTTTTAATGATTTGGTTGATGGCAACATAGGATAGTCATGAAGTTATAAGGTGGCTAAGGTTAGGAAAATCATCCTATGATCCGCCAGAACCGGAGGGATCTACCCAAGGACAATACCGAATAGATAGATTAGAAAGTCCTTAGGTATGATTATGAAAAAAGGAGATAAATGAGAAAGGAGAAAGAAGGGGTTGAAGAATTAAAAAGAAATGAGATGAGAAAGGATGAAATGAAATAGCCCTCCCATTATTCAACCTTAGGGCAGAAACCGGGTTCAATTCATATTCTACTGATTGTTACAAAGGTAACATCGGTATTGAAGACAAGACGTCATGGACCCAATGGCACACTGCACTAAACCTTCTAACCACTCAAGTTCTCTTAAAAGAGCTTGTTTCATTCTCACGGGGAACCCTGCATAATCTATCGACTGCTCATTACGAGCTATGTTGATATTGAAACAGGAGACACCGCTCCAGTCTCCGACGACCAAATAATGCACTTATCAAGTCTAGAGCCACGAGATGCATCAAAAGATCTCATAGGAACACGTGATACTTCTACCCTGGTTGGTCAACATTAAGGACACCAGTGGTAACTTTATGAGTCCTACGCAGATCTTAGCAATCTGCCAAGAACACTTATGAGGGAATATACGTATGTAATTTCCAGTGATTGAGTAAAAATTCCTGCTAGGGTCAACATCAAATAGCCCTGAATGCAGGTCACTTCGGTAATCCCTTGTGGGTTACGCTTAGTGATCGTGGCAGTTTCAAAATGGTCTACAATCGTGGAGTGATCTCCAGCGACTCACCTAATCGTTGATCTACTTCAGTAGGTCTCGTAAGCCCTTTTGAGGGTATCCGATTTAGGAACGGCCTTGGTAAGGTTTAGAGAAAGTTTTCACACTATGTTATTAACAATCTCTAAGTCCGAACCTATAATCACCGAACGCATTATTGCTAACTGTCTTATGCAGGAATACTTGGCGAATGTTGCTGATTGCAGAAAAGATGTTGATCCATCACCTCATGCTCATACCTCAACCACACAAAATATGAAATCATGATCAATTGATGGGCCTCAACAACGCTTCCACAACTTTGATGCTGAAGATCATGTTTCTAAAAAGGTGTGAGCATGCCAATACTAAGATGTCTACATCACATGGAGACGTAATCACACAAAGATGACTTGAAGCTATTCATTTGGATGATAAACACGAAGTTATGACAACGGTCATCCAACGCCTTGAACAAGTCATCTCAAATCCACTACTGAAAGCACAAAGCTTGCAACAATGAAGAATCAGAGACTACGAGCTACAAAGATCTCTTCAAAGATTAGAATGCTAGAATTCAAGCCGTAATTTTCTGGGCGACCTCCCTTAGGGGGAGATTGTTAGGAATACGTTTATTCACTTAAAAGACTCGGTCACCCCGAGTATAGTTTAGCATTGAATAGCTCGTAGTATTTATCATGTTAGTTAGTAGTTTAATATATAGTTAGTTAATATATGTAAATAGTATTTGTGGAGTGAGTCGGGTCTTCACCCTCTGTTACTCTCTCTACAGCCTGTTTCATGAGGCACTATATTGTAAGTATAAATACCCTCTCCCACCATAGGGAGAGGGTTGGACCTTTCATTACATCAATCTAATATATTCTACTTTCTCTCTCTAAAGGTTTCACTCTCTCTCTCTCTCTCTACAAACTAAACGCCCCTAAAACTACCATATTAACATGTTTGCGACTTAAAGATTCTCTTACAATTATTGTGGAGGAGGAATTTGGGATTTAGACTGGGAGTTAAGGTTCCGTACGATTATTCTGCACAGAAGAGTTAGACGCCTTGGCATTTGAGGAAGTGTTTGTTCGCGACGCGTTAGATCTTGGAGTCATTCTTATCCGTACGACTATTCTACCTATTCTATTATGCCTTCTGATACGTTTTGATACTTTGATTTGTGATTTTTATTGTCAGTACGAATATATTACCCATCTCTTTATGAGACTCTTGATACGTTTAATGATTCGATTTGTACTTCGCTGATTATTAGCAAGTTCCTTTGTTCGCTCAAAATTTGATAGGAGTTGATGAAGTTTTATCGTTTAGTACTATCTCTGTGCTTGCCTCGTAGGTATATGTGTTTCAACAATCTCTTTGTGAGATTACAACTATCATCTGTCATATGCTATGCATTTGTTCGTATTCGCTTGATCAGATTTATTATGATTTGTGAGAGCCTGGGGCTATCCTAGTTGTCGGGATCGAGTCATGGGAAACTGTTCTGTTGGTGAAGATTCTTTCGGAAGGACCTCCCCGAGCATGAGGTTAATTGTATCGTTTCTTTTTTGAATTGCTACGTCTCCACATAACTTTAGCGACTTTCATTTTCGAGGACGAAAATTTTCTTTTTAGAAGGGAAGAATTGTAAAACCCAAAATATCTGAACCATAATTTTTGCACCATTTTGAAATTTTCCCAAATTTGAATATTTAATAAGATGTCATTTTAACTATCCATTATAGTTATTATACACATTTAAATTAAATCCTACACTAAACAATTATAACCAAAGTTAATAAATCATATTACCTAGTGTATATAAGAAATTCACACAAACCTATATAATACAGATCACACGATGGTTATGTTTCATTTAGGTCCGGTTTTAATTTATTTGATGTACACTATGTCCTTTGAATAATATTGACTAAATAAATTTGCATGTGGTGATGTGAATGAGTCCCCTAACTGCCCATGAGACTTGGAAAACTAACCTCCCACCCCCTCACTATAAGCAAATCGATCCTCATCCTTTCATTCCCGTTCAAAACCCTTATACGCTGCACACTTATCTTTCTACTAAAGTTATCAAACAAAAACTCAAACAAATCCTAATCTTTCTTTTTCACAAGCATATTGAGCGTGTGCTTATATTGCATGAGCTTTGTGTTTCCACATCCATCATGCAAGCTGCTTAACGAGAGTAATCCTGGTGGTGTTTTCGTGTGTGGTTCGGTTCATTCCATTCGGGAATAAAGTTTCGTTAAAAGGAGGTCTATCGAGGTGTGATCGCGAGGGTGTGCGAGCTGTGGTTGATCGTGTGGTATTTGGAGTCTAAGAAGTTTAGTTTTGGGTCGAAGGTTTTGGTTGGTTCGAATCGATCAGTTTCTGGTTTTGGGTTCCTTGTTCCTGGTTTCGTTCTTCATATCCGACCCAAGGTATCACTTATATTCGTCCTTGTTTTCTGCTCGACATGTGGACCCGTATAAACATTACAACATGAAAACAAATTTAACATATGAGTAAAATATGATAACGTCGAATGACATCTATACGTGACATAAAGGCATGAATCTATAACTATTATACGTGTCGACTTAATTTCTGTTGTGAAAACTCTCAAATATGTTGTGTGTTGGCCATTAGAATGTTTAAAACATGATTTAGAATCCGAAATATATGCAAGTAAATTAACATGAGTACGTATATATATGGGAGAAACCTAAGCTAATCATTAGTTACGATATAGTACGATACTTATAAACATATATATAAGCCGAATCGAGAGACGTTTTCAAGTAAAGAATTATGAAAGTGTTTGTTGCAATGAGGAAGAAGATTAGTTTCCAAACTGACTTTTGTAATATGTCTTTAAAACCATTTCGTATGTAAGTTCGAACATGTTTGAATTATTGATTTTGTGAACATCACAGTGGACCATGTGAGCTTAAAGCTTTTGAAAACTAGTACTAAAGATTGTGTATTCATTATGAAATGTTTTGTTATAAACATATATGGTCATTGTAAAAAAAAAGGATGTGCTATTACAAGTTAAACACTAGTAGTTATTATCACTAAACTTTGATATATTTTTACGTCTAGTATTGAATACAATGACATTCAAATAAAACGGTTTTATTATAAGCAATGCTGTGTAAATTTGCCGTTAACAACCTTAACAAAATAATATTTTGGTCAGTCCTTATATTAACTATGTAGTTTTCGTAATTCTTAAATTACAATGAATGTGTGAGTATTCTTAACTCTAAACTTTGGTAATTTACACTTTTAACCCTAAAATGTGATAAGTTGTCACATTAAACCCTAAGTTATGATATTGGTTATATTAAACCTTTAAGTTTACTAATTTGTCATTTGTAACCCTAAATATTGAAAGTTATTAATTCGGGAAACTTACTAAGTATGAAAAGTTACTAAAATGGAATATTTCTAAAAAAAACTAAAATGAGCAATCTGATTTAAAATGAGCTTATGAATAATAAAGACGATCATTAATTCGTGTAGATTCGCTGAAGAAGGAGTAACTTCCTACCCTTTTTTCTGATGATATTCTATCCCTTTTTAGTTGGGAATTCTCATGACTCTTTGATCCTTGACATTGATTTGATCCCTTTTGATATGAGTTGTTACTATTGATCCATTGATATGAGCTTTTGCTATTGATCCATTTGATATGATTCCCTGATATGATTCCTATGATATGATGCGGTTCATTTTGATACATTGGATTTGGGATATGCTATGATATGACTATGATATGATATGATTTTGTTATGTTCTTATGCCTGAGTTTACTAACTAGTCATGGAGGTACCATGGCCGTGTCATTAAAGCACTAATGGCATGACACTTTCTGTGGAGATGTTATTGATCCACGACGTCCCCATTTGATATGATATGATATGTGATCACTTGGCCATTATACGTGTATATACTTGTCATGCGAGCTGGTGTATATATATGATTTGTTTTATAGGAGGAGGCGTATGGATGCATCCTAGGTATGTCGGATTTTGTATAGGGTGAATGTGAGTGTGTGCTTACACTTATTCACGTTGGAGCTAGCTACTCCATTTTGGTACTTAGAGGTCTCCCCTCTTTGTCCATGTAGGATTTGATGGATATGTGATTATGTGATTTGAGACCTATTCGAGTATCTCGTTAGGTCGGCTCGTGGATTTCCTATGTTTCGTGTGTCTATTCGAGTATCTCGTTAGACAAGCCTTTTTTTATTACGTGCTCTATTATTCTAGTTACTAGATGATTTCATTTGATTATTCATGTTCTTTATTCAGTTGACTTGTGATATTTGTTCAGTTGATCGTTGTTATCTTATTCATTTGACAGATGATATTCAATTCAGCAGGAGTTTATGATTTCTTTTCTTATACTTTTATACATTTCGATTATTCGTTTTGTTATATATCTGTTCACTGGGCTTTTTAAGCTCAGCCGCATTTCTTTTCCTGCGGCAGATTTTAGATTGGAAGCTGGGTTTGAGAGAAGAGTGCATAGGAGCGCTTAGTGGACTACCCTGATGATAGATACCCTTTGCTTCTGGATTAGACTTGGATTTAGCTTCAGTTAGATTTAGTTGGTTTTATTTCTGGCTTTGGAACTCTTCTTGTATATAGTTAGCATTTCATTGTTATCTTAGATTTTTCTTGTAACTTTTATGTTTTTAAGTCTTCCGCTTGCGTTTGTAAGTTCTGATGGACACCATAATGTGGCATTTTGACCCATGTTGGGTTGGGGTGTTACAACATTTACTAATTTTGATTAAAATGTCACTTAATTGTGCCAACCGTTAAAAATCTGGATGGTTGATTTCCATGACCATTCTTAGGCCAGAATATTGCTTTTATGCTTCTTTGATTGTATATGATGAAAACATTTCTTGTTTCTCTAGCTAAAAAAGATACTTGAATTGGAAGCTAGTGTTTTGAAAGGCTTTAGAGCATTAGGTACGGTGTTATAGCAAAAAGTGCTCAACTCAGTTTTTGCCCTTATAACTCCCAAACTATAACTTAACATAAAAACACCTTCCCTCATCACTCAAGTTATAAGATATCCCCGGGCAACTTTTTTCATTTATTTCACCGTTTAAAAAAAATAATAATAAAAAAATAAAATAATAATAATAATAATAATAATAATAATAATAATAATAATAATAATAATAATAATAATAATAAAACCCTATAACTTAGCCGATGTAAGATTTTGGCGCAAAGCCCTATAACTCAAGGTTTGGTTTCAGCTTGTGCGATAGGGCTACAAGTCTATAACGCACCCTATAAGTGTAGTGAGATGAGTAATATTTCTTTTACTTTAAGCTGTTAATATCTTGCTATTTTTGGTTCACATGTGATTATTCGTTTCTATTTCCTACTGTCAACTATGTATACAGACAACTACTTTTTACGGGGTTTCAATTGTAAGGTTTGATATCGTTACAATTGTAAAATTATGTGGATGATAATGGGAGCAACCATGCCTGATAACTTTGATGAATTGTTGCAGAGTATCACGTATATTGAAGTGGATCAAGCACCTAAGAAGCCTGAGGTAGCACAAGAACAGGCAATATATGAGGCTGAAATAGAAGCAATGCATAAAAAAATTGACTGCGAGACATGTTATTTGAAGATGCTAAGCTCCAGAAAATTACCTCTTCATGTTGCTCGAGGATTATTAAAATGAGTTTTCACTAATGCTCGGAACTATAGGTAAGGATTCTTCACTCATACTAATACTACATGTTGTAGTAATTGAAGAAACTTCCATATGTAGCATTAGTTTGACTTTGACCTTAAAGATTAGATGTGGCGGTATCAATAAATCTATAATTTTTACTTATATATATTGAAAGTAGTTGCCTGCTAATTTTGTAACATTGGACCATTTGTTATTAAGAAATGAAAAAGAAAACAAAAGAAGTTGTCGGACAAACCATCCCGCCTCACCTAAATCTATTTGATCCGTCTTAAAAATTTGTACATGATACGACCCAATTTTTACATGAACATGCTCTTACCTATGACATTTAAATGTTACAGTGTATAAGTCAATGTGTGCTCGTCTTGATATTATGCCTCAGCCCTTGTTGGATTTTGTTTTTTTTACCTTTTTTTTTTTTTTTTTTTAATGGTTAATCTCAATTGTTTGGAAATGATATCGTAGAGGTTGAAAATGATTTTATGTACTGGTGTGTTTAACAAAAATAGCAATAGTAGCAGTGTGGTTATTATTATTATTGAGGTGAGTTATTTTAAGGACTAAGTTTTTGTCGCATATTGAGGGACAAATCCCCACCATCCATCTTGTTTGATCTAATGGTGGGGATTAACCTAAGATTTAATAAGACAACCTAAGTCCATGTTTTTTTTCTTGTCTTTTTTGTCTATCTTATTTATTCACTTTTTTTTTCCTTTTTCTTTTCTTTCTTTTTTTTCCTCTTTTTTTAACTTCACGTTTTTTTTCCTTTACTTCAATTTTTTTTTTTTTTTTTTTTTTTTTTTTTTTTTTTTTTTTTTTTTTTTTTTGCGTTTTCTTTTACGTTTTTTGCGTTTTTCATACATATTCATCGGTTTTTTACGTTTTCGTCAGTTTTCTTACGTTTTCGTTCGTTTTCATAAATTTTCGTCCGTTTTCATACGTTTTCGTCTATTTTCTTACGTTTTCGCTCGTTTTCATACGTTTTCGTCTGTTTTCTTACGTTTTCACCCGTTTTCATACGTTTCGTCCATTTTAACACGTTTTCGTCCCTTTTTATATATTTTCGTCCGTTTTCTTACGTTTTCATCTGTTTTCGAATTTTTTTCATACGTTTTCATCTGTTTTCTTACGTTTTCGCCTGTTTACATACATTTTCATCCATTTTCATATATATATTCGTCCGTTTTCTTACACTTTCATCTGTTTTTGAGTTTTTTCATACGTTTTTGCCCGTTTTCATACGTTTTCGTCCATTTTCATATATATTCGTCCGTTTTCTTACGTTTTTGTCCATTTTCATACGTTTTCGTCCGTTTTCATATGTTTTCGTCCGTTTTTATACGTTTTCGTCCATTTTTATACGTTTTCATATGGTTTCATCTGTTTTCATTCATTTTTGTTCGTTTTCTTACGTTTTCGTTCGTTTTCATACATTTTCGTCCGTTTTCATACGTTTTCATTCATTTTCGTTCGTTTTTAAATGTTTTCAGACGTTTTCATACCTTTCTGAATATCACAAATGATATACTGTGATTATCAGAATATCACTTGTGATATTCAGAATATCGTGAGTGATATTGAATATCACTCGCGATATTCTGAATATCACAAGTGATTTTTAACATTCTGTAACATGAAAATCACAAGTGATATTCAGAATATCGCAAGTGATATTCAAAATATTGCAAGTGATATCTGAATATCGCAAGCGATATTCTGAATATCACAAGTGACTTTCAACAAATGTTCTGTGACATGAAAATCGCAAGTGATATTCAGAATATCGCAAGTGATATTCTGAATATCAAAAGTGATATTCAGAATATTACAAGTGATTTCATGCTTTTTTTAATTCACGTTTTTTCAAAAGTGATATTTTGAATATCACTCTGGATATTACAACTAATATTTTGAATATCACAAGTGATTTTCAACAATTGTTCTATAACATGAAATTCACAAGTGATATTCTAAATATTACAAGTGATATTCCGAATATCACAAGTGATTTTCAACTAATATTTTGTAACATGAAAATCACAAGTGATATTCTAAATATCACACGTGATTTTCAACTAACGTTTTGTAACATGAATATCACTTGTAATTTTCTGAATATCACTTGTGATATTCAGATTATGACTTGTGATTTTCATGTTACAAAACATTAGTTGAAAATCACTTGTGATATTCAGAAAAACACAAGTGATATTCAGAAAATCACAAGTGATATTCTGAATATCGCAAGTGATATTCCGAATATCACAAGTGATGTTCAACTAATGAATTGTAACATGAAAATCACAAGTGATATTCTGAATATCAAAAGTGATATTCAGAAAATTACAAGTGTTGTTCAGAATATTATAAGTGATTTTCACATTTTTTTAATTCACGTTTTTTTTTCACTTTCTTACGTTTTCTTCTGTTTTTGTTTGTTTTCATACGTTTTCTTTCGTTTTTATATAAAAATGTACAAAAATGGACGAAAAAAAGTTGATTTGATGTTTAGGTGTTTGTTAAGATGTGATAGCGTCGTGTAATGTAGTGGCGATAAAATGTATTATTGATCTTATATAAAAGAAAACTGCTACTTGGATGAAATATAAAACTATAAAAGTTATGAGGTAAATCAACTCTCCTCCGGTTTTAAAGTTATTTCACCATACAAATAATCCCACATCAGTTAAAGTTAACAATCTCATTACATTTGATGATGCTATCACATCTTAACAAGCACCTAAACAACAAATCAGGCCACTAACTAACGCAAACTAAACAAACCACGATACTAAAACTATTCTGAACAAGTAATACTAAAACACCATTGTGTGTTTGAATATCACAAGTGATTTTCAACAAATGTTTTGTAGCATGAAAATCACAAGTGATATAGACAAGTGATTTTCAACAAATGTTTTGTAACATGAAAATCGCAAGTGATATTCTGAATATCACAAGTGATTTTACATTTTTTTTAATTCACGTTTTTTTCACTTTCTAATCTTTTTGTCCGTATTCATACATTTTCGTCTGTTTTCATACGTTTCTGAATACCACAATTGATATTCTTAATATCACAAGTGATATTATGTCATATTCTAAATATCACTTGTTTAAGAATGTCAATTGTGATATTTAGAAACGCATGAAAACATACGAAAACAAACGAATACGTATGAAAGTGTAAAAACACGTTTGAAAACGGATGAAAACGTATAAAAAATGGACGAAAACGAAAGTAAACACACAAAAATGGAGAAAAATGTATGAAAACGAACGAAACCAATGAAAACGTGTAAAAACTGCCGAAAATGTATTAAAACAGAAGAAAACGTCTATAAACAGACAACAATGTATAAAAACGAAAGAAAATGGACAAAAATATTAACATATGAAAACAAACAAAAACAGACGAAATCGTATAAAAACAGACGAAAACATATAAAAACTGACGAAAACAGACAAAAACGTCTGAAAACAGACGAAAACGTAAAAAAATGGATGAATACATATAAAAACAGATGGAGAAGTATGAAAACGAATTAAAACGTCTAAAAACGTATGAAAATGGACGAAAACGTATGAAAACGCATGAAAACGTAAGAAAACAGATGAAAGCAGACGAAAACGTCTGAAAATAGACGAAAACGTACGAAAACGCACGAAAACGGACAAAAACGTAAGAAAACAGATGAAAGCAGACGAAAACGTCTGAAAATAGACGAAAACGTACGAAAACGGACAAAAATGTCTGAAAACGTATAAAAACTGCCGAATACTGACAAAAACGCCTAAAAAGGGATAAGAATGTATAAAACGGACAAAAACGTTTGAAAACGGACGAAAACTTATAAAAATTGACAAAAACGTATGAAAACGGACGAAAACGTATAAAATTGGATGAACATCGAAAACAACTAAAAATTAACGAAAACTTAAAAAAATAGACGAAAACATATAAAAATGGATGAAAACGAATGAAAACGGACAAAAACGTAAGAAAGTGAAAAAAATATGAATTTTAAAAAAATACACATGAAGAAAAAAAAGAGAAAAAGAAAAAGCATAGACAAGGAGAAAAAAATGGGAAAAAAGAAAAAAAGAAAAATACAATTAATAAATAAGAAAGATGAAAGGACAAGAAAAAAACATGGACTTAGGTTCCATTTTTAAATTTTAGGTTACTCCCCACCATTAGATCAAACTAGATGGATGGTGGGGATTTGTCCCTCAGTTTGTAGAAAAAACTGGTTCGCAAAAGAACTTTTCTCTATTATTATTAGTAAACTCCAAAATACATTCTTGTGATTTATCCAATTTCGCACCATACATCTCTCTCAAAAAAGTTGCAATAAATACATCCCTCCGTTAATAAAAGTGATCTAATATACATCCCTCCGTTAAAATAAGGACAAACGGTGCAAATCATTTCTCCGTTATCTTCTAACGAGATAGAAAACATTTACACTGTTAGTCCTGTAGGTTAACTGTATTTGCACCGTTAGTTCTTTTTTTACGTTTTCGTCCGTTTTTTACGTTTTTGTCCGTTTTTTATGTTTTCGTCCGCTTTTTTGTGTTTTCATCCGCTTTTTTGTGTTTTCGTCTGTTTTCTTATGTTTATATCCGTTTTCGCCCTTATTTTACGTTTTCGCCCGTTTTTTGTCATTAGGTAAGTATACTAGAAGAAAACTTGATATTTGATAAAAATGCTTCTGTATCGATTTTAAATCACGATTTTGACCCCTTTCTAGTCCGAATCATTAAAAGTGTAAAACAAGAAAGTTGTCCGGAATGATGTTTTACATCTAGACTTACAAGATTTTATCCGTTTTTACATGTTTCATCAGTGTTTTTCACGTTTTCATACATTTTAATCCGTTTTTGTCCGTTTTTTCAAATAAATTTGATGAGTTACACAAGTACAAAATTTACAAGAGTTTATAAGTTATGAATTTGGTAAAAAAAAATGGCATTAGTTTTGGTAGTAAACAGCCATTGTTTTGCATTTTCTAGTTAAAATCTTGCGCGTCTTGATGTAAAATATCATTCCGGACAACTTTCGTATTTTACACTTTTGAGGATTCATGTCAAAATCGTGATTTTAAATTGATACAGAAACAAGTTTTCTTTTAGTATAGTTACCTAATCATAAAAAACGAGCAAAAACGTTAAAAAAAATAATAATAAAAATAAAAAAAAGAAGAAAAAAAAATAAAAAAAAGAAGAAAACGGATAAAAACATAAGAAAACAGATGAAAAAGTAAAAAAGCGGATGAAAACGTAAAAAACGGATAAAAACATAAGAAAATAGACGAAAACGTAAAAAAACTGACGAAAACGTAAAAAAAATGACTAACGGTGCAAATACAGTTAACCTAGAGAACTAACGGTGTAAATATTTTCTATCTCGTTAGGAGATAACGGAGAAATGATTTGCGCCGTTTGTCCTTATTTTAACGGAGGGATGTAGATTGGTTCAATTTTATTAACGGAGGGATGCATTTGTTGCAACTTTTTCGAGAGGGATGTATGTTGTGAAATTGGGAAAACCACAGGGATGTATTTTGGAGTTTACTCTATTATTATTTTTTTTATAAAAGCATTGATAAATGTAATTGTAGTTGTAAATATATAAAACGCTCCTATATCCTACTTCATGAAATGTTGAACAAAGGAGCATTTCCATAAAAGGATAAAGCTACTTGTTGTTTGCCCAACAATCATTACTCATCGCTCTTTTGTTGTAGATAAGACTTTTTTTTTTTTTTGAACGGCGAGTTAGTTTTTAGTGATCTGAGCCAACAATGACATCCAATTGGGCAGTATGCAAGCCTCAAACCTTTCTCCTTAGGGGATAAACCCCACTCCTGCTTCTATTTATTTCGGGCCTCTGAAGACCTCTCCAAAGTATCCTCTCCAAAGTTACTCTTAGTGGCCAACTGAACTAGCCCAGTTGGTTTATGTTAGTTATTTTATGTGTTCTAATTATTGTACCTTATATTATGTTTGTACGTAACGAAGGAAAAAACTAACCATATTCTTTATTATTTTCATGTGATCAGGCTATAAGCTTTTTTGGCCAATGTCAAGTTGCGAGTGAAGATTTGCAAAGAACATGTCAAGATTATTTCGAGTATTGTAATTTGATATTTGATAACCTCTTTTTTTGAAGATAAGACATTTTATGTTAGTTATTTTATGTGTACATGCGAGTACAATATGCATTATATATGTTTCTTATTATCGACGGAATTTTATTACTACTATAATGGAATGGAACATTATACGTATAGGCTTTTTGTAAGAACATGACGTATGTAGCATTTGTATTGTGTAAAAAAGTGTTACAAATAATTTTAAAAAAATTAAAAAAAAAAATAGTGTTACAACTATGTGCTAAAAAACAACACAAAGTGTTGCACTTGATAGATTAAAGTGTTGCTCATCGAGTGAGTTGCAGCTTCGTGCAAAGAGTGTTGCACTCATGTGTAGCAATGTTACATTTGATTCTAAAAAGTGTTACACATGTGTAAAAAAGTGTTGTTTGAGCATGAGAAGTGTTGCATTTGAGTTTAAAAAGTGTTGCATTACAAACTAACTCATTTGCTAAACTTAAGCAACACTTTAAAGAAGTGTTGCATATTACAATAATAAGTGTTGCATATACCTAAGGCGACGTTACATAACGTAGCACTTGGTAAAGTGTCACATTAGGCATAATGCAATATTTTATAGACATAATATAACATTTTATTGGTGTTGCTTTAGTTTCATTTTGTAGTAGCGTTTAAAGCTAAAATCTCTATTCCACGTGCAGTTGTGGAGGAGGTTAGTTTAAGGGTCAAAAATACCTTGTATGGATATTTTCTTGGCAACGAACTGCGTTTCTTGTGGTTCAATACTTTGTGCATAATGTGTGGTCAAAATATGGTGTATGCAAAGGTTAGGATGAACGTAAAAGGATTTTTTTTTTTTTTTTTTTTTTTTTTTTTTTTTTTTTTTCAGTTTGACACGAAAAAAGTTATAGATGATGTCTTGGGAAATGGACCATGGATGATTCGAAATGTTCCCATTATTCTTAAAGAATGGACGTTGGACACTAGTTTGCTTAAGGAGGATCTTACTAGAGTGTCGGTATGGGTGAAACTGCATGATGTCCCCGTGGCAGCCTTTTCAGCTGATGGGTTAAGTCTTATTGCTACTAAACTAGGTACTCATGTGTTGCTTGATTCCTTTACTAATACTATGTGTGAAGAATAATGGGGTCAAAGCAGTTTTGCTCACGCGTTTGAGATCAATTATGAAAACGAGTTGAAAGATAGTGTTATTGTTGTTATTCTGTTAATGGATCCGAGAACATAAAAGAGACTATTCGGGTTGAGTATGAGTGGAAACCACCGAGGTGTGACTTATGTAAAGTTTTGGGCATTCTATTAATCAATGCCTTAGTAACATTGGGGACTCAACTTTTGTGGTGGATAAATCAAATGGTCTTCAAGAGGTTACTAATAAGCTTCCTAGTGAGCTAAATAAGGTCGTGCAACTTGCTAGTGAAGATGGTTTCAAAACTGTGGTTTATAAGCGTCGAAATGGGTAAATTTCAGTTTCGACCTGTTAGGGATTCAAATGACACAACGTCTAAAGGTGGTAATGTAAACAATGCTATGGGTGGTAAAACGCTTAAGGCTAGTACGTTCAATTTATTGAAGGTTGATTCATCTAATAATCCTTACGAGTTACTTTCTAAGGAATTTGATACAGATTTTGAAGTAATGTCAGTGAATGATGTTGAGAAGGATGATATGAGAATGTCCAAAGTGGTCAATGATGATGTTAGTGATGAAGGAGATGAATTCGGACATGTTTATGACAAGACATCTACTTTTTTGGCGTCGTCATCCAAAAGTGCTTAGTTGCTAATTTAGTCCTCGTGTTCTATGGCATATCATAAACATGTAGTTGTCTTTTATCAAGCTTTGCTTGAGGTTAAAAAGTGTAGCACTTAATGTTGGCCAATTGAAAAGTAAATCCACCTACTCCAAAACTAATGAAGAAAGTATCTCTCGTGAATTATGATGCAGAGGACTTCTTAGTATACTAAAACGAGCTTAACAGACTAAAATGAATAGGATAGCTCAGTCCCTCAATAGCAATAAGTCGTTCACAAACTCAACTTAAAACGAGCTTAACAACTAACATGAATAGGACAACTGAGTCCTTAAAAAACAATAAGCCGTTCACAAACTCAACTTTTTATCAAAAACTTTATTTCAGCTCAAAATGACTTTTTATACATGGGTTTCTTATAGGGGAACATTCTAATTGAAAAATATCAGATCATTTAGTATTCAATTATATAAAATTAGATTAGTCTGTCTAATCCAAGGCTGTGTGAGCCCTTGCTGGAAACGAAACTTATTTTGACTAACACGTTAAAAACACTCTAAGTTGTAAACAACTTCAGCTCAAAATTTACTTTTAATTTGTTTTCACCTTTGGCACAAAAACAAAAAAAAAAAACAAAAAACAAAAAAAAAAAAAAAAAAAAAAACACTTCAGCTCAAAACTCATCTCTCAAGGCTTTTGGTTGGCATTGCTGATTCACCTTCAACTCTCTTGATTTCATTCAAAAGCTCTTCGATAGTAGGCCATTTTAAGCTGTTGTTTTTCGAGTTACCTAGTAAAGCAGATAGATGTTTCAAACATGAGAGATACTCTCCCTTTATGTCACCAAAATCAGCTAACGACATCTGGATTCCAAACTGCAGATGAGAAAAGGAATTGTCATAAGTAACTACTAGGGTATAACTAGAAAAGACATCTTTGGTTTACCTGTTTAAAGGCAGAAACGCAATCAAGAAGCGCTATCTCGGCCTCCGGATGAGACAGTATCTCCTCGTGCTTAACCTATTAGGTGGGTAAAAAGCATATTGGAGCTCAGGTACTAAGATTACGAGTTTAAAGATTCATGCATTAAGTTAAAATTAATGAGTACCCATTAACTCAAACATTGACAAATATATTGTGTATGATGTTTGTCCACTTGTTGAGGTTAGTTTATCTGCTGTAGGTCGCAATTTCGACTCATTTACCTTAAATTTATTGATCTGGGTTAAAAATTTTCTTAGGTCAAATGTTTAAAATAAAAACGATTAGTCAAATAGAAAACTAGTGAACAAAGTACCCCAAAGTGTATTCAAAGATATTACAATATTATTTGGTATATATATATATATATATATATATATATATATATATATATATATATATATCTGTGTGTGTGTGTGTGCGCGCGCGCCACCTCGAAGTATAGAATATTAACAAGCCATGGATACTTGTAAAGTTGAAGCAATATTTTTTTTCATCTTATGTATTAAAAGAACACAATGAATTGTTGCAACATTTTTTCCCGTATTTATATAATTTTGATGATAACACGTTATACAGCATTTTAAACGGCAGTACTTACCCCAGGCTCCTGTAACGTAACATTAGTAACTTCCAGTTGGCTCAAAGCATTTAACCCTTGCATCTGTAAAACATCCAACAACAAGAACAGTCCATTTCAAGATGCAAGAAATGGGTTTTGGGGAGAAAAGGTAACTGAAAAGAATGAAACCAGTAAGTACTTAATAGCATGTTTAAATACTTAGTATAATGAATTGATATCACAAAAGGAAAAATTCTGATGAAAAAAATAAATTTAAGAAAAATAGAGACAATGGGATGCTTGCGAGTAGAATGAATAGTTAGTAACATACTGTAGCACTCGAACCGCAGCAGGTCAGTGTTTTAACTCAAGGATTTAAATCAAAATATCCAAAACATAAATGCTTTTTAAATTAGAATTTTAAGCTTTTCAATTGGTTAAGAGTAAAATTATTTCTTTAGCAAAAGGTTCTCAGTTATGGAAAGTGGAATCTATGTCTAAACAAAACCAGGGAGATGAATAAATGAACATGTATATGTGAAAACAACATTAGATTATTGGCAATGGGTTGATTTATGATATTATAGAACTTGTTCTATATCATACACGAGTCCAAGACAGTAAGCAAACAAAGATCGGATTAAAACACAGTGACTTAAACTTAGTTTGAAGTCAAGTGAATCATGCACAATAAAAGAAATTTACGAATTTATCGTGTTAAGAGAGTGATCCTCACCATAGGAGCAAAGTCGGAATGTCCTTGTCTCAATGGCATCATAAACAACAAAAGTATCAACCAAATTGACAAGACACATATTATTATTGGTCAAAGTAGTTTGGAACTGACCAGTATAAGCAAAGCTGTACGGGCAGAGTACGTATCTGTCCTAGAAATTTCATGACATTTACGATTTGATCCGTGTTTCATCGACTTATCCAAGGCCTGCCGAGATATTCTGTCATACGGAAATTAATAAACATAAATAAAGTAATAGTAATCATTAATATAAAGTATACTCACAAAACGTCATAACCGGCAACATTGACTGTCCACATGTCCCACTTCATAGACAATAAGTGGGAAAACAATGTTTAGACAGCAGCCTGTTCAGGAGTGTCGGTGCATACTGGGAAACATGACTAATACATGATGATTTACTTTACATGACAGTGTAGCATATAATCAGATTGGCATTTAAATCTATTGTATGATTGTATCTATAAACAGCCCCTTATGGATAATCAGAGACCACAATGAATAAACAAGCATATATATAAATTCAGAGACGTTGAATGTAATAATGGAAACCTTATTGCATTTCCTATAAGATCCTTTGCCTTGTCAATTACTGCAGTTGAGCTATCCCCACTTTGCGTGTATAATAGAAGCTCCACCCTAGCCATGTGAAGCATGTTGGCAGCTATCTGACATTTTAGATGAAAGTTAATCTTCATTAATATATTTCTAAAAAAAAAAGAAACTGAAAAAGGAATCGCATCATTTTCGCACCAAAATCATGTAATTGCTGTAGTTATTTACTGAAATTATGAATGGTATATATCAAAATTTAACAATGAACCAGCATCTGACTTTAATTGGAAGACAAAATGTGCAAGTTAAAAATAAGAAATTCAGATGGGATTATTGCTTGTACAAAATAAAGCGAGGATAGGTAATTTGCAGAAACCTGAATATGGTCTGCTGGAAGTAATCTTTTCCGTGAATCAAGACATCTACAACATAAATTATGTCAGCATCATATGAGCTGTAAACTTATACTCGTAACAAAGTGAAATAAGTAAACCTTTGTAGGAGTTGTTTTGCTTCTATCAAACTCCCCGCTGACTGAAGAATCAGAGCAAGGCTTTCAGCTGCAATGACAGTTTCCAAAGTGTCCCATCCCTGGCCAGTAAATAATTTTCCTATTATATTTGTCATTTTTAGCAACACATAATAGGCATGATCAGACAACGATAATATGTCAAGCAACAAACAGATTCCAATTTTTCTACAATAAATATGGTGATAAAAAGGTATGCTTCACCTATACTTGCTAATTAGTAGGAACTTCAATTTCATTTTGCAAGTAACAAAAACAGTCACAAGTTCACCAAGTTAATTCTACTCTTTCTAACCCTACTGATTCAAATTCTAAAAATTGTACCATTTACTAGTTGATAAGGAATAAACATAATCCAGAGCTAGTGAAAATGCTACTATGTCGTTATCTATGTAGTTATCTCGGTCAAAAATCTCGTATCGTTCAAGGTCCGAGATTTGAAATATCGGTTATCGCGGTGAGATATCGGTGAGATCTCGGTTTATATATATATATATATATATATATATATATATATATATATATATACTAGAATGGTACCCGCGCAATGCGGCGGCGGGTACCTTTTGACTAAATTTTGTAGGAAACAAATATTTTTCAAGATTCATCGATGAAAAAACTGCGCCATGTCTTTGATGTGTTTTGGGTTTTAATAGTTGATGCTTTGTAATTAATTTACATGTCTCACACCGTTAATTTTGATTCAACCCTTGATGCAAAACGTGTGTTTTTAAAATATAAAGCGTGTGTTTTTTAAAATTAATACAATATGATTTTTTGAAAAGTTGTCAAATTTTGAATTGGTTAAAAAAATATATAATTTACTTTACGAAGTTTTTAAAAAGTTACAATATAGACAAAGTTCAAACTTAAAAGTAATGCATAATTGCATAATTGCAAGTAAAGAAAAACCTTAACACCAACCATGTCTCTTTATCTCTCTCTCTAAACAAGCACAGCTCCTCCCTCTCTCTACCAACCATGTCCATTTCTCCCTCTCTCTAAAAACCAACATAACTATCACTCCCATTGTCACATATCTAACACCACCACCAGCTAAACCATCCTCTCCCGACCAAAACCCTACTAACCAGTCACCCACCGGAGCCGCCACGCGCCGGCGAAAGTAACGGTTTGATTTTCTTGTTTTTTAATTTTCCGGCGACCTCCCGGCTTCTTTGACCATCACCTCCAGCGAGTGGAGGTTCCCCTCATTCTCTCGAGTCAGATCCAGGTAGTCCCGTCGACACAGCCGCCATTCGCCGCCGCTTCCGCCATAACCACCACTGTACACCGGAAAAATGAAGGTGCCTCTGCTGTCTTTTACTTATAACCATGATACTGTAGGCTCTATTTTTATATAATTATTAGAAATAAAAAGGTACTGACGTGGACAACGGCAATGACATCAGATTTAGATCCAGTCAGTTTCGACCAAATAACAAAGAGCTGAAATCTTTCTATAATTAGAAATAAAAAGTCTGAATTTTAAGCCTTTCTAATTATAGAATTGTCCCAAATACATTATATAGTAGTATAGATATATATATTAATATTAAAATCATAAAAGAGCATAACTACATAGTCCCAAAGATTACACCCTATCAATTACAGAACTGAGTTGCAAAGATTACAGATTACACCCTAATAGATAGTATTCAAATCCAGGAGTTCAACATAATAGAGCATAAAATTAAAATCAGTAAAGCTTGAACAAAAAACATAAAAGAAAACAAACAGAATTTAATTAAGGAAGAAGTTGTATCTGCTAATCTGTATCTGTATCATGCCACGCTCATTAATTAGGGTTTTAATTGGGCTATTATTAAGTGGGCTGTTATTAAATTGGGCTGCAAAAAAACACAGGAAAAATATAACTTTCAATATCTCGCCAAAATCTCGAAAATCTCGCGAATTTTAAAATATCGTCAAAATCTCGGCAAATCTCGCCGATATTCTCGGATCCGAGATTTAGGGCCGAGATTTTGATCCGAGATTATTTTTAGGGGCGAGATCCGAGATCTCGACGAGATCTCGGCGAGATCTCGCCGAGATTAACTACATAGGTCGTTATGTATTTCAGAGACCATGAACTCTGACCCGCATCACATAAAATTAATTGTTACACTTACACCAAAGTTCAAATACTTGTATAATAAATCATCTGTCAGTCAACAAATTCAGAGATGCCATGATTAACTTGCAAACTATTAGGCACAGCACAAAGAGAGAACATGAATGAAAATAAATTGTGAAGACCCTTTACATATTTTTCAGACTCATATGATATCAAATTACATTTGGAGATAAAAACTTCTATCATTATTTCCTCCGACATAACAAGGTGAGTTGTACAAAAGTAAATTTTGTTCTACATTCACAACCACAAGCATGTGCATTGAGCAAAAAAGATAGGAATATAGGATGGCAGGAAATATAAGATGAAAACAAGACCTCAGTAACAAAGGGTAAAAAGTAGGGCTGTAAACGAACTGAACGTTCAGTGAACATTTCATGAACAGTTCGGTAAAAAGTTCGTTTATGTTTGTTCGTTTATTAAATGAACGAACATGAACAGTATTTTACGTTCGTTTAGTTAAATGAAGGAACATGAACAAAAGTCTCGTTCGTTCATTTATGTCCGTGAACGTCCGATTAAGCGTTCATTAAAGTTCGTTTATGTTTATTTATCTATTTATGTTCATATATCATATATTTTAATTTTATAATTTAAAAATTGGTTTGTTTAAACAAAGCAACTACTTATAAAACAATATATTGTGAAGAATTCAATAAAGTTTATGTTTGTTTGTCTATTTTCATTTATGTTCGATCGTTTATGCTCGTTTAGCGTTCGTTTAGTGTCTTAATGAACGGACATAAACGAACATGAACAATTCATTTTCTTAATAAACGAACATGAACAAGAAAATTCGTCCGTTTAAGCGTCCGTGTCCGTTTATTTGTTCGGTTAAAATTAAATGAACGAACATGAACAGGGCTCCGTTCGTGTTCGTCCGGTTCGTTTACAGCCCTAGTAAAAAGCGAGACTATGGGCATCTATAGAAGCATGCAAACAAAAGGAACTTTGCATCAACAAAAATAAGATGACAGCATCCAAACCTTTGATACTTCCAGCGTATGCAAAATCTTTCTCTGTATGGTCACAGCATCAATGAGCTTATTCAAGTTGATATATATCTGCAAGGAAAGGATAATTAAGTCACACAACTTTTACCTGGCAAAGCTAAGCTAATATAAGTAAGATTTCAAGATAAATCTACTGAGTGAGGAAGTAGTTATACTAGTATACTTAAGCACTTCTCCCTTTGGAAACATGCAATTTGCAGAGAGAGATAATCTAGAAGAAAAAAAAAATGTGACATAGGGCATCCCTCTTACACAAATAGAAAGACGTATACCTAACAGTCATATAGGGGCTGTTTCTGTTCATTTTGGATTTAGAACTGGTTGCACATGCCATCTCTTAGAATAAATGAAAGGTCTCTGGAATAAGTGATATGTTGTTTCTTTTCGTTACTGAATAAACATCTGAAATACATCAAATGACCAATTTACCCTCTAGTCAAATTTCATGGTCATTTATTCATACGACTACATATTCAGTCAAAAACTCAAACGCAAAAACTCCATAATCATACCTTGCTTCAATACAATTTCAAAATCCACACTTGTCCAAATTAATAATTTGCTCAATTCACACTTATCCAGAACCTATTATATAATCCAATTTCATATTCCTCTTATTGTTGTGAGTTTTTTTTTTTTTTTTTTTTTTTTTTTTTTGGGGGGGGGGGGGGGGGGGGTAAAGGGTTACTATGAACCGTTCAGTAAAAAGTTCGTTTATGTTCGAATTTTTGTTAAATGAACGAACATGAACAATATTTTACGTTCATTTAGTTAAATGAACAAACATGAACAACATTCGCGTCCGTTCATTTATGTTCGTGAATGTCCGATTATGTGTTCGTTAATGTTCTTTTATTTTCATTATTTATTTATGTTTGAATATCATGTCTTTTAAAGTTTTAATTGTATAATTTTAAAATTGGTATATTTAAACAAACACTTACAAAACAATATATTGTGCATAAGTTTACTATGCTCCCTATTTGTTGCTGATGAGTTAGCTTGGAGGTGTGTGTATTGATGTATGGAACTTTCCTGGATGGTTTCCCGTGACGTTTTGGTTGTTTCTAGCAGATCGGTGTTGGTTGGTTAGTTTGTAGCTAGTGCTGTCATCGTTTTGTGGGCATGTCACAAACGATTTAATGGTTGTTCAAGCACTTTACTTGAGGTTAATGTGGTATTTCAGCCACATTCCATTGTACTTAACTTTTCTGTGATTAATAGACTTTACTGGGGTAACCCTTTACCCACAAGAAAGAGGAAGGTCGATTTGGGATTTGAGAAGCAGCAACTACGTAAGTGAGAAGGATTTTTGGAGTGGAGGAGGCCATGTTGCTGGTATGGAGGTCGCAGTGATGTGAGGAAGAAGATCAAACAGCAGGGGAAGAAGGCCAAAGGGTGAGGTGGTTAGTGAAACTGAAGGGATGAAGGTGAGGTATTTGCGTCTAACCTAGTCATCTCTGTTTGGGAAGACTATAGATTATATTCCCTCTCCAATCAGACATCTAAAAACTGGAGAAGAAACAACCAAAATTGTGTCCAGATCTAAATATAAAGAGGCAATAAGTGGTAAAGAAACAGCCTCTTAGCCAAATTTTGATGAGAGTAAGGAATCAAACAAAGGAAAACAAGATGCTATTTGTGACTCATAAAATCAGTGACAAAGGAGTAACTTTCACCACGAACAGGTAAAAAAAAAAAAAAAAAAAAAAAAAAAAAAAAACTCTCAATGCAAGCAGAAGCATTACCTGAACAAGATACCGGAGTCTGCTCATGCATAAGAAAGATTCTCCTTGTGCACCGTCCTATATAGTTAAACAAAAAATCAGAAGAGCCTATGCAGCTGTAAACAAGTTACAAAAAAGGGTTTAATTTATAAGAAAAAGAATGCACCTCAAGAATCCGAATAGAATCCTTTATGAGGCATTCAGCGTCCTTCCCATTCCCTTGAAGGTATAGCACCTGAAAGATGAATCATATTATGCCTATAACCTCAATCTAGACTGGAAGTAAACAGTTGGAAAATACAAGTCTGCGAGTGCATCTGTGCTCAGTGTTGTAAAATACAAGTCTGCGAGTGCATCTGTGCTCAGTGTTGTAAATATCGGTCTTGGCGGCCACCATATCAGTGATATATCGCTTATCGGTGGTCGACCGATACGATATTTCAACTGATCCTCTTTGGTGGCCGCCATATCAGAGGATGCTTGTGATTTGATGTTCCTATCATAGTATTTCTTTAGCAGTGTTGTAAATATCGGTCTTGGCGGCCGCCATATCAGTGATATATCGCTTATCGGTGGTCGACCGATACGATATTTCACTTATCGGGCAAAAAAATCGGTTTGGTCAAATATCGGTCAAACTAAATAAAAAAAAAATAGGGTTTATATTAGATCTGGTCTTATTTTTTGGCACATATTCATCTCCCGCCTCTCCCATTCTCCACCTCCGACGACTCCACCTCCGGCGACACCACAAGCAGGTAATTGAATAATTGTTATTTATGATTTTAATCTTTAATTAATTATCAAATTATGTTTGTTAATTGAATGATTGAATCATTGTTATAAATTGATTTTAATTCAATTTCTGAGTAGTGTTATAATTGTTAATTTGTTATAAACTATAAACATTGGGCCATGTTTAATTCAATTTCTGAGTAGTGAGTAATGATTTCTGAGTAGGAAAACAAAATGCAAGTTGTTAGTATAATGTTTAATTCAATTTCTGAGTAGTGAGTAATGATTTCTCATTTCAGTTCATTGAAACCTGAGGATGGCATCTGGATCAGCATCTGCTTCAGCTAGTGTACCAGCTAGTATACCATCTGTTGAGTCAACGTTTGCCGGTATTAAAAGAAAATCGAAGGATATTGGTTGGGAGTATGGTGTTATCCCGGACCAAAAAACCCGGATAAAGTCCAATGCATGTTGTGTAAAAAATTGATCAGTGGGGGGGTTACAAGATTGAAACAACATATTGCACAAATTATGGGACAAACTACGTCATGTCCAATGGCCACCAAAGAGGATCAGTTGAAATGTCGGAATGCAATTAACGAGGGGAAGTTGAAAAAGCAGGGTAAAAGACAACATGATGAAGCCATAAGAGCAGAGGTTAGAATTGATTGTAATCAAAGTACTCTTGAGGATGATGAAGTATATGGTCATAGCATGAAGGAACCAAATGTTTGATTACAACACAGAGTATATGGTCATAGCATGAAGGAACCAAATGTTTGATTACAACACAAACTGTGTTGTAATCAAACATTTGGTTCCTTCATGCTATGACCATATACTTCATCATCCTCAAGAGTACTTTGATTACAATCAATTCTAACCTCTGCTCTTATGGCTTCATCATGTTGTCTTTTACCCTGCTTTTTCAACTTCCCCTCGTTAATTGCATTCCGACATTTCAACTGATCCTCTTTGGTGGCCATTGGACATGACGTAGTTTGTCCCATAATTTGTGCAATATGTTGTTTCAATCTTGTAACCCCCCCACTGATCAATTTTTTACACAACATGCATTGGACTTTATCCGGGTTTTTTGGTCCGGGATAACACCATACTCCCAACCAATATCCTTCGATTTTCTTTTAATACCGGCAAACGTTGACTCAACAGATGGTATACTAGCTGGTACACTAGCTGAAGCAGATGCTGATCCAGATGCCATCCTCAGGTTTCAATGAACTGAAATGAGAAATCATTACTCACTACTCAGAAATTGAATTAAACATTATACTAACAACTTGCATTTTGTTTTCCTACTCAGAAATCATTACTCACTACTCAGAAATTGAATTAAACATGGCCCAATGTTTATAGTTTATAACAAATTAACAATTATAACACTACTCAGAAATTGAATTAAAATCAATTTATAACAATGATTCAATCATTCAATTAACAAACATAATTTGATAATTAATTAAAGATTAAAATCATAAATAACAATTATTCAATTACCTGCTTGTGGTGTCGCCGGAGGTGGTGTCGCCGGAGGTGGAGTCGCCGGAGGTGGAGTCGTCGGAGGTGGAGAGGTGGAGAGGTGGAGTCGTCGGAGGTGGAGAATGGGAGAGGCGGGAGATGAATATGTGCCAAAAAATAAGACCAGATCTAATATAAACCCTATTTTTTTTTTTTTTATATTGACCGATATGACCGATTTGACCGGTTTTGACCGATATTTGACCGATTTTGACCAAACCGATTTTTTTGCCCGATAAGTGAAATATCGTATCGGTCGACCACCGATAAGCGATATATCACTGATATGGCGGCCGCCAAGACCGATATTTACAACACTGCTAAAGAAATACTATGATAGGAACATCAAATCACAAGCATCCTCTGGCTTTAAAAAAAGGCTCAAGCAGCCCAACTTAGTTATAGGGTATCTATTCTCAGCAGACATCAAGTTAAAGCTAAATAGTTAAATGTAATCCAAGAAGGCAATAATTACAAAATAGGGTAATTTTCGGGACAAAGTTCAATGATATCAATGGTTTCACATGATTAAAAACTATTGATTGAATAGGTCATTCTCTGCTGAAACTTAACTTTTTGAGCAAATTTTGGAACACTTAAGAAAGAACTTTATTGTATGTTTTCAACAAAAACCAATGATGTCCAATTTAGAAAAGAGTGACCCACTGCTTGACATCTAAGAAATGCTTCGCAGCATCTTATAAAACCATAGATTAGCTTGACAATCACTTGAAAACTTGTGCAATATGCTAACCAAAAACTCTTGTTTCCAGGAATCGAGGCTTTTAAAGTTGTACATACTCTGTTTCATCTAAATGGTTTCATTATTATTTATTAAATAAAAAATTATTCAGCTAAGTTAATGGAAGGCTATGTATATATAAAACAACTTAAGGATGAGAATAGTGAAAAGGCATTTGGATGTGATGCTATTCTGCTAACATGAAGGAAATTTACAAAGCTCTTGTATTAATTTATAATTCTTAGGAGAGAACAACAGTCTCCTGGAAAAATGCATGACAAATGAATTAGCAGTCAAATGATTCTATATCTGTAGTGTGGACTGTGTAGCCTTAATTTTTAGCACCAAGACAGTCCGTGAACACTTGGCAACAAGGCAACCAAATAAGCAAGCAGCCTTAGCTGGGGGATTTTAGAATATATCAATATGGCCATGGTAGTCAGGGTAGTGTGTAGCCTAGATCATAGCATCAAAGTAGTCAAACACAGTTGTAGGATAGTGGTGGTTCACTAATCATGGATGGAGAGGCAGCATAACTCGAGATAGTAGCAGTAGACGCTGTTCTCTCTCCTTTGTTCTAGTCCAGGAAATTGTGGTTTACTTCTAGGTGAGAGAAAACAGACATCATTAGAGTAGAGGTGAGAGAAAACAGACAACACTAGAGTAGGTTTGTAACTTTGTATGCTTCAATCCTGAACCAACTAGGATCTTATGTTACTGGGGGGTGTTTGTTTTGGTGTTTGTACGGGTGTCATTGAGTTATGCCTATTTCTTATGTTTCATTCTTAATCTCAGATGTAAACCTATATACCAAACACTATCAAGTAATCAAACCCATTACCTCATTCCCATAACTATAAAAGTATGAAAGAAACACACCCTTACTCTTTTTCCATTTTGTTAATCCATATCTTCTTGCCTGGGCTGGGGGGCTATCATCTCTTAGGTCTAAACATAAGATGAAAGACTACTCACCAATTAGATCTTTATAGAAAATAAATGTCCCCTTCCTAACCCGATATACTCCAAGAAAAACCACATTGCAAAACCATAAATGATTTATTATACAAAAAACTAGTCTGTATATTCAACTGAAAACGTTATGAAAAGAAATATTGTAAGTAAAGATATCTCATGATAGTACCTTGCCTAGATGATACATGGTCTCTGCATAGTCAGCATGATTCTCTCCCAACATTCGCCTCTTTATCTTTGTGATTAGAAAAGGAGATATAGTAAATTATTGACTGTCACATACGTATAGAAATAAACCATGATGAGAATTAGATACCTTTAAAGCTCGCTGCCAAAGTTATCACGGAACATGTCAAAAGGCAAGGTCTCCATGTCAGTAAGTAAACATTCAGTTTAAATAATATGTATGACAATACGAACTCACAAAAGTATTATTTTTAACAGTAAAAAAGGATGGTCCTGTGATATGTTAAGTATGCATACCTAGAGCAATATTATATTTATATCATGCAATTCATGTACATGAAAACAAGGTTGAGAATGAAGATGATATTGCACAATTAATCTGCTGCCTCCAACTAATATTAGGAACCAAGGTACTAGAAACTCAAAGTGGCTTTGATGAAAAGGATAAAAGTAATCAGTGGGTAAATACTAATCATCAAAAGCAACTTTGTCCTACATCAGCTACTAATTATTTCGAGTAGACTACCTACATGACTCCTTTTCTGCGATTTATTTATAGGTAAATCAACATTGTGTGTCATACCTAAAAAAACTTGTATTTAGTCCTCTAATTTAGATTCTTGCAATAGAGTTATCAACATTTTATTTATTTATTATTAGGCTAGATGTGTCAATCATATGTTAAGACTATACTCTAGTGGTTGCATACTATAGTAAGAGTACCATATATCGTACTCCCCTAAGATTTATGAATAAATTTCCTAAAAATTGTCTTCAAAGTATTTTTCTCTACTGCTAATTATCTTGATATGGTAAGTTCATATTTTGGTACATTTAAGAACTTCAACTAAGGACATATTTTCAGTATTGTATCAGCTAGAGCAAGCGATTATATAATTCTGCATCCGTCATTGAGGAATGACGGGGAAACTAAACTACCTTGTGTTTATTCAACTTCAGTGGTTTTACTCCAACTCAATTAATGCTAGATATCTATGAATACAACTGGTTGCACTTATGATTCACCTCTTCTATACAATTAGCACTGATTGTGGATAGTATTGTATCTATGGCATTACCAAAAACTGAACCCTGTATTTATGAAAGATGATATGATCTTCCCTAATAGAATCTTTCACTGTACCAAGAAACATTTGCACCTGTCCGTATTAGTAGGTTTTGCAACTTTTGAACACATAATTGAGCAGTTTAATAAAGTTATAACTATAAGTATGTGTGTATACCTCATAGCAAGCATAAGCTCCATCTAACTTCTTCTCGACAAGATAAAACTGACCTAGATTATGAAGTGCAGCCCCAACCCTGCAGAATACATACTACAGAATTAACAGTGATGTATTTATTGTCATTTAGTCAAAAGCAAGAGAAAAATCATGAAATTTTGGCACTGGTAAATGGAAGCAGAGACAATTTTGTTTAATATAGAGATCCACATTAAATAAATAAATGCTAGTGACAGGACTAAAGAGCATGGTTATACGCTTCCACAGATAAGATAGAATGATAGCTCATTTGAATGAAGAATCGGCTAATTTGGATCCGAATAAAGGTGAATGTCCATCTTTCACGGTATGTGCTGGTTAGCTTGTTTCTTTTTGTTTCTTGAGTTGTAAGTGCTAATGGCATGTCATAAGCACTAGTTCTTTCTTATTTTTAAGCTATTTAGCTGTCCACCTTGTTATGTAAGCTTTATCGCCTATGTAACGGGCTGAGATATGGGACTTCACCTATATCCTTTGTACTTAAATGTTTTTTTGGAGTAATACATTTACCGGGTCTTTTTGACCTTTTACCCAAAAAAAGAATGATAGCTCATTTATTGAATGATCCACACTCAAACTTACTCCAAGAGAGCTAGGATCGAATTGGTATTAACCATAATGTTACTTGTTTGAGATCCAGATGTCATGGTTGAAGAAATGGAAATATAGACAAAAAAAAGTATCCTCCCTAACTCTGACAAACAGAAGAGCACAAAATATCATTTGTCATACAACTGTGAATGGCCTAAAACAAAGCTTATGTTCCTCGAACACACTTTTCTTTGTTTTTCCATTTTAGGAGAGAAAGACACCGGGGTGGAAAATTATAAGATAGTGAATGTTGATCTACCCATGCACATAACCCATAAAATCTTTCCGTTCAAGCTCTTCCCTGAACAATTGGCTATAAACATTTGTATCATACCATAGTCTTTATTTTTATAGCAAATATTCGAGTCAAATTGTGCTCTACAATGATATCAACACCAACCATCACCTTCAAGGCTGGCAAAAGCACCTACTTGTTCCAACCATGAGACCATGTTTGAACCTCACCATCCAGTCATGTACACCCTAAACGGCCCTCTAAATCTCAAACCACCCCCAACAAGCCAAAAGATTATCTGGTGTCTCCTTAAAAAACCGCCTCACCTTGCTGTCTAATATTAGAGTTTGCAGTAGCACAAGACGGCAATCTAAGTCCAAACCTTTGAAGCAAGTCGTCAGAGTATTTCCCAATTCCAATTGCTGGTTTCCTGTTTTTGGAAGTTTAAAGGTTTTCAAATTGCTCTTTGTAACCATTATTGCTATTTTCTAGAAAAAATGTAAGACTTTACTTGTGACCTATTTAGATTTCGGGGTGTGCCGTTCAACTCAATCGATAGGTCTGCCAACCTTCGAATTTCTGGGATACCTTCCAAGTTCCGACTATCCATTAGTCTAATCCCAGAGTTTCTTTGATGGAGTACTCGTACAGTACACAATGCATGAAATAGAGAATACTCACCATACTATGATCTTCCCAATTTGATATTTCTCGGGCAGCATGGGATTAGGTTAATAATCTTTGTACAGGATCCTATGTTAGCCTATATAAACCATTTATTGCTGGAAGATATTAAGTTGGCATAACCTGTCATTGCTATTTTCTAGAACTTTGATGGTCTCATAAAAGTCAAAATCTGCTGCTTTCATAAGATAGAAGATTGTGTGACAATAATTCTGACTATTTCCTATATTTTTTATATGGCAGAAGTTGATTCAACCACATGATAGGTGCGCTTGAACCATCTAGGTGCTATTGATTAGCGTAATTATCGGAAAAAACAGAAATATCACAGATTTATGAGGAATGTCAGGTTCCAGTGTCTATCTATTGATGGTCAACAGGGTAAGTGCTTGTCTTGCAGGTTGCTCTTAATGACATTGTCCTTACAGATGATATTCTAGAGAAGAAGTTCTATTAGTCTATTAAACTTTGATATTTCTTAGAAACAAAGGAGGTCTTGCAATCTCAACAAGCGATAGTTTTTGTTCGCACATGAATGTTCTAAATCTTTTACGTGAGCTTGTTTTATTCACTGGTGGAAACTGGTAACTTCACCTATGTTTCTAACCAAGACACTTCACATCAGCATCTTCAAAACTTTGAGTACAATGTTTAGTGCTCAGTTCAACTTCCTAACTATTAAAAGACTGGCAAGTTCTAATTCCATTAGCAGAGTAGTTTAACTCATGTCAAATTAGACTTTTCACCAAGATTTTGAAATATCTCAAGGAGAATATTAGTTTGATGATATTGAGGGCATTGCAAAGTTCAAACATTCACTGACAGACTAGATTAAAATTTTGTTTATCCTGGTCAAGGGTAGCATCAGAAATAACTTACAAAAACCTTCTGTGCATGAGGTGGATACAATCTAGGCAAACTCAACTGAACCATACTGTGGTAACTGGCTACCAATTATATAAAGTACAAAACCATTTTTTTCCAAACCAAAAAAAGAACTTGAAAAGAAAAGTGGATTGCATTGCTGCCTTCTAGAACTACTTACAATACACCTTAATCCGAACATGCATATATCTAAAGTGAGCATAAGTCGGCACAGACAGTGATGATGCCATGCAGTGGGCAAAGTTTTTATATCTAACAAAATGTGAATGAATAGTTGTTTGCGCTACAATTAAGGACAACTGTTTTTTACTTTTATTTTCTAATTGTATTTGCCCTTAGTGCTTCAACATTATGTCCAGATGTAGCTGTAGACATAAGCAACCTTTCACAAAAATGGGTCCTGTAACAGCATGTGTAAAACCCATAAATTATTTCTATTATGTATTGGTTAATAAATCTTGTTTCCAGTTCAAAATTATTTCTATTAAAATGGTTTTTGGCAAGTCCGGTTCATGTTTAAAACATCTTCGAACTGGTGTTTTTCTATTTTTTCAATCTTAAATTGCTTTAATTTAAGCTTATAGTTCTTTTCAAAATTAACACAAACTCAAATAAACTTGGTTGACAATTAGGCGTGGGACTGCAGTGCCAAACCAGTTTTTAACAGGAATTTAACCAGTTAATCCATTAAGTGGCCAAGATATCTACTAAAGCAAATGTATGCCACGGCCAGGAAACACATCGAAGGGGGAAGAAGTGTGCAGCGTATTCTTGATCTTGAGTTACATGAATAATGAATAATGAATCATGTACCTGATGTCTTCATGTCCATATGATTCCTCAAGAATACTAATTGCCTCCAAGTACAGCGGTTCTGCTTTATCAAATGCTTTTTTAACTCTGTACAACTCGGCCTGTAATCATTACCGAACAACATACTCATGACAAAATCCAAAGCATTTAAGGTAGTTTTAGGCTCTCGTTAGAAAGATTGTGCATGATGACTGATACACAAACAGATGAAATACTTCCAAAGGTGTACAAAAACCATCTTACTAGAGGTAACACAGTGATATGATTATTACAGCATCATAAATTATTTAAGAGCAAGTTTCATAAGAAAAGTTGGCATTGTCAGACTACATAACGCTTGTGCGTGTTTGTGGTTGGTGATTGTATACGAAAATTAAGTGCCGATGGCTAATTCAGATGTACAACTGCACAAGTGTAGTTATACATCTTTGCAATCTGTTGATACTAACGATCGTTAATGTACATAAACCTAAATGAATTGTATAACATATTACTGAATGAACATTAGTTTCAAGTAGAAAAACTCCTTTCCTATGGCTATGATGAACAACTAATGTTGATTCAAGACGTCACCTTAGAGAAAGCAAATACCACATACTGATACAGCAATGAATTTAGTAAAGTAAAGTAAACACACCAGGTTGTTGCATGCAGAGGCAACATGTGGATCCCTTTCCCCAAAACCTTGTTTTGCTTGTTGTAATGCACCGACAAATAATCGTTCTGCGTCCTCCAACTTTCCCTGTATGGAATTGCTTATTTTTAAGCAGATTTTGATGAGCAGTTAAATGAAATGAATTGAAGAGAACCTGCAAAAAGAGATCCCGGGCATTGTCGGTGAAGACGCGCCACTTAGAAGTATGTATATTTGATACAACGGAGCCATCCTCAATTTTGGTTAAACCATTTACTTGTTGTTCATCAGCCAACACCACCGCTACCGGTAAACTTAATAATCCAATAAATGCTGCGGCTGCTCATAACATCATATTTTGATAATTAACAATAATAAATATATAAAAATCAAAGCGGCTGACTACCTGGAAGTAAGCAGCTAGTGGAGCCGTTGACGGTTAAATTGGGAACACGAATAACAGCAGGTGTTGTACTTGTTGTTGTTGCGGTGGTAGTTGTTGATAAAATAATTCTCCTCCCAAATTTGGAAGCAAGTGCTCGGAACACCATTTTCATTTCCCCAACTCACTTTTCCTGCTAACCCTCAGGGGGTGTTTGTTTTATGTAACATAAACCCGTGTTTTATTGGCTTATATAATTAATTGTGAATGTTTTATATTAAGTGTCCGCTTTATTGCTTACATCATGCACAAAGTTTTAGAAAATTTCATTAACTACACTCTCCATCAATCAAAAATCATTTTTACCCACTAAAATCTTATCTCATTGGTTAAAATAGAATATGAACACTTAATTTGAGACATCCAAAGATTTTATTGTTGACACTTAATATGGGACGCAGGTGGTATAACAATTGTCAATTTTATATAACCCTATAAATCTTAAAGAAGCCAAAAATATTAGGAGTTTTGTTATATAAGTCGAACTCATATAAGCTAATAAGTTCATATATAAGCCAAAACAAACACCCCCTTATTTAATATTTTAATTTATCATATATTCACTAAATCACTTAAAGTTTTAGTTATTTATTATTATAGGTACGAGACACAGACATTGAAGCAAAAGTACGAGATTTTGAGCATTTATGAAAAAGCCCGAAGAGACAAGCTCACACAAGCCCAAATTAAATAAAGATGAAAAATCAATTCACATACACTACACTGGCACTCCATATCCAATCTATATCTGACTTTCTATCTGTTTCTCTTGCACAAGAAGTGTAAATTAATGGTTGTGATTTATTAGGTTTTATCAAAGAAAAACAGCACAACAATATTAGAGGGCGTTGGTATGAGTGTGTCCAGCCGCCACTTTGCTATACACTTGACACCACCATTAATTTCCTAAATATTTACATTCATTTTTTATATAGCTTTAATGTTTTAATCAATAGTAGTACGATTAATTATTGTTTTCAATTTTTGTTTCTGTTTGATCTGTTCGAAACAACTCCAACATCACATTCCTTTTTCTTGTTTTCTTAATCATTTTGCTATTATTTAGTGATGCAACTGTTGGAAAATGAGTTTGCTAAAATGATTTTTAATTTAGACTCTATTTAATATATGTATATGCTGTATATATTTATATTGGTTGGTAGCTAGCATTCTCATTGGAGAAAGCTTTGCAACGAGCTAAAGAGTGTCAAAAATGAAAATATAAATGAGATACCGTGTGTCAAAGTGATGCACTTGGAATATTAAATCATGAAATATGAGTGTATCCCACATTGCCTAAAGAGTGAAATGAAGAGGTGTTTATAGGCTCGTGTTTAACACGATTTCCTTAAATAGATTCGTTGTCTGTTTCCCAGGGTACAACGGCCAAAGCTGATGTACAGCCGAACGTGACAAACTTGCTTGAAAGATCACTTAAGTTTAGTGAGAAAATTACCATAGTTGTCATTCAATCCCAAGTGTTGTTCCGCAAACACTTGGGTATAATTCTTTGTTAATTGCAAAATAGAATTAAACGTTGAAAACCATTTGTGTCTCTTGCTTTTACGTTCTATATTTTAACAAAATATTTCACTACATTACTTAACAATGGAACACGGTTAGTTTAATTTCGTAGTTAATGCTAATTGTGTAAAGGGAATATCAAGTGGTAATAGAGCAGTTTTATTTATAAAACAAGTTTTATAAATCGTTCAAAACGTTTTTAAAATTAAGATCCTACCATGGCTGAAAGTGATGTACCCCAACTAATCGACAAAAAGGGAGGAAGTTATTCAACTGTGGAAAAAGCGCATGCCTTGCTACTTAACAGGGGTGGAACCTTACTAAATTAACTGCATTAATGAAGGTCCATTTGTCCCTAAGACTGCTGAAGAAGGTCAATGGACTCCTAATGAGAAAAGGGTGGTTAATCAAGACCAGCACCTTAAAAGCATCATTATATCATATCTCCGTGACGATATAATGGAATCAGTCATTAACTGTGAAACAGCTAAACAAACTTGGATTGACTTGGTTCATAGCTTTAAAGGTCCCTCAGATACCAAGGAAAACAGGATCATGGACCTGAAACTTGAGTATAACACCTTCAGGGTCAAAGACTCTTAAAGTCTCTCTGAGACCTATACCCGATATAAAACCCTTCTCAATAAACTGACCAATGATGGTGTCACCCTTACCAAGCATGAGATAAATGTTGGTTTTGTCAACAGTCTCTCTGAGAAGTGGTTAAGCTTCTCTCAAGGTCTCAGAATGCTAATCACATACAAAACCTTGAGCTCCCTGAAATCTATGGGAAGTTTGTCTATGAAGACAACTTAATCTCTAAGAGATACCCGGATTCAAAAAGGGCTCAAGAGACCAAAAAGGCTCTGACTATTGCACCCATATCCACTGCTTTCTTTTCGAATGGTGTTGTGCAGTATTTCTAAGAAAACTCTCATCAGTGAGGAGAACCTAAATGCTTTACAAATCGAATTTCAAGAAAGAGCACTCCTTTCAAACTCAAACGTTTTATTAAAAGAAAAAAGTCTAATTTTTTTAATGCAAAAGCTAATGAAAGCATTGAATGCTTTAAATGTGGTAAAAGAGGTCATTTTGCAAAAGTCTATTTGGAGAAATGGCAAGAAATTCGAGTTAAGTATTAATTTCGAGGAAACTAGGCGTATTTATATTTTCTCTAATTGGAAATAATATTCTAAGAACAATGGCGTAATTCCTATGTCGTGAATCGACCGTTTACTAGTCTAAATGAGTCCCGTAACGCAATATTTTAAAAGATACTAGAAATTACAGTTTTGGCCCTTACCCCGCTGCCCCCTAAATCTTCTAAGGTTTTGATGTGTGCAGCGTGTCACGGTGTAGTATAGGGTGATTTGCCTATTTCAAGTTTTACATTTATATTTAGCCGACTTATCCTATAACGCACACACTAACGGACAGTGTATCCGATCAATATGTATATAGTGGTAAGCAGAGTGTCGATCACTAAGAGTGGAACATAATTCCTAGTTAGTTTATCAGTATTTTAATATTCTAAGTTAGTTTTACAATCTAATTTAACGCAAGGGGTGTTTAGTCTGAGAGACTAACACGATTTGGTAGTTAACAATAAATTAAACTAATGAGAACGAATCAGCGAATAGCAAACACGTACACAAATAGATAATAGATACAGATAGAAGGCATGTCCTGTTAGTTAAGTAGCTTGTCACTTTTTTTATTGCTAGTTTTATATGTTGTATATCGTAATCTAATCTTTCTCGTTGGATCATAAATATAGGCGAGTAAACTCTTAATGATCACTTATGCCTATCCCACTTTCTAGACACTAGATAAGTAGGCGAGGAGGGGGTATGGCAGCCCAAGAAAAACTCAGCTAGACACAGAGGTTATCAATGCACATATACAAGTCACCAAAAACATCAACATATAAACTTTAATTGATGGGAAATCAATTTTAAGGGGAGCAATATGGTGGCCACAAGCCCATCAATCCTGATGAATTAAAGCTTACTATTACAAATAAAACAAAACTACTTAATGAATTAAATACATGCAGGACCTTCTTACTGCTCTAAGATATCTGAATTGGGTGTGTCTTGTGTTGCCTTTTCGTCTGGATTCGTCTCCTTAGGGTTTTTATGCACACTAAATTCGTCTGACTCTTAGGGTAATTATAGGTTCTGTCTGAGGGCTCGATGCGACGCATAGATTAAGTAGATACGGCACATGTACTTAACTTCGCGTGGGGTTTAAGATTAATAAATCCTGGAATATTCGTAAACCTTATTCAGATGTGGCGTGATGAGGATCCAAACACACGCCTAGTGTTAGATAGACACTTTGAGTGTATACTTTGTAGCACGCGGAATTTACCACAAAGTACTTAGAAGATATGTTTGAGTGATGTGTATGGTTTGTATATGAATGAAATAGTAAGAACACAGGAATTAACTGTTAGGTCCCGACTTTTATGTATTTTCACACATATGAGATATGTTTAGATCTAGAGAGAGAAAGATGATATGTTTTAGAGAGAGAGAGAGAGAGAGAGAGAGAGGGAGAGAATGGGAGAGGAAATAAGAGAGGTTTCTTATTCCTAATGAACCAACCAACCAACTCCTCTCAAATGAGAGGTTACATAGTATTTAAAGTAGTAGTCTTAGGGCTTCACATGACTTACAACATACTACATAACTAGCCCTTAGACTTTAACAAAACATGTAAACATTAATAAACTAGCATAAAACATATTACATCTTTAACGTACAAACATAATGTTGTACTATTACAAGACTCATTGATTCGATAATGATCGTCACTTCAAGCGTTCCCAACAATCTCCCCCTAAGGGATGATCATTGAGATCTCTCTTTGATTGCATTTATGATCATCACTTTTTCGTTTCCAACAATCTCCCCCTGAAGGGGTGATCATTTGAGATCTCTTTTGCGACCTGTGGGTTATGGGTCCACCAATAGAAATGACTGATCTTTTGACTTCCTTGATGCTTGTAGTTTTGAACTTTGAGTCTTTGTGTAATGGCTTTGCTAGATTCTTTGTTCCAATCATGCTTTGTGATCTTCATTCTTTGTTCTTGTTGTTATGATCAAATGACGGTGTAATCTGCCTTTCCTCACTTCTGCGTTTGTGGTGGTTGTCCGCCATTCCAACATGCTCATACATCTTTGGACTTTGACTTTCACATGCACGTAGTTCCCTTTCTTTCACTTTGATCTTTAGTCTCTTTACTTTGTAGATTCTCCTTTTTTTGGCGTAGAATCTTTCTTTGAACTTTGTGTTGCTTAGATCTTTGAGGGAGTTTTCTTTGACTTCAAGATGTATGTATGAGCATGCGGAATCTATTGCCATGGAGGTGATGCGTAGCTGCAGGTAAACAGTTAGCAATTAACAACCGGTACTTACAGATAAGGAATTAGAGATCGTCAACAGCATATTGTGAAGACTCCTTCTAATCCTTATCAAGGCCGTTCCCATATCAGATACCCCCGAAGGAGCTTATGAGACCTACTAAGTAGCTCAATGATTGGGTGAGTCGCTGGGGATCACTCCACGACTGTAGACCGCTTAAAGAACCACCGTGAACACTAAGCGTAACCCGTGTGGGGTTACCGAAGTGACCTGCTATTAGGGCTATTTGATGTTGACCCTGGCAGGAATTTCCGTTCAATCATTGAGAAATACATTTGTAATTCTCTCATAAACGTTCTCGGTAGATTGCTAAGATCTGCAAAGGACTCGATAATTTACAGCTGGTGTCCATTGATGTAGAACACCAGTTGTAGAAATACTAAGTGTTCCTAAGAGATCTTTGATGTATCTTGTCACAACTCGTAAATTCTGGTTATTTCTCGAAGTTTTCAAATATTACTATTCATCAGTCACTATTCATCATTTTACTATTCATCATTTTTTAGGTCAGTTTGACATTCAGAGAAACTTTTGAAAATTTTACTATTCACTGAACACTATTCATTTTCGGAAAAGTTTTCACTATTCACTTGCATTACTCATTTCATCGTAAATTTAGTTTACGAGTACTTAAATTCGCGTAACCGTATTGGTTCAGGTGCGAATTCATACATTATCATTAGGGACATTGCATACGGACTAGAGATGGTCTGCATATCATCATAACAGCATTTTCATGTTATACCACTCTTAGGATTTTCAAATTTATATATTTGATACATTTAACGTTTTACGTATAAGTATTTATAATAAACGTTAACACCCGGTTTATACACGACGAATATATCTAAATATTCCCACAATAGTCCCGACATATTTTTATATCCATTTTATCATCATAAAAGTTATAATATTCATTTACCCAGTATTTTGGAAATTTATTTTCTTTATAACGTAAGCTTAAGAATATTACGACGGTTTTCGTAAAAACTAATCAATAATCACCCGAACACTCAATAATTGTACCCAACATATTTTTAACATTTTTATAACTTTATTTTGTCCCGGTTAACTTTGTTAACATTTATTTCTAGCAAACCCGGTAACCGATTGTAACTAATACTTACGCTAAACCACAACTTATACTACACAAATACTACTATACTTATAATTAGCAACTCAAATCACATTTTTCTTCTTTCTTTTATACCAAAACCGGCCACATGCCCCCCCCCCCCCCTTTTTCCTCATGTATTAATTCCTTTATAATGTATTAAAGTAACAAGTAAAAACCATTTTTACTTCCTAAATATCTACAAACTTGAATCACAAATCACTTATAAAATTTTAGATCAAAAAGTTACTTTTCTCTCTTCCTTTCTTCCTCAAACCCACGACCTACACCAAAAACCATGATCAAGTGATTATTTTTGAAGAGTTAAAGCTACAAAGTTGTTCCATTTGTCATCCTAATCAAGAATCTTACACCAAAAACACAAGTAACACAAGGTTTCTCATCATCTAATCACCTATTATTTCAAAGTGAGTTATCAAATTTATTTTCATGTTTTCATCTAATTAACACTTGTATCTTATGGTTTTCATGTTTAATTTCATGCACAAGCTAGCTATACCACTTTATTTTTGAAGACTTTTTGATCATACAAACCCTAGAATTTGTTTTAGGTACTCCTTTGTTAAATTAACTTGTTTAGTAGTGATTAGGAACCCATGGCACCCTAAGAAGGTGTATGGTAGGATTAGTATAGCTTTGTGGTGGTTACAAGAGATTTTGGTGATGTTAGAAACTAGTTTTGAACCTTGAAAATGAATTTGTAACAAGTATATATGCATACTGTCCCAAATTGCCCAACCCAGAAAAATCAGGAAATACAAAGTAAACTTTGACAAAATTTTTAGAAAATACTTTCAAAAACGAATCCGTAGGCGAAAGAACGGATTAAAAAGAGTTTATAACGAAGAAGTTATGATTTTTGCAAGTTTATTGACGAAAAGTATATTTTCTGAAAATTGTTGTTGTTGGACGTTTTTCGTCGGACAAAAAGAGGCTTTAGACGTAACCCGGAGGAGCTAAGCTTTCCAAAATATATTACTACATACTAAGACGTAACCGTGGATATAAAGAACAAGTAAAACGGACTTATAACGACAAAGATATTCACGTTTCAATATCGACAAAAACTCACTATAATTGGCAGCTTTTAATAGAAATAATAATAATAATACTACTTCTACGTACTAAATTCTAGATTTTCTAGAAATACTACTAAATTGCCGAAATTTATAACTAACGAAGTACTTATGCTTATGAGCTTATTTTTACGACCATTAGATGTTACTTCAAGGTTTTCAAGATGAAGTATATAACACTAACACTTATATATACGATATATATATACATTTCAACTAGTTTTATTTTCTAGTTGCCATATTTTTCTAAGTTTTGGAAAATGCATTATTTTTATAACAACAAGTATTTTTTTTAAAGAAGAGTGGTATAGGAAACATGTGCATGGACATTCATAATATCATTTCATGATCTAAATCAGATCGTTCATCATTCATATTAGGTTGCGGTAGCTAACCGTTCATTGTTGTTTATTTCACTTCATCACAGTATCATCAGTTTAAGGTGAGTCATAGCCCCTACTCTTTTATACTTGTTTTAACTCTTTGGTGGAGATACATGCTACTACTTGCTTACTTGTACAAATTCACATAACATTTATACTTGGAAACATTATACTTGATTATATTATACTTGATTGCATTATACTTGATGGCGTTATACTTAAACTTGTAAGTCTCTTTGGGATAACACATGCATTGGGTTTCGGAGATGAAGTAGAATCAATGCTATTACCTTCCTTCTGAGCAACATAAAGTCTCCTTGGATAACACATGCATTGGGTTTCGGAGATGAAGTGGAACCAATGCCACTACCTTCCTTGTGAGCAACATACTTATGTGAGGTCTTCGGAGATGAAGTGTAGACTCACTACTAATTGCTTAACTGTTGTTATGAACTTATACATATCTTAATCATATTATATTGTAGCAGTGGGTTGTGAACACACAGGTTGCAAGTCTCTTATGGCAGGACTTGCAACTGAGTGGATTTACGATGCCTTTGCTGTGTGAACATTCTTTATAGGCTTTTCAACTGTATTAAGACAAACTCTATGAACTCACCAACCTTTGTGTTGACACTTTTAAGCATGTTTATCTCAGGTTAGAAGGGCGATAGCAGGTATGTGGAGCTGAGAGTCTTAGGGCATGCTTTTGGAGACTTTCGCTTTTATCGTTTACCATTCGATACACTTTAAAAACTTATGTATTATTCTACTTTGGGATCTTTGTTTTGTAAACTATGAATTTTATCTATTCGAATGGTAACTTTTCAAAACGTCTCATTTAGAGGTCGTTTTCTATACCTTGTATTTTGTGCCCTGAAGTAGCATCCCAATGACACAGTCTTCCGCTGCGGTATTTTGGGGGTGTTACAGATTGGTATCAGAGCCAGGTTATAGACAACTAGGTTGTTTTTAGAGCCTAGACTATAACTACATACATTTAGACTCTCCTCCCTATCGCCTTGCACTTTACATACACATACGCTTGCTGGTAATTTATTTTTTTAGACCTACGCTATTAGATATTTTGTAGTACCGATGGGGAAGTCTCAAAATCTAGACAAGTCATCAGAAATATGGAGCTCGGTAATAACTGATTATTTAACTTAATCTTGTGACAGTTCTTGTTTGATGAGACATGAGACTGAGTTAAATAAAGGTTATTACTTAGCTGTAGAGATTTGATGATTTGCCCGAGGATGGGGGTTCTTTTGAGGTTACTCTTGAGAAACCGTTAGAAACTAGACTACCCAGTGACCTTAGCACTTAAGGGAGAATCTTTTGTTCCTTCGTACTGAGCGTGACATTCCCTAGATTCCCATTTAAGCAACGTCTACCACTGAGATATGTGTGCCTGGTGATATGTACACCTGTAAAAGGAAACATTTATAATTGTGGTGGCCAACATAATTATAAGTGCTTCACGACCCACGTGGACATATGACTATGCTTATGTAGATCGGTGTTGGCACAACTTAGGAAACAACTGGTGGCGTGGTATTATGTATGAGGATGTTAAGTATTGACTTTGGACAATCAACGGTTTTCCCTCATCTCTGACGTTCACTAAATGTCCTTCCTCTCAGGAAATCATGGCACCAAAGAGAGTGACTCGTAGCTCTGGTCGAGGAGGCGCAACACCAAGGGGTGGAAGAACTGGTGGACGTGGAGGTAGAGGAGGTAGAGGAGCTGCTCATGACACTAGTAACCCTAGTAACGATGGTGGAAGAACTGGTGGACGTGGAGGTAGAGGAGGTGGTCGCGGTGTGGAAAACAATGATAACAACGATGGTGGAAATACTGATTTTAAAGCCATCATCGCTCGACAACTTCAAAACTTTCTCCCAACTATTGTCACTCAAGTTGGCGATCATATGAATAACTTGGCAAACCACGAAAGCGGAATTAACAACACCAATGGTATAGGCCAGAATGGTAATGGCAACAACAACATTAGGACTGGATGTACGTATAAGGAATTTACGTCATGCAAGCCAATTGATTTCGATGGTGTAGGAGGCGCGTTGGTGTATACTCGATGGGTTGAAAAGATGGAGTCGGTGATCGACATTAGTAACTGTGCAGCACATCAAATGGTGAAGTATTCCATGTGCTTGCTGTCAGGAAAGGCATTGACATGGTGGAATACGCAGATTCAAGCTAGGGGTAGAGCAGCAGCTGTAGGTATGACATGGGATGATTTTAAGGCATTACTGAAGGAGGAATACTGCCCGGACAATGAAATGCAGAAGCTGGAGGATGAACTTTATCATCACTCTATGATAGGGGCTGGGCATGCAGCCTATACAGATCGATTCCATGAATTAGCCAGATTAGTTCCACACCTAGTTACCCCAGAGTCCAAGAGGATCGAGAGGTACATATATGGCCGTGTCCCAGAAATTCGTGGGACTGTAAAAACAACTGAGCCTTCTACAATTCAGAGTGCAATATTAAGAGCAGGGACTCTGACAGATGAGATGGTTAGAAATGGAAGCTTGAGGAACAGTGATAAAAGGAAGGGAACAAGCGAGTCGAACAAGCAGATGGGCGCGATAGCTGACAACAAAAGGGCAAGGACCTTTGCGGCGACTAGTTCTGGTCAGAGAGAGTATTTAGGCCAGCATCCTAAATGTACGAAATGTAATTTTCATCACCAAAAGACTGTGCCCTGCCGTATGTGTGCTAATTGCAGACAGTCTGGTCATTATGCAAACCAGTGTAGAGAACCAGTGAATGTGGGCAATATGACGAACAATCAAAAGACATGCTATGAGTGTAACAGCCCAGATCACTTTCGGAACACCTGTCCTAAGTTGAAAAGGAATCTTAACCTAGGAAGAAATCGTCCAAACTTAGCAGCAGCAATTGAAGGGCCACAAGATGAGACCGTTGAGATTCCACCCGCACTTGGCAGAGCTTACTTCTTAGGAAATCCTATCACCCAACATGTCCGCGATAGCACAACGGGTACATTCTCTTGAACAACTATCGTATTTTTTTGTAGCACTTAAGTCTTAATATAGGACCTATACACAACATTGACTAATCTGAGACCTAGCATCATTAACCTTAGTCATACTAACAGTAGTAATTTGATTCGTGTAAGCAATTATAACAAGCTAGGAAAGTTTACATTGTCGAATCAGACCCCTAGGCACATATGTGGAACGAACGAGCTGAACTTCGGGACGAAGTTCCTTTTAGGGTGAGAGACTGTCACAACTCGTAAATTCTGGTTATTTCCCGAAGTTTTCAAATATTACTATTCATCAGTCACTATTCATCATTTTACTATTCATCATTTTTTAGGTCAGTTTGACATTCAGAGAAACTTTTGAAAATTTTACTATTCACTGAACACTATTCATTTTCGGAAAAGTTTTCACTATTCACTTGCATTACTCATTTCATCGTAAATTTAGTTTACGAGTACTTAAATTCGCATAACCGTATTGGTTCAGGTGCGAATTCATACATTATCATTAGGGACATTGCATACGGAATAGAGATGGTCTGCATATCATCATAACAGCATTTTCATGTTATACCACTCTTAGGATTTTCAAATTTATATATTTGATACATTTAACGTTTTACGTATAAGTATTTATAATAAACGTTAACACCCGGTTTATACACGACGAATATATCTAAATATTCCCACAATAGTCCCGACATATTTTTATATCCATTTTATCATCATAAAAGTTATAATATTCATTTACCCAGTATTTTGGAAATTTATTTTCTTTATAACGTAAGCTTAAGAATATTACGACGGTTTTCGTAAAAACTAATCAATAATCACCCGAACACTCAGTAATTGTACCCAACATATTTTTAACATTTTTATAACTTTATTTTGTCCCGGTTAACTTTGTTAACATTTATTTCTAGCAAACCCGGTAACCGATTGTAACTAATACTTACACTAAACCACAACTTATACTACACAAATACTACTATACTTATAATTAGCAACTCAAATCACATTTTTCTTCTTTCTTTTATACCAAAACCGGCCACATGCCCCCCCCCCCCTTTTTCCTCATGTATTAATTCCTTTATAATGTATTAAAGTCACAAGTAAAAACCATTTTTACTTCCTAAATATCTACAAACTTGAATCACAAATCACTTATAAAATTTTAGATCAAAAAGTTACTTTTCTCTCTTCCTTTCTTCCTCAAACCCACGACCTACACCAAAAACCATGATCAAGTGATTATTTTTGAAGAGTTAAAGCTACAAAGTTGTTCCATTTGTCATCCTAATCAAGAATCTTACACCAAAAACACAAGTAACACAAGGTTTCTCATCATCTAATCACCTATTATTTCAAAGTGAGTTATCAAATTTATTTTCATGTTTTCATCTAATTAACACTTGTATCTTATGGTTTTCATGTTTAATTTCATGCACAAGCTAGCTATACCACTTTATTTTTGAAGACTTTTTGATCATACAAACCCTAGAATTTGTTTTAGGTACTCCTTTGTTAAATTAACTTGTTTAGTAGTGATTAGGAACCCATGACACTCTAAGAAGGTGTATGGTAGGATAAGTATAGCTTTGTGGTGGTTACAAGAGATTTTGGTGATGTTAGAAACTAGTTTTGAACCTTGAAAATGAATTTGTAACAAGTATATATGCATACTGTCCCAAATTGCCCAACCCAGAAAAATCAGGAAATACAAAGTAAACTTTGGCAAAATTTTTAGAAAATACTTTCAAAAACGAATCCGTAGGCGAAAGAACGGATTAAAAAGAGTTTATAACGAAGAAGTTATGATTTTTGCAAGTTTATTGACGAAAAGTATATTTTCTGAAAATTGTTGCTGTTGGACGTTTTTCGTCGGACAAAAAGAGGCTTTAGACGTAACCCGGAGGAGCTAAGCTTTCCAAAATATATTACTACATACTAATACGTAACCGTGGATATAAAGAACAAGTAAAACGGACTTATAACGACAAAGATATTCACGTTTCAATATCGACAAAAACTCACTATAATTGGCAGCTTTTAATAGAAATAATAATAATACTACTTTTTTTTTTTTTTTTGTAAAGGGGTTAACCCCGGTAAATATATAACCAAGAAATCGTTAAGTACAAATGGAATGTGGCTGAAGTACCACATTAACCTCAAGCAAAAGCTTGATGAACAAGAGTTTATGACAGGCCATAAACATCACAAACCTAGCTATATTACAAAGCACCTAACTAGGTATAAAAACAAGAAAAATCTTGAATCAAGCGAACGTCCCGCATCCATCCATAAGCACGAAGGGAGCAAGGCGACCCAGGCAGTTTGCCTCCTTAAAAACCCTTTCCAAGAAAAACCCATAGGGAAAAACCTTGGAGTAGGGAAAAAGAGTACAACCCTTACCTGGCAATAACTTGGACCACCTCATCAACAGTAGACTTCTTTTTATTAAAAAGCCTAGAATTACGTTCCATCCAAATGAAGTATGTTGTAGCCGCAAGCACTAACCGAGAAAGAATGCTAACAACAGAACGCCCTTTAGCAATAGGAATAATGAATGCAATAACATCAACCAGCAAAGGCGAGATAGCATCCATGCCAGCTAAAGATCGAACCTGTAACCAAACCTGCAAAGAAAATGGACACTCAAAAAACAAGTGAGTGTGAGAATCCGGAACAGTATTACAAAGCGGGCACCTAAGGAGACTTAAATCAACATTAGGCCCAACATCCGATTCCCGCAGCCTATCTTGAGTTGTCAACTTCTGCCTAATAACAAGCCATAAATGCACCGCATGCCTAGGAATACAATGAGGAAACCACGGAATAAGAACCCAATCGACTTGAACAGCTCTATCACGAAGGGATTCCCAAGCTAAAGCAACCAAAAAAGGCCTAACATTACCATCCACATCCCTCCATAATAAACCATCATCAGCATCATCCACTAGATTAGGAACCGGGAGATTAACTAAATCCGGAAATCTAGAATACCAATCAGCAGGCCATCTCCAAGAACCATTAACAATAACATCATAAACAGAATCCGATAGTGTAAGACCAGCCCGACTAATGTCTCTAGGGGTGATAATATTGCGAATAGGGCTAATCTCACACCACATGTCAAACCAAACAGAAGTAGACCTACCATTTTTGATCATATGCCAAATAAACGGACGTACCTTCGGTCTAATAGCAAGCAGCTTACGCCAACCCCAACTAACATCACCCAAGCAAGGAACATCCCAAAAACTCCTTCCACGAAGTTTGTAAGAATGAATCCATTGAACCCATAAAGACTCTTTATGAGTTAAAATACTCCAAATATGCGTAGTCATAAGAGCAATATTAAAATCCGCCAGTCTACGAATACCAAGACCACCTTCACTTTTAGGCATACAAATAGAATCCCACGCCACTTTAGCCTTGCCTTTTTTCGTTTCCCCTTGACTCCATAAGAAACCCCTCATGAGCTGCTCCAAGTCATGAACAATACGAGCAGGGAGAATGAAAACAGAAGCCCAATAAATATGCATCGAAGACAACACGGATCTGATCAATTGAAGCCTACCTGCCAGCGAAAGAAACTTATTACGCCATTAGATTTTCTAGAAATACTACTAAATTGCCGAAATTTATAACTAACGAAGTACTTAGGCTTATGAGCTTATTTTTACGACCATTAGATGTTACTTCAAGGTTTTCAAGACGAAGTATATAACACTAACACTTATATATACGATATATATATACATTTCAACTAGTTTTATTTTCTAGTTGCCATATTTTCCTAAGTTTTGGAAAATGCATTATTTTGATAACAACAAGTATTTTTTTTAAAGAAGAGTGGTATAGGAAACATGTGCATGGACATTCATAATATCATTTCATGATCTAAATCAGATCGTTCATCATTCATATTAGGTTGCGGCAGCTAACCGTTCATTGTTGTTTATTTCACTTCATCACAGTATCATCAGTTTAAGGTGAGTCATAGCCCCTACTCTTTTATACTTGTTTTAACTCTTTGGGGGAGATACATGCTACTACTTGCTTACTTGTACGAATTCACATAACATTTATACTTGGAAACATTATACTTGATTATATTATACTTGATTGCATTATACTTGATGGCGTTATACTTAAACTTGTAAGTCTCTTTGGGATAACACATGCATTGGGTTTCGGAGATGAAGTAGAATCAATGCTATTACCTTCCTTCTGAGCAACATAAAGTCTCCTTGGATAACACATGCATTGGGTTTCGGAGATGAAGTGGAACCAATGCCACTACCTTCCTTGTGAGCAACATACTTATGTGAGGTCTTCGGAGATGAAGTGTAGACTCACTACTAATTGCTTAACTGTTGTTATGAACTTATACATATCTTAATCATATTATATTGTAGCAGTGGGTTGTGAACACACAGGTTGCAAGTCTCTTATGGCAGGACTTGCAACTGAGTGGATTTACGATGCCTTTGCTGTGTGAACATTCTTTATAGGCTTTTCAACTATATTAAGACAAACTCTATGAACTCACCAACCTTTGTGTTGACACTTTTAAGCATGTTTATCTCAGGTTAGAAGGGCGATAGCAGGTATGTGGAGCTGAGAGTCTTAGGGCATGCTTTTGGAGACTTTCGCTTTTATCGTTTACCATTCGATACACTTTAAAAACTTATGTATTATTCTACTTTGGGATCTTTGTTTTGTAAACTATGAATTTTATCTATTCGAATGGTAACTTTTCAAAACGTCTCATTTAGAGGTCGTTTTCTATACCTTGTATTTTGTGCCCTGAAGTAGCATCCCAATGACACAGTCTTCCGCTGCGGTATTTTGGGGGTGTTACATATCTCATGGCTCTAGACTCGATAAGTGCACACTTAGGTTTCCTATGCGGAGACTAGGGAGGGGTCTCCTGCTTCAATATCAACCATCTCTAAGACATAAGTCGATAGATTACACTGGTTCCCCGTGAGAATGAAACAAGCTCTTTTAAGAGAACTTGAGTGGTTAAGAAGGTTTAGAGCATTGCGTCACTGGGTCCATGACGACTTTATCTTCAATACCGGTGTTGTCTTTGCAATAACCAGTAGCATACGAGTTGAACCCGGTGTCTGCCCTAAGGTTGAACATATGGAGGGCTATTTCTTTTCACTCTTTTCTTTACTTTTCTTTTTAATTCTTCAACCCCTTCTTTCCCTTTTCATTCTTTTCTCCTTTTTTCGTATCATATCTAAGGACTTCTATTTCTAACTATTAGTGATGTCCTTAGGTAGATTCCTCCGGCTCTGGCGGATCGTAGGACGGTTTTTCCTATCTTAATCACCTTATAACTCCATAACTATCCTATATTTACCATGAAACCTTTGATTGAAAATCTCTCAAAGTGTTTGTGATTATTAAACATTTTGTTTAACACTTTGAGAGTTTTATGTACACTTTTGAAGGGCTCTCCCTTCACATGTGCTCATGAGTATTTAAATAAATTTGCACATGCGGGAGCAGCAAGCACATTTTGAATTGATCCACTTTCAGTGAACAAGACCGATTCGAGACACGCTTACATCACTAGTTATACTAGCTTCAAGTTATTACCGAACCTGGTCAAGTCCACAGAAAGTTTCTCGAAACGGTACATTTCTACTAAGACAAATCCTTTTCGAGACACGCTTACGTGGCTAGTTAGAGAGTTCCATTGTCAACTTTTAGGCGACAACTAACTCTGGTAACTAACTTGATGTCATTACCCGTCGAGGATGAGTCTTTTCGAGATTACTAACTTTTGTTTCGTCAATTCGTGGGTCAATTCTGAGTCTAGCTCGCATGAGATTCGACTTTAAGCAGCTTTAAGCAACTTTGAATGTTCATATTTTAATCACTTTCACTTCCCCCCCCCCTCAAAAATAGCATATAAAATGTTGTTTTTGATAAAATTTTGATTAAAATATAGAATTGGGGAGTAAATATTTGAAAAATCTTGAGAAAATTTTTTGAAAAGTTTTGAAAAAATCTTTTGAAAATTTTTGAATAAATTTTGCTCAAGATTAAGAAGTTTTAGATAAACTTTGCGTGAGAACTTGCTTCTTGTTTTTAAGGATAAGTGCACGTTTGGTGTTTTTTTTTTTTTTTTTTTTTTTTTTTTTTTTAATGGTTTAGCAAGGCACTTTCCTTTATTTGAAATCCGAGTTGTACATTGAAATGTGTGCACAAGTCGTTATGTTTAAGCCCGGGTTGTAAGCTGAAATACTTACAAGCCATTAATTTAGATTAGACAACAACCTTGGGAACCCATTTAAGCATGGCGCCAATGGATTTACCAAATTTTGAAATCCATTTGTAAGTTGTGTCAATCTGATTTAAAGATTTTGAATTCCAACAAGGACTGAAAACCAGTGTTTCATTTTAAAATAACACTCGTGGAATCAATGGTGATTTAAAACTCTTTTTCCGTTGAAAATTGTTTGAGAAACCCGGCGTTTCTCTTGGAGTTTTAAAATATGAAGAAGAAGATTTCCATCTAGAGTTGAACCTCATGGGTTCTTTTTGAAGATTTGTTTCTGTGATAAATGGAAACCTTCCGGTATTTGGAATGTTCAAAGCAGAGTCATTTTCATGTTGCAGCGAAAGCAATTCTGATATAGAATATTTGAAAGGTTTTGAACGACTTTGCTTTGGTCTCCACACTTGCTTTACCGGTGTAAAACGAGAGTGTGGAGTTTGAAAAATATGATTCTTTTCTTTTGAAGCATTTGGGGGTTTTGAAAAACCTTGTTTTGGTCTCCACATTTGCTTTACCGGTGTAAAATGAGAGTGTGGAGTTTGAAGAGCTTGTTTCATTTTACTTGAAGCATTTGGATTTGAAAACCTTTTGGAAGTAAATGTCTCAGAAAAACTTGGTCTCTTTAAAAACTTCCTTCCTTTTTGCAAAGAATAGGTTGTAAACTGAGAAACCCTTTTCGAAAATGGTTTTGAAGATTCACCCGTGTAAACCTTCTTCGAAACACTTACTTCTGGTGTTGAAACATTTGAAATTGGAGCTTTACCCTTTGATCGGTTAAGAGTATCAAACTTCACTTTTAAAGCATTGTATGAAACTCTCAAATCATTGTATTCTTTTTGAAGATGATCTTAGGATGCCAATTTTGATTCTAAAAAAGCAATTTGTTTCAAAAGTTGATCTTTTTTGGCTTTAGAATCATCTGTTATACTAACCAATTTCCGTTCGAACTCAACATTTTCTTTTTTAAGTCTTTCAAAATAATTTTCAAACTTGGTTACTTTGTTGAAAAAGTCAGTTTTCGCATCCTCAAAATCGTTTGTTTGTTGAGCTAAAACCGTTTCAAGCTCAACCACTTTTGTTTGAAGCACGTGATTTTCATTTTCAAAAAGATACACTTTCTCCCCCGTTTCCTTTTCAAAATCTGGAGTATTAGAATCGAACAAGGGTTTTGGGAAGGAAACTTTTGTGATTTGAAAATCAACATTTTTCTTTTTCATTGATTCAATCTTTTGCAAAACTTTTTCAAACTTTTTATCTGTAAATTCATTCAATTGAGACTTCAAATCTTTACTCTTTTTGTTTCAAGTTTGAGTTTTGTTTCTGAACTCGTGAACTTTTGATTGAACCAAACAGATTTTTGTAAATCTGTTTCAAACGCTCAATCTCTTTTTCGTACTTTGAAATTTGACATTTCATTGACACGTTTTCATCTTCAACTTGTTCAAGCTTTGACATCCAGGGGTTTTCAAAAGACTGCTGATAAGTGTGTAAATACTCATCATTTTTATCGTATCTGAACTGCCAAAACATCCAAAAACACTCAGAAATGCATCAAAATACAGAATTTATCCCAAAAGTGTGTTTTATATGTTTTAGATGCAAAATGTTTAAAAACAAATGAAAAACGAACAAAGTTTGCATAATTGGCAGTTTCAGTCCCTCAAGTTTTATAAATTGACAAAACTAGTCTCTGAAGGTTTGAAATGAAAGAAAAGTCAACCCAAGGTTTTTAAAAGTCAAAAATTACCAAATTTAGTCCTTGGGTGACAAGTTTGAGAAAATTACACATTTAGTCCCTAAAGTTTTAGAAATGACAATTTTGGTCCTTGGGTTTTCAAAATTGGAAAAATAACTTTTATGGTCCTTGTACTATCCATGCTTGGCAGTTTCACCCCTCATGATTAACTTTTGGGAATTTACATGACAGCCCTTCAACTTTGCAGCAATTACATAAATGGTCCATATGTTTACTACTTAGCTACAAACCTTATGGACCATTTAACCCAATACCATTTTACACTAATAAACCCAAGCCAACCACAATCCTAATCCACCAATTCCCTGGCCCAACTATCCAAAGCCCAACCACCAAACAAATAATAAAAATACCCTACCCCGTTTTTATAATAACCAGGGTCAAACCCTTTTGACCACTACCTCCACCTCACCCTCTCCTCTCCCCCGTGACCTGCAAAGCCTGCCATCTCCAACACTTCATCATCACCACTACTCCCACACTCCACCCTTACCCTACACTCCTTTCCACCATATAACTCCAACCCACCCCCTGCCAACAACAAAAAGCAAAAAACTTGCAAGACTCAATTTCCCGCCAAAATGAGGTGTATGGCCAGGATAAATCTCAGCCATCCAACGGCCTAAAAGTGAAGTGGGAAACCTCCAAGATACCTTTTTGAAGAGTATAAAAGAAGAAAAAGAGAGAAGCAGAAGAGTGTTAGCTAGTTAAGTTAGTTTTTAATTATGAGTAGGATAGAAATAGTTAGTGAGATTCATGTAATCCTCTTATTTACCTTTCTATAATTTAGGTTTAATCCCATTTGTATTTTCAGATTCTAAAGTCAATTTCAAGTATTGTTTAAGTTGCAAGAAATTCGATTTTTGCTTAAAGTTTTAAGTCTCTTACTTATTGCTTAATTTGCATCTTAGCCTGTCTCAAAACACTCTTTTAAGTTTATTCAAGTTCTTTGAAATTAGAAAGGAAGCATAAGAACAGAAAAAGAAAAAAAAAAGAAAAATACAAAGAAAAATCAAATAAAATAAAAAAATGTTGAGACTGGTATTGAAGCAGAGCAAAGATGTTGGTATTTGGTTTAGTGCCTCAGGGGAGGTGTAAGATTGGTTATTGGTCCTTGGGTTATTGCTCTGTGCTTGGAATTCCTTAGTAAGTAATAGTTATATTTTTACAAGTTCATTGTAGCTTAGCTTTCTATTGTTAATTTATGTTTTTCTTATGCTTAATTAGTATTATCTAGCCTATTTGTAGCTTAACAAGTTGAATCTGCTCATTGAAATCCTTTGTTGTTTTGGTTTTCATTTTTAACTGACATAAGTAGTATAATATGTGTTTCTTTACTTTTGCTGTTATTAGTGGTTTCTTTAGGTTCAATTAACTTTATTAGTGATTATGTGAAGTGTTGCAATAATAAAATCAGTAGAATAAATATTAAAATCCAAAGTTGTAGAGTAATCACAAGTATTAGGGAGTGTTTGGCTAGATCTGTTTCTATGAGTTATAGATTGTTAAAGTGGTTGCATTCAGTTCTTACATGTCACATTAGTCCTATGAATGTTGGTTGTGGGAATAAATTCAGTGGTCTTTCTTTAAAAGTCAAAAATTTGCTTATGATCTTCATAGCAGTCAACTGTTGGTGTTTAAGAAACCCATGATCATCAAATCAGTTTGAAGGTTGATTAGTTTGTTTAATTTAGACTCAAATTAGGTTATAACATCACTCTCAGTGAGTTGAGACTAATTAAAACTCAAAATAGTCAAACTATGTTTAATATTTCAAAAGTCAAATTTGGTATTTGACTGAAATGGGACAAAATGGCAAATCACTTGTAGGCTTCATCTTGGGTGAGAAATTTCTAAAAGTTATTGTTTTGTAATCTCTGGCTGCTTATCTTTCAAGATTAAAAAGAATTTTATAGTGTGGAATTGGTTTGGTCATTTGAATCTGATCTCAAAGTACCTTGCAGGGCAAGTACATCCCCTGCTCCCAGGTTGTATACCTATTCATAAGCTCATTGTTAGCTTATTGGTAGGCCCCAGCTTGTGAGATTTGGCTTTTTGGGAAGCTCTCACAACTGGCTTGTAGGATTAAGGCCCAATTTGGACTCCAGAGCTTATTTGATAAGCTCAAACAAGCCCTGCAAGCTGCCTGTGTGGCCTGTTTGGCTTTGCAAAATTGGGATTGCTTATTTTGGCTTCCTTTTGCTTAATCAGTGTGATTCCCAGCTTGTTTAAGCTATTTTACTCTACTTGAGTAGCTTTTAGTTAGTATAAGCTTCAGTGACTCATAGTGTAGCTTATCAAACCCTCTGGGTAGCTTTTATACTTTTAGCTTAGATTCTTAAGTGAGTTCCCCCTTTGCATGATTTCTGCCCTTTTCAGTTAATGACATAAGCTTTTTTTGGGTAAAGGGGAATAATCCTGTACCCCGGTAAATTGCATAAACCAAAAATCATTTAAGTACAATGGATATGGGTGAAGTCCCATATCTAAGCCCGTTACATAGGCATAAACATTTCTTTGTAATAAGAAAATGACCACTACCACAGAAACAAAACAAGACTACAATAAAACCAACTACTACCTAGTCCGACCTTGGAGCTTTAAATCTTCATAGTATGCAGCCAAGTGTCTTGGTAATTCGTGTAGCTGATCCGAAAAGTCATCATATTCATAATAATCTTCCTGGTCCTGACCACCACCCGTTGATGATAATGTACCCATAGGCATATCAAATAAATTCACAGACTCATCATACGAATTAAGAACCTCATCCACCTCACTGTCAGAATAATTTACATCGCCAACCTTAGAGAAAGGGTTACTTCTTTTAGTAGTAGAATTAACAAGGGATAAAGAAGAACTAGACGGACCAGCCTCCTTACCCTTATCCATAAGTAAACTTCCAGGCGGCTCATGTAATGAAATATCATTAATGGAGGAGACATAAGTAGTATCCGCCATTACACTTCCATCATTAACATCCTTAGGCAAATCATCCTTAGGAACATCAATCACTTTCTCAGCCTCCATGCGTTCATCAATAAAACTCTTCAATTCAGCCAAGTTAATATCATCTTTGAAGTACTTTCCATCAGTAGTAGAACTATTGGAAACATCATTAGGCACCATTGGAGTAGCATGTGGCTGTTCAACATCAATTGGCTTATCACAAACCACCTTCACTCCCTCCTTAGAAACAAGAAGGGAAGGATCCTTCAGTATGGACGTAGTAGCCTGGTTGTTAAAACTAGGTTTAGAAACGGGTCGATATATCAATTTAGGCTTACCAGAAACCCGCACCTTGTTAACACCCTTAGATTTACTCTTTGCAGCCCCACCACCATCATCCACATGTATCCTTTTAACTTCCTTCTCTTTCCTATGGCACTCCTTCTCAACATGGTCAAAAATTTTACATATAGAACATCGAGGTGGTTTATATTCAATATCAATTCTTACCATACGATGCTCATTAGTCTTTGGTGTAGGAATTGCTACAACAAGAGAGTCCACATAATCATTATCAGCTGAAATCTCAACTAAAACTCTAGCATACGAATTCATACCCCACGACTTGAGGCACATATTGCTTGTGTGCTCATCAAACATAATGATTCGTCCTAGTTTAGCCGTGATCAGATTCAGCCCCACCTTAGAATATGCCACCACCGGCACATTATACAATTTAACCCAAACATGAACCTTCTTAATGTCTTCTTTAATCAATTCTGAATTAGGATTCCAAATATGAAGAATTAGTGGGATTGACCTAATTCGCCAAGTACCTTGCATGAGAACATTATCCATACCTTCCTTACTTGAGAACTGAAACATAAAAAACCCTTGATGTAACATGACATGCATTAACCCGAATTTCTTCCACACATTACGCACGAAATTTTGGACTACAGGAAACGCAGGTCTTTGTCCAACAAAATAGCCATAAAGTGTGTTATTAAATCGTGAACAAATCGTATCCACTTCATCCTGCGGTATAACGACATCAGCCAAAGATAGATCAACCTTAGCATGATTATTAACCACCGTATAATCCTTCGTAGTACCAGCAGCAACATGGCTAATCTCATCAATCAAAACAGAAGTGGGAGTAGAACACCCCACCTCACAACCGTCCTTCTTGGTTTCGTTGGTTAAATCAACGATCTTAGCAGCAGCACCATCAACGAAACCAATAGATGATTCCTTATTATTTATACAACGATATGGCATCATAGGTTTACCATCTTTCACCAAAGTTTTACCATCCGTTTTCTTAATCCTTTTAGCCAAATCGTTTAAAACTGAACTGCCATCATTCATCAACATCGAACTAGCATGACCATCTTTCTTTGAGTTCTTGCTCGACTTGTTGAGAAAACCTTGTTCCATCTCTCTCTTATACCCACAGCCCTAATAACAACCAAACAGTACCTCGGCAAAAACAAACCCTATAATAGGGTATACTTCCAAACGAGAAGAATTAAGCAAACCCTAAAAGAGTATTGAATTAATTCCAAGCACACCAGCATCCAAAACAGAACGCAATAGAAGAAAAAATGAAACCCAAATACGGAATCGTTTGTGAATGATAATCAATGCGTAGCAAGGACAAAGAATTGCATGCAATATAAAGGAATTACAAACCGACCCACTATGAATATATAAATTGAAAAGAATAGAATCGGTATGCAAAGTAATCACATGCAGCCAATCAACACGTTTCAAGGAATAAACAATAGAGGATGAACGTATTTGATATAACAATAAAGACGACAAACAAATAAATGTAAATCAGCGATTGAAGAATAAACAATATTGAGAGCCACCGGCCCACGATTATAGAAGCCACCAATTAACTCTAACCGACCCACGAAAGTGATGAAGATTAAACAGTTAAAGGATTAAAGATAATATGTAATTGAATCGTATAGATGGTGTAATCGCTGATTTACTATTTTTCGCCACCGAGAGAGAAAACTTTAGGGTTTTTTTTAAAAACTCCCCTTAATGACATAAGCTTGTTAGAGCTTATCTGAGCTTTTTAGGTTGCTGTGGTGTAGTAGTAGCTTGTACTTCCTTAAGATTAGCTTTTGACTTTTTTTTTTTTTTTTTTTTTTTTTTTTTTTTTTTTTTTTTTTGTTTTTGTTTTTGATTACAAGTGAGCCTTATTTCCTTTTAGCTTTTAGATGTTATATGATAACTAGTTCTTTTCAGTTCACTGAGCTTATCTCACAAGCCTAGCTTGTTCCCTGGTCAAGCTTAAACTAAGCTTGTGGACTTTCTGGAAATTTCACAAGCTCATCTTGTGAGTTCCAGGCCTTATTTTGGGTTCCAAGCTTATTAGATAAGCTTAAAGTGGCCTGCATTGTGCCTTATAGGCCTGTTTGGACAGGGTAGTTTGGACTAGCTTATTTGAACTCCTTAGTTTATTCAGTGAGCTACTCTGGTTGATTTAGCTTATTCTTAGTCCATACCATCATAGTATTAGCTTATCTTGTGCTTTGGGTTTGGGGTTTGGCTTATTAAGCTGTTTGAATCTCACCTTGAAGTCCTAATAAGCTTAATGCTATCTGCCTATCCATTTAGCTTCCCATTTGCTTAATTATAAGCCTTCAATCAAAGTACCTTTTTTAAAGATGTTTGTTTTTAGTTTATAAGTAGCTTTCAAAAAGAAAATCCCAGAAAAACCAATTTTAAAAATAAGTGATAGTTTCTATTTAATATTATTTATTTATTTAATTTTCCTTTTTAGATCTTTATAAAGTGACTTGCATTTTTATATTTTTCTTAATTTCCTTTTATATTAAAGTATTTTTAGGAATTTTTCCAGATTTTTATCTTTTCATTTAGTATTTATTATAATTAATATTAGTTTAATAATAATTAAGTAATATTAGTTAATTAAATAGGTTTATTATTTTTTATTTAACAACAGCACTTTTTTATATTTTTCCTAGGTTTTATATATGATAAAATAATTTTAGGAAATTTTTCATAATTTTCATTGTTCATTTTCTATTTTTCATAATTTAATTTAGTTTTAAGTAATTAATAAATAGTAATTAATTAATAATAAATAGAGAAAAAGTAGGAAAAATATATTTTTAGTTTTAAATTTACTTTTATATTATTTTAGAATTTTTAGAATTAAATTTTCATTTTTCTAGATTAAATTCATAATTAGTGTATTTTAAATATTATTAATTAGTTATTAAGTAGTAATTAATTAAATAGTGTAAAAATTATTTTTCATTTTCTAAAAATTTTCTTTTATCATTAGGATTGTAAAAATGTAATTTTCTCATTCGTAGGTATTTTATTTCTATAAAACTCGCGTTTTATTTCGTACGCTAACGTAACTTTAAATCAAACGAACACGTTCTTAGACTTAGCTCACGTTTTTAGTATTTCTGATCATCAGTAATTGTTTGTATAGTGTTTCTAAGTTATTTTCATTCCTCATATCTTAGTGTAATCATTCTAATCACTCAAACCCCTTTCCCGTCCAAATTCTCCCGATCACAAACCCGTTTTGTTTACCATCCACACCTCGTCGGGACATAACGACCCGGGGAAACCCCTATACTTCCACGGAGATTGACTCTTAGGCAGTTTGACTTGGTTGACCATATTCACCTGGTCAATTAGGTTGACCGTTTGGAGCCAATCAAATTTTGGCGCCGCTGCCGGGGAGGTCGTGCGCGTATTTTAAACGGTTTTACAGATTGGTGAACCTGGATATACATCCATTGTATATTTACCATCCTTTGTTCATATTTTCTTATTATAAAAACAAAACAGTTCCTGAAAACTTTTTAAAATCAGTTTTCAACGAACACAAAAAAACCCAAAAAGATTTTCCTTCTTATTTGTATATAAAATGTTTTCCAAAAACACCAAAAATATTCATCTTTACCCTCCTACCTTTTTGATTCTTCATTTCTTACCCTCCCAAACCTTTTGATTCTTTCTATGTCTCACCCACACCTTCTTGTTTGCCAATGGTGTGGTAGTTCTTATAATGGTGGTAATTGCCCCGGTTGTGGCATGGTAGAGTCAGGAAACGGGTCTGTCTATAACCAGAATCCCTATTCCTACCATGACATGACTGATTCATTCCATCAGCTCCCACACCATGATACCCAGCAGTTTTACTGTTGTCAGTATTGTGGAGGCCCTCACTACAACTCTGATTGTCAAACGAGGAATCAGTTTGTCTATGAATAGGTTCCTTGTAACAATCATGAATTTGGTTTTAACCAGCTTCCACAATACACAACCCCTCAGCCACCTCCTCAAGACGAGTTAGCTAGAGCTGAATTGATTAATAAAATGATTATTGCTCAAACTCAATTCAACCAAAACATTCAAGATAGTATAAACTGTCTTAAGGATCTGATTCCCAGGAGACAAAATCCTCCTATTAACTCATTTTATCTTGAGGATGAACCCTTTGAAGAAGAAAACCCTAAGGAACCTTCAGATATCTTGATAATGGGGGACAAGGAAGTCAAAGTCAATCCTCTTGAGGAAATTGATGACCTTGTTCCAATCCCAAAGGTATTTGAGAAACCTTGTGATTTGACTTCAGTTGAAACTGCATCTGTGGAAACACAGGGAGAAAAGCGTGGGACAGATTTATTAGCAAAAGAACAAATGGAAATTGAAAATTCCATGTGTGCTAGTCCTTCTCAACTCCCTCAGCTCACACCCGAATATTCCACAAACTCTCCCATAATGGGGGATGGGCATCTTGACACTATTCCTGAAAAGGAATCGGACGAATTCATAAAGTCTAGTGTTGAGAACCTTATCCCAATCCCAAGTGAGTCCGAGGGTATTCTTGATCATGTGTGTGATATACCTCCTCCTCTTGTCTTTCCAAATGATCTTGTTAAGACTTTCTCCGATTCTGACAGTGATTATAGTGATGTCGATTCTTTATATCCTAAAGACATCGAATTTATTGATGCATCACTTCCCCGTTCCGAGATCGTCAACCAAGAAGAGGATGTTGACCACTTTGTTTCCACAACATTCAATACGACTATCACAAATCCCTTGTTTGAATTCGATTCTGAATTTACTCTAAATTCAGTTAATCCAATCTTTGATAGTGATGAGTCTGAAACGGAGACTATAATGGACAAGGTGCATATTCATAGCCCACAAAGTACCGCACATGTCTCACCTCCGTATATCCTTCATGAGTTCTCTAGTGAACTCACTCATATCATGACTCCTCTGGAGTGTGATTACTTGGATGATAAGAAAAACCATGATCGGGGGGATAGAGTCTCAATCATGAGAGTTTGTATTTCTACGACAAATTTTCCCACCCACCCTCCCGGGATGTTTTTGAGCTTAACCTTTGAAATCCAAATTCAGACTAATGAGCCTGCTCTCGAGGAAGAAGATTGTACCATGATTTTCATCATGGTTTTCTTCCTTTTCTTCACCTATAGGGTGACTTCTCTTGTTCTTCACTCCTTTGGGAATGAAGATACCATCTTTGATCCTGGCATTTTCATTTACCATTATCTTGAGCCGGATACTTATCTCATCGGTGTGGAACTTTCACGTGCTTCAAATGTTTGTCCAAACATCTTGAATGAAAGACCGATGGAGATTATCTCTTCCACATCATGCTTCCCCAAGGACAAATGAATTCGGGGTCGAGTCAAGCTAGCGACTCAGTAAACAAAAAAAGTAGCATGTACTTAGGGTTTTCACCCTAGGTGTGGGGGAATTACCCCTACTGTGGTTACTTATAAAGTGAAAAACAAAATTGTATTTCCACATTTAGCTTGTAATGTTGCCCTTTTACATTCAAAGAGTCCGCATAATAACCGGGACTTTGAATATTGAGGACAATATTCATTCTAAGTGTGTGTGTGGGGGGGGGGGGGGGGGGGGTATTTCGCTATTCTAGCGAATTTTATCACATTTTACTATCTAACACCCCCGTTTTTGGCAAAAATTTTAAATTTTTTTCACTTAAGTTTCAAAATTTTTGTTTATCAGTCCGCCATGTCTAAACGACAAAAAGATTGGCTAATCTAGGAGCAAATGGCTCTTGGTAAAGATATCTCAAATCCGTTGATGGCTTGAAATTTGCCCAAAATTGTATGGTAAATCAACTCGCCATATCCAAAAAAGTGAATGAGTTGGCTAGCCCGCAAGATTATGGCTTGTGGTAAAGGCCGTGGAAAAACCATAATTGGTAATCAGCTCACCAAGATGTTGACTTAGTCCATCAAGAGTTGGCTAGTCCAGAAGCAAACGGCTTTTGGTAAAGACTAATCAAATCCGTTGACAGCTGGTGGTTAGCTCAAAATCACATGGTTATCAGGTGGACCATAGTTCTTACTTGAATCGATACATCTGGCTACTCCAGAAGTGATGGCTTTTGGTAAAGAGTTTCAAATCAATTAAGTTTTTCTCAAAAGATTGCTAGGGACTAGCAATAGTTTAGTGTGGGGGATTGATGAGTGTGTAAATACTCATCATTTTTATCGTATCTGAACTGCCAAAACATCCAAAAACACTCAGAAATGCATCAAAATACAGAATTTATCCCAAAAGTGTGTTTTATATGTTTTAGATGCAAAATATTTAAAAACAAATGAAAAACGAACAAAGTTTGCATAATTGGCAGTTTCAGTCCCTCAAGTTTCATAAATTGACAAAACTAGTCCTTGAAGGTTTGAAATGAAAGAAAAGTCAACCCAAGGTTTTTAAAAGTCAAAAATTACCAAATTTAGTCCTTGGGTGACAAGTTTGAGAAAATTACACATTTAGTTCCAAAAGTTTTAAAAATGATAATTTTGGTCCTTGGGTTTTCAAAATTGGAAAAATAACTTTTATGGTCCTTGTACTATCCATGCTTGGCAGTTTCACCCCTCATGATTAACTTTTGGGAATTTACATGGCAGCCCTTCAACTTTGCAGCAATTACATAAATGGTCCCTATGTTTACTACTTAGCTACAAACCTTATGGACCATTTAACCCAAAACCATTTTACACTAATAAACCCAAGCCAACCACAATCCTAATCCACCAATTCCCTAGCCCAACTATCTAAAGCCCAATCACCAAACAAATAATAAAAATACCCTACCCCGTTTTTATAATAACCAGGGTCAAACCCTTTAGACCACTACCTCCACCTCACCCTCTCCTCTCCCCCGTGACCTGCAAAACCTGCCATCTCCAACACTTCATCATCACCACTACTCCCACACTCCACCCCTACCCTACACTCCTTTCCACCATATAACTCCAACCCACCCCCTGCCAACAACAAAAAGCAAAAAACTTGCAAGACTTAATTTCCCGCCAAAATGAGGTGTATGGCCAGGATAAATCTCAGCCATCCAACGACCTAAAAGTGAAGTGGGAAACCTCCAAGATACCTTTTTAAAGAGTATAAAAGAAGAAAAAGAGAGAAGCAGAAGGGTGTTAGCTAGTTAAGTTAGTTTTTTATTATGAGTAGGATAGAAATAGTTAGTGAGATTCATGTAATCCTCTTATTTATCTTTCTGTAATTTAGGTTTAATTCCATTTGTATTTTCAGATTCTAAAGTCAATTTCAAGTATTGTTTAAGTTGCAAGAAATTTGAATTTTGCTTAAAGTTTTTAAGTCTCTTACTTATTGCTTAATTTGCATCTTAGCCTGTCTCAAAACACTCTTTTAAGTTTATTGAAGTTCTTTGAAATTAGAAAGGAAGCATAAGAACAGAAAAAGAAAAAAAAAAGAAAAATACAAAGAAAAATCAAATAAAATAAAAAAATGTTGAGATTGGTATTGAAACAGAGCAAGGATGTTGGTATTTGGTTTAGTGCCTCAGGGGAGGTGTAAGATTGGTTATTGGTCCTTGGGTTATTGCTCTGTGCTTGGAATTCCTTAGTAAGTAATAGTTATATTTTTACAAGTTCATTGTAGCTTAGCTTTCTACTGTTAATTTATGTTTTTGTTATGCTTAATTAGTATTATCTAGCCTATTTGTAGCTTAACAAGTTGAATCTGGTCATGGAAATCCTTTGTTGTTTTGGTTTTCATTTTTAACTGACATAAGTAGTATAATATGTGTTTCTGTACTTTTGATGTTATTAGTGGTTTCTTTAGGTTCAATTAACTTTATTAGTGATTATGTGAAGTGTTGCAATAATAAAATCAGTAGAATAAATATTAAAATCCAAAGTTGTAGAGTAATCACAAGTATTAGGGAGTGTTTGGCTAGATCTGTTTCTATGAGTTATAGTTTGTTAAAGTGGTTGCATTCAGTTCTTACATGTCACATTAGTCCTATGAATGTTGGTTGTGGGAATAAATTCAGTGGTCTTTCTTTAAAAGTCAAAAATTTGCTTATGATCTTCATAGCAGTCAACTGTTGGTGTTTAAGAAACCCATGATCATCAAATCAGTTTGAAGGTTGATTAGTTTGTTTAATTTAGACTCAAATTAGGTTATAACATCACTCTCAGTGAGTTGAGACTAATTAAAACTCAAAATAGTCAAACTAGTTTAATATTTCAAAAGTGTAATTTGGTATTTGACTGAAATGGGACAAAATGGCAAATCACTTGTAGGCTTCATCTTGGGTGAGAAATTTGTAAAAGTTATTGTTTTGTAATCTCTGGTTGCTTATCTTTCAAGATTAAAAAGAATTTTATAGTGTGGAATTGGTTTGGTCATTTGAATCTGATCTCAAAGTACCTTGCAGGGCAAGCACATCCCCTGCTCCCAGGTTGTATACCAGAGTTCATAAGCTCATTGTTAGCTTATTGGTAGGCCCCAGCTTGTGAGATTTGGCTTTTTGGGAAGCTCTCACAACTGGCTTGTAGGATTAAGGCCCAATTTGGACTCCAGAGCTTATTTGATAAGCTCAAACAAGCCCTGCAAGCTGCCTGTGTGGCCTGTTTGGCTTTGCAAAATTGGGATTGCTTATTTTGGCTTCCTTTTGCTTAATCAGTGTGATTCCCAGCTTGTTTAAGCTATTTTACTCTACTTGAGTAGCTTTTAGTTAGTATAAGCTTCAGTGACTCATAGTGTAGCTTATCAAACCCTCTGGGTAGCTTTTATACTTTTAGCTTAGATTCTTAAGTGAGTTCTCCCTTTGCATGATTTCTGCCCTTTTCAGTTAATGACATAAGCTTGTTAGAGCTTATCTGAGCTTTTTAGGTTGTTGTGGTGTAGTAGTAGCTTGTACTTCCTTAAGATTAGCTTTTGACTTTTTTTTTTATTTTTGATTACCAGTGAGCCTTATTTCCTTTTAGCTTTCAGATGTTATATGATAACTAGTTCTTTTCAGTTCACTGAGCTTATCTCACAAGCCCCTAGCTTGTTCCCTGGTCAAGCTTAAACTGAGCTTGTGGACTTTCTAGAAATTTCACAAGCTCATCTTGTGAGTTCCAGGCCTTATTTTGGGTTCCAAGCTTATTAGATAAGCTTAAAGTGGTCTGCATTGTGCCTTATAGGCTTGTTTGGACAGGGTAGTTTGGACTAGCTTATTTGAACTCCTTAGTTTATTCAGTGAGCTACTCTGGTTGATTTAGCTTATTCTTAGTCCATACCATCATAGTATTAGCTTATCTTGTGCTTTGGGTTTGGGGTTTGGCTTATTAAGCTGTTTGAATCTCACCTTGAAGTCCTAATAAGCTTAATGCTATCTGCCTATCCATTTAGCTTCCCATTTGCTTAATTATAAGCCTTCAATCAAAGTACCTTTTTTAAAGATGTTTGTTTTTAGTTTATTAGTAGCTTTCAAAAAGAAAATCCCAGAAAAACCAATTTTAAAAATAAGTGATAGTTTCTATTTAATATTATTTATTTATTTAATTTTCCTTTTTAGATTTTTATAAAGTGACTTGCATTTTTATATTTTTCTTAATTTCCTTTTATATTAAAGTATTTTTAGGAATTTTTTCAGATTTTTATCTTTTCATTTAGTATTTATTATAATTAATATTAGTTTAATAATAATTAATATTAGTTAATTAAATAGGTTTATTAATTTTTATTTAACAAGAGTACTTTTTTATATTTTTCCTAGGTTTTATATTTCATAAAATAATTTTAGGAAATTTTTCATAATTTTCACTGTTCATTTTCTGTTTTTCTTAATTTAATTTAGTTTTAAGTAATTAATAAATAGTAATTAATTAATAATAAATAGAGAAAAAGTAGGAAAAATATATTTTTAGTTTTAAAATTACTTTCATATTATTTTAGAATTTTTAGAATTAAATTTTCATTTTTCTAGCTTAAATTCATAATTAGTGTATTTTAAATATTATTAATTAGTTATTAAATAGTAATTAATTAAATAGTGTAAAAATTATTTTTCATTTTCCAAAAATTTTCTTTTATCATTTGGATTATAAAAATGTAATTTTCTCATTCGTAGGTATTTTATTTCTATAAAACTCGCATTTTATTTCGTACGCTAATGTAACTTTAAATAAAACGAAAGTGTTTTTAGACTTAGCTCACGTTTTTAGTATTTCTGATCATCAGTAATTGTTTGTATAGTGTTTCTAAGTTATTTTCATTCCTCATATCTTAGTGTAATCATTCTAATCACTCAAACCCCTTTCCCGTCCAAATTTACCCGATCACAAACCCATTTTGTTTACCATCCACACCTCGTCGGGACATAACGACCCGGGGAAAGCCCTATACTTCCACGGAGATTGACTCTTAGGCAGTTTGACTTGGTTGACCATATTCACCTGGTCAATTAGGTTGACCGTTTGGAGCCAATCAACTGCTTTTCAAGATTGTGTTGTAAAGCTAGCTCAAAGTTAATGCTTTATGATTGACATTTTTGAAAATTTTGTTCAATAGAAAATATTTGACGTTTAATTTTCTCTTGGATGTCGCTTGACTCGTTTAAAATCTTCTCATTTTCGTCTCTCAACATCCCATTTTCCACTCTTAAGTTTTCAGACTCAACAACCAACGATCTATCACAAGCAGATTTTTCAAAAACTTTCAATTTAGCTTCTAAATCAACAATGTCGTTAAGATACGAGTCTTCCTTTTTCCTTTTTCTCACTTTATGTTCACAAAATTCCTTTTTGCAAGTTGACAACTCTGTTTGTGTTTTTGAAAGCCCTTTTTGAAGTTTTTCAACTTGTTGTTTGAGTTCACATTTTTCATTTTCGAGTTTTGAAACCAATTTTCCGTTCGTCTCAATTAATTCGTGTATTTTGTGTTGAAGATCTTGTTCTTTATTGTAATATTCTTGAAATCCCACTTCAAAACATTTTTCCCGTTTGACTTTGTTTTCATGATTCGAAAGTTGTATTTTATAGCACTCAATGTCCCTTGTTAATGACATAATTTTTGCTTTTAGTTCACAGTTGAGCCTGTTACTTCGATCGACTTCATTTTGCATATTCTTCATCATTAAAGCAGTTGAAGCACATTCTTGATCATGATTCACACTGTTATGTTCAACCGTACATCCATTAAGATCCACATGTGGAGTTTCAGGAGTAATATTTCTATCATCCTGATTCACCACATATGTGTCGCTAATGTACTCAGGTTGTCCATGACTTTGTGTCTCATGAGCAAACACATTTTCAAATATATCATCATCATTAGATTGATGTACCTGAACGAGTGCGACTGAACTTCGTGAAGGACTAACAGCAGTTGCATTATTCAAACCATCCTTACATTTGTGTTTCCCGTCAGCATCTGAATCATTCCCTGAAGTGCTGCTTTTAGTCTGCAGTTCTGATAATGCATTGCTACCGGTAAATACCAAACTATCATTCAACGTCCCTTTATTTATGACTGTTCCTTCATGTGTCTGCCTTTTACTTCCATTCTCCCGTACATTTTCTTTTAACTCTCTTTTCTGCATCTTCAGTTCTTTGATAGCACTCAGATGAAGTGATCTTTCATTAAGCACAAATTCTAAGTAGCTCAGTCGTGAAACAAGCTGATCTCTAAAAGCTTCAACCTCCATACTATTGATGTTCTCTCTCCATAACCTGCTTTGAGATTTATAGTCTCGATAAGTTTTGAACACTTTAAAATCCATTGCCATGAACTCTTTGAACCGAGCCTTGAGCGCTCTAAATCCTGCCATGCAATCGCTTCCCTGTTCAATTTGCTTTTCAAGTTGAACTATGTTTTCTCGGAGTTTCCTTTAAAAGGTTAGAACGTCCGTATCTGATCCGAAGAATACAGTAAAGGTACTCCACGAAGGAAACCTTGTATCTGAGAGAATCGTGCATTGAATCTTAACTGAATGAAAATATGCTAAACAATCTTCTATAGAATGGATGACTCTTTTCTCAACTTTAGACAAATTTCTCTCTTGTGAACTTGTTTGATACATTTTCTCTCCCCCGTGATTGTTGCGATGTATTCGGAATAATCAAACTAAAATGTATAGTCGAAATAGTGATTTCTGATTTTCCCTCCAAAATAAATTTAAAAAATTTTCTCTCCCAAAATTTGAAAATCACTATGAAATGCAATTATAAGGTTGCAGGAAAAATTTGAGTTCGAAAAATTTTGCCGCCAAATTTCACCGAAAAATTTTGAATTTTTTGGGCCAAAATTTTCACCGTTATACAAAAATTTGAATTTCGCGTAAAAGTTGAACGTTTAGTCTCCTATAAAAAATAATATATATATATATATATATATATATATATATATATATATATATATATATATATATATATATATATATATATATATATATATATATATATATATATTGGAAATATGGATCTTTGAAGGTAAAGAAAGGATGTGGTTTTAGGTTATCTGACTTGCTAACTCGATAAAACACAGGCTTGTAACTCGGTAATATTATATGGATTGCTAACTCGGTAAGGCTTTCAGAAAAACTGTAACTCGGCAACACACTTAACTGCCAACTCGGTATATCTTTCAGAAATCTTAACTCGGTAAAAACTTGATTCAGTCTAACTCGGTAAGTCCAATTTTGGCTAACAGGCTAACTCGGTAGGTTGTCTTGAAATAGAACTGAACTCGGTAATAGTGTAAAGTGTCTAACTCGGTAACAGAGTAAAGTTTCAAACTCGATAAAGTTACTGATTGTTGAAACTCGGTAACTAAGTATCAACCTAACTCGGTAAAGAGAATCAACTTGGGCAGAGTTTCCCCTAGGTATTAGCCACAAATAACCTTACTCGATATACGATAAGGTATGGCTAACTCGCCAAAATTAAGCTTAACTCGATATAAATTGAAGCTAACTCGCAGAAACTGAGGCTTAACTCGCCAAAATAAACCTAACTCGCTAAACTGAAATATCTAACTCGCCAAGATTAAAACTTAACTCGCTAAGATTAAACCTAACTCGCTAAGAATAAACCTAAACTCGGTAAAACCAAAATCTTAACTCGACAAAAATTTTCTAACTCGCTAGTTTGGCGATGAACAGTAACCGATAAGCCCAAAACTCACTTTTAAAACTAGTTTTTCTACCAAATCAAACCTAAATCAACCTATATTATCCCTTAGCGATTGATACCAATTGTTAGGTCCCGACTTTTATGTATTTTCACACATATGAGATATGTTTATATCTAGAGAGAGAAAGATGATATGTTTTAGAGAGAGAGAGAGAGAGAGAGAGAGAATGGGAGAGGAAATAAGAGAGGTTTCTTATTCCTAATGAACCAACCAACCAACTCCTCTCAAATGAGAGGTTACATAGTATTTATAGTAGTAGTCTTAGGGCTTCACATGACTTACAACATATTACATAACTAGCCCTTAGACTTTAACAAAACATGTAAACATTAATAAACTAGCATAAAACATATTAAATCTTTAACGTACAAACATAATATTGTACCGTATTACAAGACTCATTGATTCGATAATGATCGTCACTTCAAGCGTTCCCAACATTAACCAAACTTGTAGCTTCAATATTGTTAAGAATAATACGAGTGATCTTAGTTATCACTAGGGTTACACCTTGAAGCTTTTGCAATTGAGACGTGTATAAAACCTAAACCTAGGACCTCCTTTTATAGGACAAGGAGTTCTTTACATACACCTTGAAGCTTTTGCAATTGAGATGTGTATAAAACCTAAACCTAGGACCTCCTTTTATAGGACAAGGAGTCCTTTACAAGATAAGTATAACTCTAACTTAATAAGATATACACAAGATCTTTTCTATACTTATCTAATACACGAATATACAAAACAGTTAACTAATAAGCAGTGGTAAGTATATGTACTAGCAGTGGTAATATAGTTTCCACTGCTAGTGCATTCTTGCAGTAGTGTCTTCTTCCATGCCTGACAGTTGTAACTGTTAGTATTATTCTCAACAATCCTCCCCTAAACTTATGATTTCTGTGCAAATCACTAAGTTTCTTGGAATCAACCTTCTTCATTGATGATGGGGGATTCTTCCAAACACCTATCTTTTTCTCCTTAACTCTTTATCAGCCCTTTCACTTTGATCATAGATTCTTTGTAGCAAATCTTCAATCAACTCTATCCTTTCCCAGCATCTTAGCTTTACAGATATCATAACAGTGAGAATTCCTGCTCTTAAAGGATATTCTTTCTCTGCTAACATAAATACATCAACACCAGCTTGTTTAGAAACATGATGTACTGCACTTGAGTCATAAATTTTCCACAAAGTAGTTAGATTGTCAGCTTCAAATCTCCAATATATGTCATTTGGATCAGTTCCATATAATCTTTTGAAGTGAACCCACAACTCCTTAGCTTTGACTTCAATGAGTTCATCTTTCTTGAACTTATCTTGAACCATCTTCCACAAAGTGTTCAAATCTTCCTTGTCACAAGATCTGACAAGGTCTTCAAAATCTCTGCAGACACTTGTAACACCTCTAATTCTGATAATCTTCCAAGCAACCCCAAAGTCATCAGAATAAATCTCCCATCCAACAATAGGGTGCTTTAATTGTAAAGGTTCTACATCCAACACTTCTGGTTCAATATAAATCATCCCTAAAAACTGCTCTTCTGTTAAATTGACATTATCTTCCTTTGCTTGAGATGACTCTTTAGTCTTAGACTTCTTAGCAGCTTTGGAATGGTTGTACTTGATATTTTATATCTTCTAGCTTCTTCTTCTGAATCCATTGGAACAAAATCTTTATCTCTTCTGTAAGCCCTATAGTACAATCCTTCAATTTCTTCATGGGATTTTCCTTTGAGCTGAGACATCTTCCATCCAGCTATATGACATAGAAATTTCTTCATTCCAGCAATAACTTGAATCTTGGATGGCTGTCTTTGTTTCTTCTAATTTTTCTTGATTGAATTAATCATAACATTGAGAGCTTGATCATTCTTCATCATAATAAAATCAGCTAGTTGAGCTGACCTTTGTTCAGCTGTAAGGCTTTAACAAGCTATTAACTCAATAGCTTTCTTCTTGACTTCTTGATCTGTATTAATCATATGTTCAATCTCTTCTTCAGTTGGCTGATAAGAACTTGAAATGTTTGGAATGGGAACTATCTCTGTAGGTTCTATGAACTCCTTCTGAATTCTTTGTTGTTCCATAAACCTTGCTATCTCATCTTCTTCAAATTTCCTAGCTACTTCAGCATCCATATCAATCTGATCTTGAGTTCTTGGTTTAACTTTTCTTGGTTGCTTAGTTGACTCTTCAATAGCAGGAACTTTACCCTTTTCTTTTCTCCTTCTTTCATATTCTGCATCAGTTGTTTCTTCTTCATGTGTGAAAGCAGTACCTTCTAAAGTTTCAACTGCTTGTAGAGTTGATGCAGCAGTTCCTTTGGGTTGACTTGATGCTGTATCCAAAAAGTCTTCTGGTATAACTTGATGATACGTGGGAATCGCACTAGGCTTTACCTCTCGAGGGATCTCGAGAAGCTTCCAACCCCCACCAGGCAGTGTACCTGATCGTTGTAGTATAGTATAGTGACAAGTACTGGGGGATTGATCGTTCAACTCAGGAATAGTGTCGCTAGGATTAGAAAGTCTCCTAAACTAAGTCTAGAAGTGAGGGATGATTCTTTTTGTATTTTTATATTTTATAAAAGCAATAAAAAATCTCGGGTTTTGGAAGAGTGGGCGGAATTAGTTGCTAGCCAACTAACCCAAATAACTAAAGATACAATCAAAATAAAATAACAAAAATGAAAATTAAACTAATTATACTAGTGTGGTGTAAACAATGATAGGGAAAGTTGTGTTTACTTAGGTTTCATTACTCCCTAGATATCTTTTACAGGTTGATAGCTTGTTACAATTGCATGGATTACGGGTCATATTCCTTAATACTAGTCGTAGGGCCGTGTACAATATTCCCTAACTCTATAGGATCCTACTTCACTCCTATGTCGAGCCGTTAGAAGCTCCTTACATGGGATCATTAGAATTCTCCTACGCATTAAATACAACCAAAAATCGTAGTACACCTCCGATCATGTTTCTTAAGACGTTCAAGCAAGTTACCAATGGAAGTCTGCCAGTTTTCTTAAGCCTAACATCGAATACAATCATCCGTAACAACTATAAACAAACAATCAACCCATAATTAACATCTAGGTTTCACTACATCTAAGCAAACACAAATGAAAGCTAGCCGAGCATGTTAAATTGAAGACAAGCGTAATATATATTTTCAAACAACACATAGACATATTGATTGAATTGAAAGAGTACTTATCTCAAATTGAACATGAAAGTTTCAAAGGGTTGAAACCCTTGAAAAAGCTGTAAAAATCGGCCGAGGTTTTTCCCTCAAAGTTGCACACTAATGAAGGAAATTTGGAAAACTATATATAGATTCTACAGGGTGACGGCGTCAAGAAGGAATTTGTGACGCCGTCAACTCACCGTCTTAATAAAAATCGTATTGCCTAGATCTGATTTTGACGCCGTGATGTAGGAATTTCTTCTGGCCCGTCACTAACAAATGGACCATGACGGCCTAGGTGACGCCGTCATCTCCTACAGTTAAAAATCCTCTGGACCGTCACGTGTATCTTCCACTTCCACCTCTATTGTAACTGTTGACGCCGTCACTTGGAGACTCTTGACGCCGTCAGGTACTATTCCCAGCAAGAAAAATTGAGACTTTGCCGTTTTCTTCACTTTTATGCTCCAAAAACATCCAAAATGTTTCCTTTTCCAGATTTCTCTCCAAAAGTACCTAAAATGACAAAAGGAACGATTTAGGGCAATATTTGATCAAATGAACATGAATTCGGGCTTAAATGACCCCTTAAAAGTGGTTAACTTTTTGCCTCATCAAATAGTTAACTTTCCTACGTGAACCACTACATCCTTGATCATTCCGACCGGATGGGCAATACTTCCGTCCGCTAGACCAATTAGTACTTCCGTTTCCTCTAACTTTCCTAGCTTAAGAGTGGTGAAAAGGGATAAGGGAATCAAGTTGAGGCTTGATCCTAAGTTGGCTAGCGTGTCGAAAGCTTCGAATTTTTCTATCTTACAACGCAAAACAAATATATCCGGATCATCAAGCTTCTTAGGCAACTTGTTTTGAATGAAGGCGGTCCCATTTTCACCCAATTTGAATTTCTCATATTTTTCTAGTAGGGCACTATAGTTGGGAGCACGGGCTAAGACATCAATGACGGGGCGTTCAAGGTGGAGCTCCTTGAATTCATCATCAAGGTCTTGTGTAGTAGGTGTTTCAACTATGTTATTGACCGGTTTGATATCGGATGTTTTATTCAATTGGTCCTTTTGAAAAATTTGGGTTTGCTTGAAACACATGCTCATTGCTTTGACCGAATAGTGTTGTGGACAAGAGGTAGGTGACGAAACCGATGATATGGCATTAACGTTTAGTTTTGAGTTCTTGACCGTGTCGCTTGGGAGTGCTCCCATTTCTCGGTCATTGAGAACTTTCAACAATGTGTCTATTTTGGTGGTCATCTCGCTTTGCTTTTGTTTGAAATCGACTTCAAACTTAGATATGCGAGCTTCTTGAGATGCCATAAACTTGGGCATCAACCCTTCAAAATTGTTGGTACTACCATAGTTATTGGAAGGATTGTTGTTGAAAGTACGGTTAGAGGGTGGACCGTTTGGTTGGTAACGATTAGGTGGATTGGAAGTGTTGTTTTGGTTTTGTTTCCACCTAAGAATCGGGTGCTTTTTCCAAGAAGGATTGTAGGAATCACCGTAAGGGTTTGGCTCGGGTTTGAAAGTGTACCACTTGTCTCCCGCTTCGTTGGTACGCGAGGATGCGTAGTCCGCAAAAGCTTGTCTGGGGAGTTCCATGCAATCATGAGTGTTTTGGGGACCACTACATAATTCGCATGAAGAAGTGATTTTGTTCACTTGGCTTGAAGGCTTAGGAGCTTCGTAGGATTTCATGAGAAACTTGACTTGGTCCTCAAGTTCCATTATCCTAAGGTCGGGAGTGCTAGAATTGTTCGAAGGCAAATATATTGCCTTGACCGTTTTGTTCAAATCACGGGGATCATTACAACTTTCGTTGTCATAGAGAGCAAGATCTTCTATGAGTTCCCATGATTCTTCCGCACTTAGATCACGTAGCTTGCCACCCGCCGATTGGTCAATGGTTCGCCTTGTGGAGAGATCGATATGGTCATAGAAGATTTGAACTTGGAGCCAAAGATCTATGCCATGATGTGGGACTTTTTGGAGTAAGTCCTTGAAACGAGTCCATGCTTCGTATAGAGTTTCACCTTGACGTTGTTGGAACATCAAGATATCATTTCTAAGCTTGGTAGTTCTCCCCGGTGGGAAAAATTGAGCAAGGAAACGAGTGGTGAGATCATCCCATGAGGTGATGGATCCCGTGGGTAAACGTTCAAGCTATTGACTAGCTTGATCACGTAGTGAGAATTGGAATAGGCGTAATCGGGTCGACTCTCTAGTTGTAACATCAAGGTCTATAGAATCTACGATTTTAAGGAAATCCTTGAGATGTTGATTAGGATCTTCGAAACGAAGTCCATGGAATGCACATCCGCTTTGCACCAACCGGATGGTGTCGGATCGCAAGGGGGACACATTAGCTCCTTGAGTGAGCTTAATAGTGTTTCGATAGCCTTGGTGGCTAGGACGGGAATACTCTCCTAAAGTTCGGGGCCTAGGAGGTTGCTTTGCTAGTGGTGGGTTTAGTGGGTGGTTTTGTTGTGATGGGTTGATGGGTTCAAAGATGTTACCACCTTCCATGATGTCGGATGGTAAAGGTTACGAACAAAGACATGAAGAAATGAGATAGACTAAAGAAAACCTAAAAATAAAAATAAAATCTTAATAGAAAGGAATCTAGCAAGTAGACCTAATAAAAAGAAATCCTAACATAGACAATAACTATTCCCCGGGCTGCGGTGCCAAAAACTTGATACGTGGGAATCGCACCAGGCTTTACCTCTCGAGCGATCTCGAGAAGCTTACAACCCCCACCAAGCAGTGTACATGATCGTTGTAGTATAGTATAGTGACAAGTACTGGAGGATTGATCGTTCAACTCAGGAATAGTGTCGCTAGGATTAGAAAGTCTCCTAAACTAAGTCTAGTGGTGAGGGATGATTCTTTTTGTATTTTTATATTTTATAAAAGCAATAAAAAATCTTGTGTTTTGGAAGAGTGGGCGGAATTAGTTGCTACCCAACTAACCCAAATAACTAAAGATGCAATCAAAATAAAATAACAATAATGAAAATTAAACTAATTATACTAGTGTAGTGTAAACAATGATAGGGAAAGTTGTGTTTACTTAGGTTTCATTACTCCCTAGATATCTTTTACAGGTTGATAGCTTGTTACAATTGCATGGATGACGGGTCATATTCCTTAATACTAGTCGTAGGGCCGTGTACAATATTCCCTAACTCTATAGGATCCTACTTTACTCCTATGTCGAGTCGTTAGAAGCTCCTAACATGGGATCATTAGAATTCTCCTACGCATTAAATACAACAAAAAATCGTAGTACACCTCCGATCATGTTTCTTAAGACGTTCAAGCAAGTTACCAATGGAAGTCTGCCAGTTTTCTTAAGCCTAACATCGAATACAATCATCCGTAACAACTATAAACAAACAATCAACCCATAATTAACATCTAGGTTTCACTACATCTAAGCAAACACAAATGAAATCTAGCCGAGCATGTTAAATTGAAGACAAGCGTAAGATATATTCAAACAACACATAGACATATTTATTGAATTGAAAGAGTACTTATCTCAAATTGAACATGAAAGTTTCAAGGGGTTGAAACCCTTAAAAAAGCTGTAAAAATCGGCCTAGGGTTTTTCCCTCAAAGTTGCACACTAATGAATGAAATTTGGAAAACTATATATAGATTCTACAGGGTGACGGCGTCAAGAAGGAATTTGTGACGCCTTCAACTCGCCGTCTTAATAAAAATCGTATTGCCTAGATCTGATTTTGACGTCGTCATTTAGGAATTTCTTCTGGGCCGTCACTAACAAATGGACCATGACGGCCTAGGTGACGTCGTCATCTCCTATAGTTAAAAATCCTCTGGACTGTCACGTGTATCTTCCACTTCTACCTCTTTTGTAACTCTTGACGTCGTCACTTGGAGACTCTTGACGCCGTCAGGTACTGTTCCCAGCAAGGAAAATTGAGACTTTGCTGTTTTCTTCACTTTTATGCTCCAAAAACGTCCAAAATGCTTCCTTTTCCAGATTTCTCTCTAAAAATACCTAAAATGACAAAATGAATGATTTAGGGCAATATTTGATCAAATAAACACGAATTCGGGCTTAGATAACCCCTTAAAAGTGGTTTACTTTTCGCCTCATCACCTGAGCATCTAAATCAACTATTTCTGTTGGAGCATCTTGAGCCATTTCTTCTTCTTATTGTTGTTGATCCAATTCCTCTGTTTCTTGATCTTCTGAAACATGTGCATCCATTGGCTCATCAAAACCTTCAAATCCTCCAACATCTTCAATCCCTTGTTCAAACCCTTGTTAAAAAATAGAGTTTCCTTCCCTCAGTTCTAGCATCTGTTTTCCTCCCCTGTTTAGGAGAATCACCCATATCATCACTGGATGCATTAGAATCACCATCATGGCCTGAGGATGGAGAAGAAACTACAAGATGAGCATCCCTCTTTTTCTTAAGTGTGTTGATCTCTTCTTGCATAGTCTGCATCTGCTTTAGAATCTTTGAAAGATCATCTTTGTAGAGTTGCTTTGTTTGCTTGAGCTTATCTTCCAGTGATTGAACCTTGACCTCCAATGTGGTACATCTGTCTATCAATTCATGTAAGTTACCACTGCCCTCAGCACTTCCAACTGTGTTACCTGCTGAGAGAGGTGCATCATGGGACATTGGCTCAGTTTCCTCCCTAGTTGGACTAGGAAGTACTCCTAAACCACCACTGCTTGTACCTACACCAAAAGGTTCAGGTACATGTAGTGTTGTGATAGGGGGAGTTGGCTGTTTACTCCTCCTCCTATAAGTGTGAGTAATTGTTGGTGTGTGAAAGGTAGATGGAACTGTGATTGGAGGTGTGTGTTCAGGCTCAGTTGTGTTTTCCAGCCTTTCACCCTGTACCTGAGCAATTAAAGCAATCATTTGTGGAAAAAGTGCAATTACCACCCCCTTATAACCACTAGTTGCCTGCGTCATATTTTGAAAAACTTTCTGTTGTAGGCAAGGAGTAGGATAAATGTTTTTGTGAGGTAATAACTGATGTTCCTGTAAAACAGCTTGAACAAATCTTGGATACATTAAAAATTTGTATTTACTCTTCACATTGCAAACCATATTGTTAAAAATAAACTTTGAAAAGTTGAAAGACATGTTTGTAGCTAAGCAAATAAGAGGTATAGCAATTGTAGAACTGAATTGCTCATAAGAAGTTTGTTTAGGACTTAAGCAATGTAGAAGAGTATGAATGAAAAATCTCCATTGTGGGGAGAAACACCCCTTTTTAAAAGTAAGTTTTTGATTGGATGTATCATAACCCATATCAGAGATATATTTGAAAATTTCAGGATTAGGTAAAGTGATGTGATCACCTGCATCATCCAATTGGAGAATTCTCCTCAAGGATGACTCAGTAACATCAATAGTTACCCCATCCACTGTTGCTCTAAGTGCAGCAACAGGTTCATGTGTGTCCCCATCTTCAATAGTTGTGGCAGTAACAGTCCGCCAAAACTTCTTGATTTGGGAGACATAGATTGTGGGATTAACAGTTAAAGCATACCTGATATGTGTAACATTCAGAAAATCCACAATCTGATGAAAAATAGGTCCATCTTTGACCTTTGTTTTCTCTAAATAAGCAACCTGATTGTGTGCATCAACAAACACCAAACCAGCCATGATAGAAAGATTTGTATAACTAAAGTATGGCCGGATTTGTATGAATTGAAAGTAGAACAAGCCAATTAAGTTGAGATTTTATATTGCTAGGGTTTGAGAGTAATACACGTTTGAGAATTTATTTTAAGTAACAGATTATCTTTGGCAAAGAATAAAAGTAAATAAGAAAGAAGATAATTCACATTAATAAATCCCTAGAAAAATGGTTAAACTCAACGGCTAGATAAAAAATTAGTTATTGACACAACAGTTGCAACGGCTAGTTTAACAGTGGAAATGTTTTCATAAACAGTGGAAACTTTGAATTAGCAGTGGAACTTTTTCACAAAAATTTCTAAGAGCAATGGGAATAAAATAAGTTTTAAAATCGACTGCTCTATTATAGTTTTTAGCAAACTACCAGCTATGAACGGATTTGATATGTCTTTACCATGAGCCGTTTGCTATGGACTAGCCAACTTGTGGAAAACTAGAGGGGGGGGGGGGGTTGAATAGTGTTACGTCTTTTTAATTTGTTATAAAAGATTGTTTGAAAGTTTTCCTTGTTTTCAAAAATATAGATTCGATGCTATATGAAATCAAGTCATGCACAATATGAACAACATTAAATATGTATGATAAAGCAATAATAATGTAAGTAAAGAAATAGATGAGAGTTGGAAAGATCGAACCGCGAGACAAGAGATTTATAGTGGTTCGGCTACAAGGTCACCTTCCTTGCCCTACTCCACTCCCAGAGCACCTAACTCGAGAGTTTTCTTCACTATGTCAACAAGCTCCCTTATGGCGGAGAAAACCTTAAACACCAATTTACACACCACAACTACGTCACAACTTATTCACACCTTCTACACAACTATTTCACACCTATTCACTACTTAATCACACCACTTCTTCACACCTATCTCCTACACACCAATCTTCTTCACACCTATCTTCTCAACACCAATCTTCTTCACAACTATCTTCTACACACCAATCCTCTTCCTAACTTTTCTTCTTCATAACTCACTACTAACCAATCACACTATATATATATATATATATATATATATATATATATATATATATATATATATATATATATATATATATATATATATATATACTTAGATGTGGAGATCACAACAAGTTGTAATACTTCTTGTCTTGAGGGATAGAAGTATTCTTCTCTTGCACTTGATAGGATGATGTTTGGATCACTTTGAAACAAAGATTTAAGAATATATGATCAAAGGATTTAAAGATTGGAAATGGAGATCTAGAACAGAAAGTTTAGGAGTGCAAAAGGTGAGAAAAATTCCAGATTTAATGTGGTATTTATAGGCAACAAATTCTGACAGAGGAGCATGGCCGGTCCCCTTAAATCAAGGCCGGCCCCCTTAAAATTAAGGGGACCGCCCTTTATAATTAAAGGGGCCGCCCAGCTGTAACGGCCAGAATTTTTGTTTTTTAGTGGAGAAAGTTTATTTGGTGAAAAACTAACTGATTTTGGTTAAAAATTTGAATTCATATATTTAGTATGAATAAAACATTTTTCTTTATTACCGAAAGTGTTTTTGAAAAATATATAATATGTTTAAATAAACTTTGTAATACTTAATTAAATTTCCCTTTGATCATAAATTGCACTAAACACTTTGTTTATTCATACCTTAAGTGATTTGGATGTAAAGAGAAAATGTTAATCACTAAATACTTGTTTAAGTCACAAGTTTTAGTTCTATGAGTTTATATTTTGTAATAATCAAAACATAGAGATATTGATAATATGTTAATAATGTTTTTAGGCATTATTTATGTCAACAATCTCCCCCTTTTTGATTATTACAAAACCTTAAACTCAAAAAGTCTAAAATTTCTTTTTAGACAAGTATTATAGAGTTTACATTTCTCTTCTCCCCCTTTTTGTAAAATCAAAAAATTAAGCCGAGTAAGTTTCGGGAAGGAAGTTTAAATAGGTAGAATGCTCCCCCTCATTTGAGAGTACCAAGGGAACGAGCTATAGAAATCTTGGCTACAAAAAAATATTTGAAGAGAATAAGACACATATAAATGCAAAGCAACAAATATGCAAATAAAAATAGATTCATTAAAGCATCATAGAAATGATTAGCATTACAACATTCAATATGCTTGAAGCATATTGATTACAATAAAACAAAAGAAGAGACATAGTCCTATATTGCCTAAGAGAGCACTTGGACTTGCTTGTAACCCATGGTTGATTGTTTTATTTGCTTGAAGGAGAACATAAGCATAAAGCTTAGTTGTTAGATGGAGAGGGATATGGAGTGGGGTATGGAGCGGAAGAGGTGGATCTTACGATGTTGTATCGTGTTAAGGGTGGTATGGGATGAGGACGAGTGAGGAGATATTCAATCCAAGAAATATCTTCACTCAAGTATAAAATTTGTTTTTCAAGGAAGATGCAACAAGGGCAATAGTGAGTGTGGTTTGTAACTTGATCCAAGTTGAGAGAGTGGGGTAGGAAATTGTTGTAGGGTGATGATGGAAGTTGCCCTTTGTTGCGTTGTGCAAGGTGCATGGCATTGAGATCACTAAGATCATGGATTTGGGTTATTTCATCACGGAACTTTTGCTTTTCCGTGGCAATGCGGAGAGAGTCATTGTGTTGATATGGATGAATTGGGTTTGTGTAGTTGGAATTGTAGTTTGATGGTTGATCAAACTTGTATGGATCATTAAAAGTAGTTGGAGGATGAGATGAGTGGTTTGGCATGAAGGAAGATGTTTGGCCAATGTTGTATGGTTTGTAAAGAGGATCAAATGAATGTCCTTGCGAATTTGGTGTAAATTTTGGGAAGTAAGTGGTTGGAGGTGTTGAGTGATTTCCAACTTCATTGGTTATGATGGATTTGTTTCGAGGGCTTTTTCTACGCCAAACGGGTTTTTCCGTCATCCTTGCAAGCCTTGAGGCTTTTGGTTTTGGTTTGTTTGGAGAAGTCGTGAAGGGATGAATGGAGAATGTTGAAGATTAGGGATATTTATAGTGTAAGATTTGTGTGTTTATGGATGGATGAAGTTTGTTTGGGAGATTAGGACAAAATATGTTGGTGAAAAATGGGAAATGTAGGTTGAAATGGGCTAAAAAGCAGAAAAGATTCTGTAAATCCATCCAGCAGATGGCCGGTCCCCTTAATTAGGGGCCGGTCCCCTTAAAATTAAAGGGGCCGCCTAGCATAATTAAGGGGGCCGCCCATCTGATGGTTCCCAGATTGCCAGAAATGGGTTTTTGGCAGAAAATTTGCAGAAAGGTTGTGTTTTTGGATTTGGATTCAAGCAAGTTCAATTCCTTTAGGCAATATAGCATCTAATCTAATCAAGATATAGCATGCATGCACAAACACTTAAGCAAAAGAGCAAATAAGCAACACATAATAAGCTAAAAGAGACAAATAAAGGCAAGAGCACTTAAGCTTCCTAAGGCAACTGTCTTAGATCAAAGGCAAAGGCAACTAGTAAGTCAAAAATCTAGTGATGAAACAAGATGACAATGTTATGAGTGATTTTGTCCTAGTGTGTGTCTATATGCAACAAATGTGGAGTTGTGATTGTTTCGACTTCTAAATGCCAAAAAAAAAAAAAAAAAAAAAAAAAAAAAAAAAGAAAAAAAAATCTTAAGAAACAATCCAAAATCTCCTTGATTCGATTTTTGCTCGATCATGAATGTCAAAGATATATATTAGATTATATACCTTGACGATTTATGTGAGAGTTTATGCATGATTTTGGAAGAATAATGTTTTTAGCATTAGTCAACAATGCAAGAAAAATAATGTTCATGTAATTCCTAGATGTGAAAATAATTTAAAAAAAAAATTTGATTGGGTTTTACAAAAGAGTATATGCAAAGAAAATAGTATTTCCCAATCTTTAATTTTGTGCGAAATAGATTCCTAGACTCAGAAATAGAGAAGTGGAAGAAAAGTAAATCTTATGCAAAACTTAAAAGAATTTTTTTTTTTTTTTTTTTTTTCTAAATGCAATAGAATTTAGTCAACTTGTTCCTTGATTCCTAATCCTAGACGCAAGTGATTGAATAATTCACGCTTAAGGGGTTTAGTGAATATATCCGCAATGTTATCTTCCGATGCACTTTTTCTATAGATATGTTCCCTTTTTGTACATTATCCCTAAGAAAGTGGTGGCGTATTTCTATATGTTTAGTCCTAGAGTGTTGCACAAGATTTTTACTTAAATCTATCGCACCTTTGTTATCGCACATAATGGGAACGTTTTCTAACCTAATGCCATAGTCTATAAGAGCTTGTTTCATCCATAGTGCTTGTTGACATGCCTTTCCAGCGCTTACATATTGGCTTCGGTGGTAGAAATAGAAAGAGCGGTTTGCTTCTTCGAAAACCAAGAAGTTAGACAACATCCCATAAACGTGCAAATACCGCTAGTGCTTTTTCAATCTACGTAGTCTCTTGCATGATCCGAATCCGCATAGACGATGGTTTCTATGCCGGATCCCTTAGGATACCATAATCCTAAGTGTATAGTACCTTTAATGTATCGGAAGATACGCTTAACCGCTTCTAGGTGAGAGGTTTTGGGATCCTCTTGAAAACGGGCACAAAGGCAGACACTAAACATGATATCGGGTCTACTTGCCGTCAAGTATAGTAAACTACCTATCATTCCTCTATACTTGGTGTTATCTACGGACTCACCTTCATCATCCTTTGTGAGTTTTACTTCCGTAGACATGGGAGTTTTCATGGGTTTTGAGTCTTCTAGGCCAAATTTCTTAAGCATTTCCTTAATGTACTTAGATTGGTTAAAGAATATTCCATCTTCTAATTGTTTTATGTGTAATCCTAGGAAGAAGTTAAGTTCACCCATCATACTCATCTCAAACTCATCATGCATGATTTTGGCAAATTCATCACACATGTCTTGACAAGTCGATCCAAATATACTGTCATCAACATATATTTGAACAATGATGAGATTTGGGTCTTTCCTTTTAGTGAAAAGAGTGTTATCTACCATTCCCATAGAATAATCATGTTTAATAAGGAAAGCTTTTAATCGATCATACCAAGCTTTGGGAGCTTGTTTGAGTCCATACAAAGCTTTCTTTAACTTATAAACATAATCAGGTTTTGCGAAGTCAATGAATCCTGGAGGTTGTGCCACATATACCTCCTCATTGATAAACCGTTAAGGAATGCACTTTTCACGTCCATTTGGAATAACTTAAAATCTAAGGCGCATGCATAGGCAAGTAGTATCCTAATAGATTCTAGTCTAGCTACGGGGGCATAAGTTTCGTCATAATCAATTCCTTTTTGTTGATTATAACCTTGGGCAACTAACCTAGCTTTATTCCTAGTAACTACTCCATTTTCATCTAATTTATTCCTATATACCCATTTAGTTTCTATGATGGTCATATTCATTGGATTTGGGACTAATTCCCAAACATCATTTGCCTTAAATTGATTTAATTCTTCTTGCATAGCTATAACCCAACTTTCATCTTTTAAAGCCTCATTAATATTCTTAGGTTCTATTGCTGAGAGGAAACAAAAGAAATTATTTTTATCTTGAGCTTGTGACCTAAGGGTTCTTTGGTTAAGATGTCCTATTATATTATTTAGTGAATTTCGTTATTTCCTAAGTTAATGTCTTCATTATCATTTCCTATGGGTTTTGTTTTACTAACCTCAATAGCTTCTTCTTCGACTAAGTCATCATCTTCTAAAGGTAAAGTTTTAGGAGGTGGTGATGTTTCATCAAATGTTACATTTAGTGATTCTTCTACTTTCATGGAGTGTTTGTTAAGTATTATATATGCTTTACTATTTTGTGAGTATCCTAAGAATATTCCTTCATACGATTTTGGATCAAACTTAGTGAGGTAATCCTTAGTGTTTAGAATGTAACATTTACTTCCAAATACCCTAAAGTAGCTTAAGTTTGGTTTTCTACCTCTTAGTAACTCATAAGAAGTTTTTCCTAGAATTCTCCTAATTGATACCCTATTAATAATATATGTTGAAGTATCTATGACGTGACACCAAAATTTTTGTATGATGGATTGTTCATTTAACATTGTTCTACTCATTTCTTGTAGTGACCTATTTTTTCTTTCTACTACGCCATTTAATTGGGTAGACATGGTGAACCAATAACCATTTGTGGTGTATCTCAGATACACACTTCATATAATCAACTCCAACCAAATTTGCTTATTCACATGCATTAGTTAGTCCAAAACCAAGAAAATACAAACCAAAGTATTTCCTTTAAACCAATGATCACAAATGACTAATTATGACACAAACAGTACAAACTATACAAAGCAGTTTACACAACTAGCAGTACAAAAATCCTACACTCAACTGAAACACTTAGACATCAGAGTTTTAAGGGTTAAGTATTCCAATACCTGTTACCAAGTACTGAAACCTTCCCATATCAAGACCTTTTGTTAATAAATCAGCATAGTTGTCATCAGTCTTAATTTTGACAACTTGAATCAACTTTTTCTCATAACAATCTCTTATAAAATGATGTCTAATTTTCAATGTGCTTAGTTTTAGTGTGTTGCACAGGATTTTTAATTATGCAAATAGTACTAATATTGTCAATATAGATAATGGTATTCATACATAGTCAAGTAATTGGTTTTGAAGCCATAATACTTGAGCACAATAACTTGCAGCAGCCACATACTCTGCTTTAGTTGATGAAGTAGCTACCATCGTCTGCTTCTTACACTGCCATAAAACCAACCTGCATCCTAGAATTTGGCATCCTCCTGTGGTTGATTTTCTCTATTCAAGCTAGTACCAGCATAATCACTATCTAAGTAAGTGACCAATTCCATAGGAGATTCTCTTCGATACCATAATTCTAAATTAGGATATGCTTTAAGATATCTGAAAATCTTCTTCACAGCAATCAAATGAGATGTCTTTGGAGTGACCTGAAACCTTGCACAAGCACATACTGCAAACATGATGTTTGGTCTTGATGAAGTGAGATACATCAAGTAACACCCCAAATTTTCACAAATCGCAGCGGGATTTGGATCTGGGGTATTACTTCATGGATCACAGATATAGTAATAGAAAATGACTCGAAAAGAGACGTTTTATAAAAACGAGTTATCATTCAATAGGATTATCAGAGTTTTATAAAAGGAGGTTCCCAAAATCTAAGTGTGTTATGAAGCTTGAATGATAACCAAATGGAAAGTCTTTCAAGTCTCATGCCACTCCATGCCATAATTTCCACAGAGCTCAGTTACCTAGGACACATGCTTAAAGAGTCTACACTAGGTGTTGAGTGAGAGTCATAGGTTTAAGTGATAGTGAATACAAGTTCCTCAGGGTTCAGTTGTTACACCCTTCAAGAAAATGTAGTGTGTGTGATAATTGAAATGCATGTACAATTATCAAGAGTTGGTATGTTGCACTAAGCTCATGAACCACACGTTAACAGTCCAGATCATGGGGTCTGTAGACCAAACCATGATGGGACGGGAAGGATAACTTGCCAAAGTTAATCCTTCAGAGAGGGTTCAAATATAATACTTATTGGTACCCTCCAGAGAGAGGTAGTACCAACGGAAGTTGTCAAACTCCAATAGATCTATAAATTATATTCACGTTCACTTGTGTAAAATATCACAAGTGATTAGATTCATGAATTTTCTTATGTAAGGGTGGCAGATAGTTTACTCGTGCAACAACCAAAGAAAAAGACTTGTATTCGATTTAAAGCAAGTACCATGTATCCCCCTCACAGGGTTTGTAAAGAATTTAAAAGTGAGGCAATGAAAACTCACCTGGGCTTAGGGAGATGTAAAAGGTGACTCGGAGACTAGACTGCCTACTCACATATCCTGGTGGTATTGTATGTGTGGTTGTATGTCAAGCTTTAGTTATCTTGTTTAAGTTTCTTAAGTAATCATTCTTAGGGTTTTTAGTGTTTTAGATATAACGTAACACCGTTCGGGCCATCACAATTAAGAAGTATAAGACTCCTCACATGAAGCTCCCTACTATTGTATTATGTTATTAACATAATACCGTTCAGGCCATCATAATTCAGAAGCTAATACTCCTCACATAAAGCTCCCTACTATTGAGTTATGTTGTTTTTAAAGTTTAGTTATAACATAACACCGTTCGGGCCATCATAATTCAGAGGTCATGCGATAATCATTTGAGGAGCCAGGTCACTTTAATTTGTAAACCCAACAAACTCGTCAAAACAAAATATCCACATGATACCCCTCACATGAAGCTCCTAGTATTGTGTTATCCTAAGGGTGTATTATTCTTAGGAATTTCTAAATCCTCAAATATATGTGAGAAATCTTAATACAGGGTAGGTCACTTATGAAACTAGGTGTAGGTAAACTATAACCTCAAAATGGCTTGTTCCTACAAGGTGAAAATTTGACTAGTATTCTTATCCTGCTACTAAACTAGGTGCTAAAGGTTTAAGGTTCTATATTGGTAATTTACTGATTTAATCCTTTGTTATTCTTAAGTTTCCTAAAGTGCATCCAAAATACTTCTCATATATAATCTATAACTAGTTCTAATGTCCTCGATATTCATTAAGTCAAATCCTAAGATAAGTTATACCCGTAAAGTCTTTATTAGGTCAGAGGTTTCTTAAAATTTTCTATTCTTAATTCATATTTCCTTAATAATTTCTTAGAGTTAGTCTATCTTAGTGATTTAAGGTATTCTATATCTATTCCTATTTTCCAAAGATACTCTAAAATCTTTTCTATTCTTAAGTATAAAAATCCTAGGGAGTGTAATTTGGGTTTTCTAAGAGGAATAAGTATTTCAGGAATCATAGTAATTTAGAGGTGTAAAGAGGGAAGATTGGGAATAAGAATAGCTAGGGGAAGATAACTAAAGAAGGCTAAGTAGTGAGGGCTGAAGATACTGAATTTGGAAAGAATTCAGATCTCTATGATATAGAATAAGAATTCTCATCATTAGTATCATATGAAATGATAAGAGAGTGTTTTTAAGGGATTTGGTTTTTAGGAGGTGAAAAGAGATGAAGTTCGAGGGAAGTTGTTATTCATGACATATAATGTCATAAAATAACAGGAGTAGAAGTTACAACTGCATAAGGTCATAAATAACTTGTTTTTAACAAGTGTTGCTATTTATGCCAAATGTCTTGTTATTAGATTTAAGAGGATAGGGATTTTAGGCAGATTGCCTAAGGATAGAAAATGGGAATAGGGAATGGACTCTGTAGAATGACACTTTAGGCTTCCTTAAAATGCCTAAAGTTCAAGAATAAGTATCCTTACGAGACGGCTCTCGGTAAGGTCTTGGGTTTGAAATCGACACCCAAACGAGTTAAGTTTTAAGAGTTTTGAGAATCTATGAATCTAAGGCATCGGGACAGTTCATCCTAAGTTCCTAGGGGTTATAATGGGGTAAGGGTTTAAGGTAGGTTATAACAAGTACCCAACTTGTTATATTTTACGGGATATGTCTAAATTCCTAGGGATTACTATAAGGTTTGGAATGACCTAGAGTAATCAAGAAGAGGCATACCTCATCCTAGGTTAGCTAAGTTATCCTAAATTAAGGGGCACTAGGAAGTGAGAGTAAGAGGTATCTAAGGCATAACTTATATTATTGATTTCCTATCTTACACATATCCTATAATTATTATGGCATTATTTTAGGGCAAAAATCCTAAAGCTATAAAAGGCATACTACTTAGGGATTTCTTCCGAGGTTTTCTTAAATCTAAGGGTTTAAGTTTGTGATGTTTCCTAGATTTTATTGATGACATTCCTCATCATCATCAATCATCTTTTCTAAAGTACAAATCCTAAAACGGGCAAAGGCTATCTTATGGTGGTATCTCATTTGATTTTTCTATAATTTAGCTATCTTAAAACGGGCTTGTTGTAGGGTGTTTCTTAAACTACTATAATCAGGTCAGGTGCCTATGTCATTATCATGACCTTCTTCTATTGTTTCAATAAGGTCAAGGAAAATTTCATCTAAGTTATTTAAAATATCCTCTACCTGATTTTCCTGATTTTCTCAAGTTGTCCTAGTGGAATTTTCTCCTACTTCAAATTTCCAAGATGAAGTGGGAGGGTTTACTAAGTAAGGTGTGGGTGCTAAGGTATAGGGTTGTCTATGTTCATATCTAGGGGTATAGGCAGGGATAGGTTTCTAGGTATATATGGGTCTCTTGGAAGATAAAACCCGTGTGGCTCAAATCTTGAAGAAGGAAATGGTGGGTGTAAAATAGTGTTTGGGGGAGTATTAGGTGATGCCTTAGCATAGAATTCTCTTATATATTTTAAGTGTGGGTCATCTATGAAAGGTATAAAACCTAAGGGTGACGGCGTATCTATACTATTCCTAGGATTTTTTGGGGAATTGGGAAAAAGATTTTTAAAGCTAAGATCCGAATCATTCGGAGAGGGAAGAACATTCTACGTATGTAATCCGGATGGGGTAAAGGTAAAGTAATGGGGAACAGGCATGACTATCTAATATCCTGATAAAATAATATAAGCAAAAATATAAGTCAAGAAATACCTATTATGCAGACCTAATGCACATATGGCTCTTGGAAAAAAAGGCATTGGGGAGTGTAATGGCACGAAGAACTTTCTCGGGTATTGGGAAAAGTAGTTGTTGTTTAGGTTTTGACCTTATTCTCTATAACTGAAGCTCTGTTACCAATCTGTAACACCCCTAATTTTCACAGATCGCAGCGGAATTTGGATCTGTGGTATTACCTCATGGATCACAGATACAGTAATAGAAAACGACTCGAAAAGAGACGTTTTATAAAAATGAGTTATCATTCATTAACATTATCAGAGTTTTATAAAAGGAGGTTCCCAAAATCTAAATGTGTTATGAAGCTTGAATGATAACCAAATGGAAAGTCTTTTAAGTCTCGTGCCACTCCATGCCATAATTTCCACAGAGCTCCGTTACCTAGGATAAATGCTTAAAGAGTCGACACTAGGTGTTGAGTAAGAGTCATAGGTTTAAGTGATAGTGAATGCAAGTTCCTCAGGGTTCAGTTGTTACACCCTTCAAGGAAAATGTAGTGCGTGTGATAATTGTAATACATGTACAATTATCAAAAGTTGGCATGTTGCACTAAGCTCATGAACCACACGTTAACAGTCCAGATCATGGGGTCTGCAAACCAAACCATGATGGGACGGGTAGGATAACTTGCCAAAGTTAATCCTTCAGAGAGGGTTCAAATATAATACTTATTGGTACCCTCCATAGAGAGGTAGTACCAACGGGAGTTGTCAAACTCCAATAGATCTATCAATTATATTCGCGTTCACTTGTGTAAAATATCACAAGCGATTACATTCATGGATTTTGTTGTGTAGGGGTGGCAGATAGTTTACTCGTGCAACAACCAAAGAAAAAGACTTGTATTCGATTTAAAGCAAGTAGCATGTATCCCCCTCACAGGGTTTGTAAAGAATTTGAAAGTGAGGCTATGAAAACTCACCTGGGCTTAGGGAAATGTAAAAGGTGACTCGGAGACTAGACTGCCTACTCACGTATCCTGGTGTTATTGTAGGTGTGGTTGTATGTCAAGCTTTAGCTATTTTGATTAAGTTTCTTAAGTAATCATTCTTAGGGTTTTTAGTGTTCAAGATATAACATAACACTGTTCGGGCCATCACAATCCGGAAGTATAAGACTCCTCATATGAAGCTCCCTACTATTGTATTATGTTATTAACATAATACCATTCAGGCCATCATAATTCAGAAGTTAATACTCCTCACATGAAGCTCCCTACTGTTGAGTTATGTTGTTTTTAGAGTTTAGTTATAACATAACACTGTTCAGGCCATCATAATTAAGAGGTCATGCAATAATCGTTTGAGGAGACAGGGCACTTTAATTGGTAAACCTAGCAAACATGTCAAAACGAAATATCCACATGATACCCCTCACATGAAGCTCCATAGTATTGTGTTATGTGACTCCTCCCGAACCAACCAGTCAACCAGGTGTGGTCAACATGTCAAACAGTATGGGAGAAAGTGCAAGATATATAATCTGTGGAAGTACAGGGAAATCCCCGGGTCATTAAGTCCCAACGAGAGTGAAATTGTGTTTTGGAAACGTTTATGGGAATCAGTGATCAGGAATAGTAACAAATAATGATTTGGATTAAATTACACTACTGATTGATTGATATTTAGATAATGAAACAGTATTAACAATCACAGAATTACAGATATAATCAAACGTAAGCAAATTAAAAATCAGAAACGTTTACAGACAGAGAAAAAGGTGGATTTTGCACAAATTAAAACTACAGGTGTGAAAATGAAACTTTTACAAACTTAATATTAAAAGAAAATTTAATTAAAAAGAAAATTATTTTTTTGATTATTTTTTTATTTAATATTAATTAAGAAAAATACTAAAGTAACTTATAAAAATATGAAATTTTTTTTAGAACTAACTAACCATCACATGAATCCTAAAAAATTATAGAAAGTTTATAAAAATTATTTTTAAACTAATTTATTAATTATTTACTTATTTATTAATTAAAAGCTAATTAAACTAAATTAGTTAAGAAAAATAGCAAATGAATAGTAATAATTATGACACTATTTTATAAAAATACTTTATGATTTGTAAAACTTAGGAAAAATATAAAAAAGTGCTAGAGATTAAAATTAAACAGTAAATGATTTTATTTTTGATTTTTTAATTAAAACTAATTTAACTAATATTAATTATTATAAATACTAAATGAAAAGATAAAACTCTGAAAAAATTACTAAAAATACTACTTACTAATTGGAACCTAAAAAAAATTTAAAATCAGAAAGTGCTTATAAATAAGCAGAAAAATAAGGCAAATTGGCTTAAATATAAGCTATCACTTTTTTTAATTTTGGTTTTTCTTTGTTTTCTTTTTACAAAACTATTTAAATACTTAAATTAGACAACTTTTGTGAAGATACTTTGGATGAAGCTTAAAAATAAGCACTATAGAAGCTTAAGTGCTTAACAGGTTTGATTTGTTAGCTTATTAGGACTTTGAGGTGCACAAAAGCTACTTGAAAAGCTATACTAGGGTACCACAAACTAAAATAAGCTACAATAGGGTTACATGAACTTGAAATAAGCAATAGAAAATAAATAAGCGCAAGAAATAAGCAGCAAGGGGCAAATAAGCAATTCCAAATCCTTAACACAACCACAGGCCAAAAATGGCCACTTAGCAGGTAGGGGTGTCAGTAGGGTCGGGTCAACCCGACTCGAACCCGAACCTGAACCCGTTAACGCTTATCTGGTCGGGTTTACTCGGGTTCAAAAAGCTTGTCGGGTTAGTTTGACCCGAACCCGATAACCCGATTTCTTATCGGGTTGGGTTGCGGGTTGAGTTATTTATGTTATCGGGTTATCGGGTCAACCCGATAAGACCCGAAACATATTATAAGTTTTATCTTTTATACGTATATAATTTTGTTGCCATTTCATATATAACAAGAAAAACAATATATAATACTCCGTAACTCATAACTCCTCTGATACTCTAATTAGGCTTAAAGAAATATCTTGCAACATAAAAAAATGTCAATAGGCTAGTCCGAACAAGCATCAGTAGGCGTATTCTAGTGAAAACAAAATTATATACGAATAAAAGATGGAACAAGGACTTCACTCTCTTTTTGGTTTTTTATGTTGATAAAAGTTATGGACTTTAATCTGTTATCACAAATCATATTGCGTATCAATTAACGGTGTCTTCGTAACTGTTGGTTTGTATGTTATAACAGACAATAAGATATTTTACATCCATTCACATACATCAATCAACTAAACCATATACTATCAAATATTAGTAGTCTACTTTTTTATAAACAAAAACATAGTACATACCATCATAAGCAATGTACATATTTATTTTTCATAACTTTGTAAATAAACTTTGATGATCATGAAGGTTTTATTGTTGTGAAACTACGAAAGTTTGTATATCATATAAGTGATGTTTTTTACTTAATGTTACTTAATCGGGTCACCCGATAACCCGAATCACCCGACCCTACATAACCCGACCCGAATCCCACCCGAACCCGATAACCCGATTCTTAATCGGGTCGAGTTGCGGGTCACTTTCCAAAAATTCAAAACCCGACTCAACCCGACCCGACAAACCCAATAACCCCGATAACCCGACCCGATAACGCCCCTATTAGTAGGCCTTGTGGGGCCCACTAGGGTGATTGGAAACCCAAACTAAGAGTGGATCCTAAGAGAAGAGCTTATTGGCTTTTCAAAAAGCCAAAGCTTGACTCCTGTGTCCCACATATAAGCAAAGGAGAGGGCTTGGAAGATTGGAAATCCACACTGAGCACTCAGACACACACAGACCTACAGGGTTTTATAAGCTAAGATTAAGCTTGGGGCAAAAGCTCAAAGGCCAAAAGGGAGCTTGGATCCTAGAGGCTAGTACAACTGGCTTCCAAAATAACCAAGTTACTCAGGGCTAGCTTAAGAATTAGACCAAGAAAAGGGCTTGTGAAACTGCCTATGCTCACACTGATGAATGAATAAGAACTCAAACGGCAGTGTGATCAAATTGGTACACAAGCTCAAATCAAGCCAACCACAGACAAATACAAGCTCAAACAACCTAAATACAACTAAAACTAACCATAAAACAACACTGGATCACACAGAATCAAGAAATCAACAAACTCAGTATACTTGTGAACAACAGAATGAACAGTGGGCAACGGGCAAATAGATAAGCCAAAGTAAGCTAACAAACAAGCACTTAAGGCTAAGCCAAATATGCAGCTAACAAGACAACCCAGATAGCTTCCCAAATCACCAATTTACAGGTCTACACTCCAACAAATGAGCAAGATGTGGGATAAAGAAAAATGGGTGAGACTGGATGAGCAGGGGAGGTTAATGCTCAACAGGCCATGTTCAAGGCTAATGTTTGTGAGCAATTTAGGTTCAAACTCATATTTTTTTTCTTGATTCTTATACACAACCCACCAAAGAACACAAATCAACAATAATTTCCTATTTCCAATCCATATTAAACATTGTGCATGTTCTTAAAAATCTGTTCATTTGAAAGTTGTAAAAACTTTTGACTTTTTATGAAAGCACCAAGGTTTGACTTTATTGAGATTACACTGATCCTAAATGGTTTAATATGATATACTAACCTAGAATAAGACTGAATTAAGCTAACCTAACAAGTTTTAAGGCTATATGATGATTATGACAACTATAACTCTTAACAGTGTCCACAGAGATAAAAATTAAGGCCAATTTTGACTTTTTGTTAAGAACACTGAGATTTTATGGCTAAAAAGACCTGTGTGGACCTAATGTAGCAGGTTTCAACAAATAACAACAACAAAAACTCACTCAAGCTCAGTGATGCACACTGAACCAAACACTACCTTATAGACTGTGATAATGAGATTTTTGAAGCAAAGGACTGTTTTACTTTATGAAATTGATTCCAAAGGGCACAATATGATATAATAAGAAGATGTGATCAGATACACACCAACAAGAACATCAATTGCTTAAGGATTACTAAAATGCTAATTCTATCAGTGAATTGAAAAAATTAAGCAACAAGGAACTCTAGCAAACAAGCATGCAATTCTAGACTATAACTTGAGTAAGCAATACCAAATAAGCATAAAAGCAGTAAATTGTCAATGCAAAAGCACAAGTACAATAAATTGCTAAAAATCAAGAAATAGGCTTACAATTTGCATTCCAAGCTAAACCAAGAACAATCCAAATAGCTTACCACTAAGCTTCTAAACCAAGGGCCATCCAATATTTACCCTGCTCCAGCTGTGATCATCATCTTCACTATTTTTTTTTATTTTTATCTATTTTATCTGATTTTTTTGTATTATTGAGTTATAACACTACAACTGTTTTAAAGGTTTCTAATAACTTTTATAAGCTATATAGGAGCTTATATGAGCTTATGAGTCCTTAACATCAGCTATAAACATCTTTTAAGTAAACATGAGAATTTGGACTTGAAAATGCATAAACTGAATTCATTAAGATTAACTGAAATTGGTTATTAGAAAAAGTTTGAAATACACTGAGAACACTAGAAATACAACTTGAAAGCTTTAAAGTACACTGGAAATTAAGCAACTAGCTATTCGACACTACATAAACTACTAAAAAACTAATACTCCCTTCATTCTTGATTCCTTATTCTTTTATAGCTATCCAAAGGTTCCTTTAGGGTTTCTGAGCAATTCCCACAGCCATTTGATGTGTAGGGATTGCACCAGGCTTTAGCTCTCGGGGGATCTCGAGAAGCTTACAACCCCCACCAGGCAGTGTACCTGATCGTTGTAGTATAGTATGGTGACAAGTACCGGGGGATTGATCGTTCAGCTAGGAATAGTGTCGCTAGGATTAGAAAACCTAAAGACTAGGTCTGATGAGGGATGATTATTTTTGTATTTTTTATATTTTTATAAAAGCAATTAAAATCTCGGTTTTGAAGGTGTTAGACGGAATAAAATACTGGAAATGAAAATAAACTAAATTAAGATAGAGGTGTGAGCAATATATGGGAGAATTGTGTTTACTTAGATTTCACTACTCCCTAGATATCTTTTACAGGTTAATTACTTGTTACAGTTGTGTGGATGACGGATTGTATTCCTTAATACCATTCATGGGGTGGCGTACTTACTTCCCCAATCCTATAAGCGCCTACTTCACTCCTATGTCGAGCCGGCTAAGAAGCTCCTAACATGGGATCACTAGAATTTGCTCATGCATTAAATACAACCATTAAAACCTAGTACACATCGGTTCATGTTTCTTAAGACGTTCAAGCAAGTTACACAATGGAGATCTGCCAGTTTTCTTAAGCCTAACATTGAAATCATTCATCCACTACAACTATAAACAAGCAATCAACCTATAATCAACATCTAGGTTTCATTACATCTAAGTAAACACATGATAGATCTAGCCTAGCATGTTAAAATCAAGACAAGCATAAGATATATTCAAACAACACATAGACATATTGAATGAATTGAAAGAGGACTTATCTTAATTGAACATGAAAGGTTTCAAGGGGTGAAAACCCTTGAAAATACTGTTACAAACGACCTAGGGTTTATTAGGTTCGACCCTAGTATTCTCCATACAAGTTCCTCTCTTAATGAATGAAAAATTGAAAAGTATATATAGATTTTGTGAGGTGACGACGTCAAGAGCAAATGTCTGACGCCGTCATCTCGCTGCCAAATAAATTCTCGGACTGCCTAGATCTGGGTTTGACGCCGTCACGTGTACTCCTTATGCAGGCCGTCACAAAGATTACTCTTGACGCCCTTCTCTTGACGCCTTCAGGTTTTCTCTGGGTCGTCATGGATTTTACTCCTGACGCCGTCAAAATTTCCTTCTTGACGCCGTCAGGTACTGTTCTCAGCATGGAAAATTAAGTCTTTGCCATTTTCTTCACTTTTATGCTCCAAAAACGTCCAAAATGCTTCCTTTTCCAGAATTCACTCCCAAAGTACCTAAAATCACAAAAGGAACAATTTAGGGCAATATTTGATCAAATAAATTCAATTCCGGGCTTAAATGATCCCCTAAAAACGGTTCATTTTTCGCCTCATCATATACTCTTACACTTGAGATTTGCTTGTCCTCAAGCAAATGCGCTTTTATTCTAGTCAAAATACAAGTTAGGGGTCATTTAACACTAATATAAAAGTAATTACAACAATTAATCGTTCCACTAAAGACCAAAGACAAGCACGGAGGTCATATACTGGCACCTCACAAATAGTGTTTAGATACTCACATCTCTCGGGTGTAATAAAGTAATATCACAATATGGAAATGGAAAACATCTCTCACTACCTGTCATAGCAAAATAGATTACCATAGGCTTGGGAAAGGATCAAACCTCCACCACATGGCATAAGCACCTAGGATAAACTATCAAAGAGGTCTTTTAAAGGGTTGTAACGTTAGGTGTAGGGGTATGGAATACACGGTTTTGTTGGATATAGGCAGTCTTTACTGGTGGCGAGTTAATAATCTTGGTTAATTACATGTACAATATGGCGTTGCTAAGCCAAGACTAGACTCGACTTAAGCTAATAAATCAAAAATAACAAAAACATAAAATGAACATAAAATGAAAAGGGATGGTAGTCCATATGTTTTTTTCTCTTTTTTTTTTTTTTTTTTTTTTTTTTTTTTTTTTTTTTTTTTTTTCATACACACTTACCCTACCATCCAAAATAATACATCATAGGGAGTGAAAATTCCCCTTACACTTGAATCTTTACATACTTTACAATAAACTAATCTAATGACTCGAATTAAGAAAATCAAAACACTTGGAGTACTTTTAAGATTAATGCACATACGGGGGTAATATATGATGTTCTTCCCCATTACTCCATAAAATAAGTACTTTACCCATGAGTCCCAATTGTCCCAAAACAATATGTACAAGGATATGACTCGACTTAGCAACCATGTAATCAATTAGATAATTAACTTAGGGTTTAAACAAATAACAGTAATGCACTAAAGATGAGTGCATACACGGAAGGCTAAGGCGATTTGGTTGTACATTTAAGTGGGGTGTAACAAATTCTTCCTTTAAGTAAGATGCTTAAAGTTAGAAACGAAAAGATAGGCTCGGAGGGGTGTACTAGGGGTTTCGTGTACTAAAAATGAGTACAATGCTAAGTTGTGGGAAAAATTAGTTGACTTAACTAGCCAAATAATATGACTTAAATGGTCAAGTAATTATGATACTAGTTTAACACAAGGGTGATCCTAATGCCTCTTATCATGTAGTAAATCCTACTACACGAATGAAGTCTCACTAGCGGTCTCGGGATGCATCACTAACGCAAGTTCTAGAATCTAGATGCTACCGGTACATTCATAAGCACTAATAGTAAATGTTTTTCCTATCAAATCTAAAGGCGAACCTCACATATTTGGGTGGAAAATTTTTCTGAATAGTACGGTTTTGTGCTAGTCATACAATCTCCTATCCATGAGACGCTGCTATGTACAGTTTCACTCCTAAATTATGTAAAAAATTTTAAATTTGGCGCTAAAGTTGTACTAACAAGTATTTCTCATAGTTTTATTACACATCTACCATCAAACAAACAAACTCAAGCGAAAGTGTATCTGTAAGGTATCATCATTTTACCCTCCCCTTACGCTTAGGATGAACATTGTCCCCAATGTTCAAGTAAAGAATGTAAAAGTGAAATAAGTAAAACGAATGAAATCAAATACTCCCCTGATTCGCTCGGTATGGATAATAAGGTGGCCAGGTTAGATCTTCCTCCAAGAAAATGAACAATCAAAGCTTCCCTTCCAGAATATAAATCATTTTCTTGTCATACATAACCTGTGAAACCTGAGAAAACAGACAAGGCAACCTCGCATAAAATCGGCGGCAATCTATATATGCTAACAAATCCTAGAAAATAATATAAGATATAATGCTTGTAGAATAATGTTTGCAGATTTCCTGGAGATTATAAAACTAATAATTCAACAAAAACTTTAAGACTCCGTTAGAAAAAACAAAACTGGTAAAATTTCCAGAATTTTACACGTGACGCCGTCAAGAGTAAACTCGTGACGCCGTCAGAAGTGACCTGCAGAAATTCTTATGTTAAGTTTCCGGAAAATTTCTGGAAAAACTTCATCCTACTTCCTAGAAAATCCTGCAAACCATCATTATGACTCGATACAAGCATTTGACTCTAACAAATACGAATATACATGTTCACTTAATATTGTGGAGAATCATGATCGGTTTTGTTTTTTACGAACATATTTATCTTTTTCGAAATACCTTTGGATGAAGTTAAGACTAGGCCAAACAACAAAATAAAGTATTTTCATCATTTTAGTTTTGAAACATGATCTATCAACGATAAAAATAAAGCATGCATACAGAAGCAAATAACAAACAAACAAAAATAAAAATCACACAAAACATGGGTTGCCTCCCAAGAAGCGCTTTTCTTTATTTACGAGTCTTGTAGCTAGACTCAAGGTCATGGGTTACTACGTTACTTCATTGTTGGTTTCACTCTCTAGGTCATCTCCTATACCAGTTTTGTATTCCGGACCTATTTGCAAGCATTCTTTGTAGAAACCAAGCATCCTATTCATCACATACTCTACTCCTCTACGTCTATCCTCATCATTCCTATAATAAGCCGCTTGTTTGTGTTCCTTTTCTATATTAGACAGGAGGCGGTACTGCTCAATCTTATAGGGCATTTGGTAGGCAATCTCATCATTCTCCTCCTTGAACCTAACTATCCCTAAAGTCGGATCATAACTCATCTTAGTGACCTCAACAAATGGTTTTCCGAACACTACTTGGCTTAGTCAAGCATCTATCACCTGACGAGTATCCTCTACTATCATAAAATCGATCTCATAAGTGAAATTTCCCACAATCACATGCAATCCTTTCACTCTTCCTACAAAATTACTTATCAAATTCTTGTTGGGCATCATCCTATAACCAAGTTGTTTCTTCATTACCCAATTATAATAAGTCCTACTCATGATGTTTATAGGAGATCTAGGATCGATATAAGCTTTCCATATATGCATATGCCTGATGTTGCATGGTATGTTGATGTTAGAGGGGTCTCCCATTTTGATAAAGGGTGTGCCAAGGATATATGGTGTCTCGGGGCCATCGAATAAATCCTTATGATATTCCCGTTCTTCCTTGGTGGGCAACTTATCAAAGTACTCTTCTACGGTCTCTACTTCCTCTAACTCTTCTCCCTTATTAAACTCAACTTCCCTAATTTCATCCCTAGTCTCGGTTTCTACTTCAACTTCATCTTTGTCACTTTCTTCTATATCCTTATCTTTTGGCTTAATGGTGACAACATTGAAAAAGTAGACATGTTTGGACGATGAGGGGTCCTTAGTTTGGATTCCGTTATTGGCGTCTCTAGTGTCCTTCCTAGGTGAAGTTAACGCTTGGTTGTTGAGGGCTTTCAACAAGTTGTCAATCTTGTTGGTCATCTCCGTTTGTTGTTGGTTGAATTCGGTTTCAAACCTAGCTATGCGAGCCTCTTGAGATGCCATAAACTTGGACATCAGTCCTTCAAGATTGTTGGTACTACCATAGTTGTTAGAAGGATTGTTGTTGAAAGTACGGTTGGAGGTTGGACCGTTTGGTTGGTAACGATTAGGCGGATTGGAAGAATTGGCTTGATTTTGTTTCCACCTAAGGTTTGGGTGATTTTTCCAAGAGGGGTTGTAGGAATCACCGTAAGGGTTTGGCTCGGGTTTGAAAGTGTACCACTTATCTCCCGCTTTGTCGGTACGCGAGGATGCGTAGTCCGCAAAAGTTGTTCTGGGGAGTTCCAGACAATCACGAGTGTCATGGGGACCACTACATAATTCGCATGAAGAAGTGATTTTGTTCACTTGGCTTGAAGGCTTAGGAGCTTCGTAAGATTTCATGAGAAACTTGACTTGGTCCTCAAGTTCCATGATCCTACGGTCGGGAGTGCTAGAATTGTTCGAAGGCAAAGATATTGCCTTGACCGTTTTGTTCAAATCACGGGGATCATTCCAACTTTCGTTGTCATAGAGAGCAAGATCTTCTATGAGTTCCCATGATTGTTCTGCACTTAGATCACGTAGCTTACCACCGGCCGATTGGTCAATGGCTCGCCTTGTGGATAGATCGATATGGTCATAGAAGATTTGGACTTGGAGCCAAAGATCTATGCCATGATGAGGGACTTTTTGGAGTGAGTCCTTGAATCGAGTCCATGCTTCATATAGAGTTTCACCTTGACGTTGTTGGAACATCAAGATATCATTTCTAAGCTTGGTAGTTCTCCCCGGTGGGAAAAATTGAGCAAGGAAACGAGTGGTGAGATCATCCCATGAGGTGATGGATCCCGCGGGTAAACGTTCAAGCCATTGACTAGCTTGATCACGTAGAGAGAATTGAAATAGGTGTAATCGGGTTGACTCTCTAGTTGTAGCATCAAGGTCTATAGAATCTACGATTTTAAGGAAGTCCCTGAGATGTTGATTTGGATCTTCTGAACGAAGTCCATGGAATGCACATCCGCTTTGCACCAACGGATGGTGTCGGATCGCAAGGGAGACACATTGGCTCCTTGGGTGAGCTCAATGGTGTTTCGATAGCCTTGGTGGCTAGGTCGGGAATACTCTCCTAGGGTTCGGGGCCTAAGAGGTTGGTTAGCTAGTGGTGGGTTGATGGGTTCAAAGATGTTACCATCGTCCATGATGTCGGATGGCGAAGAGTTACGAACAAAAACACGAAGAAATAAGATAGACTAAAGAGAACCTAAAAATAAAAATAAAATCCTACTAGAAAGGAATCTAGCAAGTAGACCTAATAAAAAGAAATCCTAACCTAGACAATAACTATTCCCTGGGCTGCGGCGCCAAAAACTTGATGCGTAAGGATTGCACCAGGCTTTACCTCTCGAGGGATCTCGAGAAGCTTACAACCCCCACCAGGCAGTGTACCTGATCGTTATAGTATAGTATAGTGACAAGTACCGGGGGATTGATCGTTCAGCTAGGAATAGTGTCGCTAGGATTAGAAAACCTAAAGACTAGGTCTAGAGATGAGGGATGATTCTTTTTGTATTTTTTATATTTTTATAAAAGCAATTAAAATCTCGGTTTTGAAGGAGTTGGGCGGAATTAGTTGCTAGTCATCTAACCTAATTACTAAGATGCAATCAAAATAAAATATTGGAAATGAAAATATACTAAATTAAGATAGAGGTATGAGCAATATATGGGAGAATTGTGTTTACTTAGATTTCACTACTCCCTAGATATCTTTTACAGGTTAATTACTTGTTACAGTTGCGTGGATGACGGATTGTATTCCTTAATACCATTCATGGGGTGGCGTACTTACTTCCCCAATCCTATAAGCGCCTACTTCACTCCTATGTCGAGCCGGCTAAGAAGCTCCTAACATGGGATCACTAGAATTTGCTCATGCATTAAAACCTAGTACACATCGGTTCATGTTTCTTAAGACGTTCAAGCAAGTTACACAATGGAGATCTGTCAGTTTTCTTAAGCCTAACATTGAAATCATTCATCCAATACAACTATAAACAAGCAATCAACCTATAATCAACATCTAGGTTTCATTACATCTAAGCAAACACATGATAGATCTAGCCTAGCATGTTAAAATCAAGACAAGCATAAGATATATTCAAACAACACATAGACATATTGAATGAATTGAAAGAGGACTTATCTTAATTGAACATGAAAGGTTTCAAGGGGTGAAAACCCTTGAAAATACTGTTACAAACGACCTAGGGTTTATTAGGTTCGACCCTAGTATTCTCCACACAAGTTCCTCTCTTAATGAATGAAAAATAGAAAAGTATGTATAGATTTTGTCAGGTAACGGCGTCAAGAGCAAATGTCTGACGCCGTCATCTCGCCGCCAAATAAATTCTCGGACTGCCTAGATCTGGGTTTGACGCCGTCACGTGTACTCCTTATGCTGGCCGTCACAAAGATTACTCTTGACGCCCTTCTCTTGACGCCTTCAGGTTTTCTCTGGGTCGTCATGGATTTTACTCCTGACGCCGTTAAAATTTCCTTCTTGACGCCGTTTTCTTCACTTTTATGCTCCAAAAACGTCCAAAATGCTTCCTTTTCTAGAATTCACTCCCAAAGTACCTAAAATCACAAAAGGAACGATTTAGGGCAATATTTGATCAAATAAATTCAATTCCGGGCTTAAATGACCCCCTAAAAACGGTTCATTTTTCGCCTCATCCCCATTGGATCAAATTCACTCAATCTGAGCCCTCCACATGTTTTGGCGCCAAAATGATATTTGCAATTTGTTTGTTTTTTATAGCAAGAGGGGGGTGCTGGCATTAAATGCTATTGTCTTGTTAGGTAGAAGGTGGGTTGGGCAATGAAGATGTGATGGAGGCAAGTGGTGGGGTTGGTGAGGTGACTAGCAAGTTGGGGAAGAAAGGTGGGAGGGAAGGGGGTGTGGTTTGACTGTGTGTTTGACTGGGCTATTAGCTAACCAGGTGGTGGACTGGTTTGGTATTGGGCTTGTGGACTGGATGGGCCAAGGAAAAAGGTTATAAGGTTGCTTTTGTTTTGGACTGGATTGGATTTTGGGTTTAGATAGTCACAAGGGTCCGTTTGGTTTTAAGCTTTACAAAGCACTAGGACCAATTATGTAAAATACGAAATTTGAGGGGCTGATCTTGCAACTTTTCCAAAACTATTCCAAGGGTGTAATTTGCCAAGTATGAATAGTGTGAGGACCATAAATGAGAATTTCCAAAATTACACCTCAAGGGACTAAATCTGCCAAACTTGAAACTTCAGGGACCAAACTTGTAAATTCTCCAAACTTTTCACCCAAGGACCATTTTTACCAAAGTTCAATAACACAAGGACCATGATTGATAATTTCCAAAATTTTAATCCCAGGGACCATTTTTTACAATCTTGCAAAGTTCAGGGACCAATTTTGTAAACTTTTGACACTTTTCACCCAGGGACCAATTGTGACAACTTGTGATTTTCAAAGGACTTTGGTTGACTTTTCTTCTAAAAAAATGCTCAGGGATTGATTTTGTCAAGTTTTGAAAGTTGAGGGACTAAAATTGCCAATTATGCAAACTTTGTTCATTTTTCATCTATTTTAAATCATTTTGCACCTGAAACATATAAAACACAATCCTGGGATATTTTTTGTATTTTGATGCATTTCTGAGTGTTTTTGAATGTTTTTGCAGTTCAGATAAGACAAAAATGATGAGTATTCACACACTCATCAATCTCCCACATTAAAATATTGCTAGTCCCTAGTAATCTTTTATGAAAATTTAATGGATTTGATGTCTCTTTACCAAAAGTCATTACTTCCGGAGTAGCCAAATGTTTTATTATGATACTTTGGTACATTGATAACCAAATGATTTTGAGCAAACCATCAGCTGTCAACGGATTTGATTTGTCTTTAGCAAAAGCCATTTGCTTTTGGACTAACCAACTCTTCACTATCAAAGATATGGTGAGTTGAATACCATACAATTTTTGGCAAATTGTCAGCCATAAACGGATTTGAGATATCTTTACCTAGAGCCGTTTGCTCTTGGATTAGCCAGTCCTCATGTGGGTTAGACATGGTGGACTGATAAACCATTTGTTGTGTTAGTGCAAAGCACTTCCACTAAAAAAATTTTTGGCCAAAACGGGGGTATTATGGCACTAGAAGGTACAATTGTGATCAAATTCGCCAGAATTACCCCCCCCCCCCCCCACACACTTAGAATTGAATATTGCCCTCAATATTCAAAGTACCGGCTATTATGCCGACACTTTGAAACATAAAAAGCTTAGATTTGGGCAAGTGTGGGAACACCATTTTTTTTACTACTTTATATACATGGTAACAACAGCATGGGCAACTCCCCCACACTTAGGTGCTAGAAAAGAGAAAGAAGTCAGAGATATGGGTGAAAACCCATGTTGTGCTAATGTTTTTGTTCATCGAGTCATTAGCTTGACTCGATCCCCGCATTCATTGGTTCATGGGGAAAGTTTGAAGATCCGGGACAACCATGGGTGGTATGTCCTCTCCAAAGTAATGTTTCAACCGATGACCATTCACTTTGAAGTTAGGACCGTCAGGTTGAGATAACTCAACAGTCCCATATGGAAACACTTTTGCTATAGTGAATGGCCCAGACCAGCGGGTTTTTAGCTTTCCTGAGAATATCTTCAATCTTGAATTGAAGAGAAGGACTGTGTCACCGACGTTGAAAACGCGGTTCTTGATCTTTGAGTCATGTATCTTCTTGGTCTTTTCTTTGTAAATCAAAGAATTCTCATAAGTTTGATCAAGAAGTTCGTTTAATTCGTTTAGTTGAACCTTGCGGTGATCTCCCGCCGTCTGGAGGTCGAAGTTTGCATGTTTTAAGGCCCAGTAGGCTTTGTGCTCTAACCCAATCGGGAGATGACACGCTTTCCCGTACACCAGCTTGTATGGAGTACACTCGATGGGTGTTTTGTAAGCTGTACGAAAAGCCCAGAGTGCGTCATCCAGTTTGTCTGACCAAGCGGTTTTCACCAACTGTCCTTTCCAGAATCCTCTTTATACCATGATTCGAGACCTCCACCTGCCCGCTAGTTTGGGGGTGATACGCGGTGGAAAGACGGTGAGTGACACTGATGCGTGGAATTGCACCATCGCAAAAGGTTTTACCTCTCAAGGGATCTTGAGAAGCTTGCAATCCCCACCAGGCAGTTTACCTGTTCGTTGTAGTATAGTATAGTGACAAGTACTGGGGGATTGATCGTTCAACTCAGGAATAGTGTTCGCTAGGATTAAAAAGTCTACTAAACTAGGTCTAAAGGTGAGGGATGATTCTTTTTGTATTTTTATATTTTTATAAAAGCAAGTAAAATCTCGGGTTTGAAGGAGTGGGCGGAATTAGTTGCTAGTCAACTAACCCAATTAACTAATGACGCAATCAAAATAAAATAAAATAAACTAAAACTAATGTGCGATGTAAACAATAATAAGAGAAAATGTGTTTACTTAGATTTCATTACTCACTAGATATCTTTTACCAGTTGATTAGCTTGTTACAATTGCATGGATGACGGGTTATATTCCTTAATACTAGTCGTAGGGCCGTGTACGAAATTCCCTAACTCTATAAGCTCCTACTTCATTCCTATGTCGAGCCGACTAAAAGCTCCTAACATGGGATCACTAGAATTCGCTCATGCATTAAATACAACCATAAATCGTATTACACCTCCGATCATGTTTCTTAAGACGTTCAAGCAAGTTACCAATTGGAAGTCTGCCAGTTTTCTTAAGCCTAACATCGAATACAATCATCCACAACAATTACAAACAAACCATCAACCAATAATCAACATCTAGGTTTCATTACATCTAAGCAAACACAATAAAGTCAATGCCCCAGACGTCAAAAATTTCACAGACTTGGATGGCGTTTTGGGGCATGTCATCCTTTTTTGAAATATTCCCGTGACGCTGACAAGCGTCACAAGCTTTGACTAAGTCATGAGCATCTTTGTATATTGTGGGCCAGTAGAAATCGGAATCAAACACATTTTTGGCGGTGTAATTTGGATTATGATGTCCCCCCGTGGGTCCATCATGACAAGCTTTGAGAATATCCATGGCTTCTTGGCCATGAACACACCGTCTGATGACTTGATCGGCACAGATTTTGAATAAGTAGGGGTCGTCCCAGAAGTAATGTTTAACATCTTTGAAGAATTTGTTAATCTGTTGGGACGACATCCCTTTCACAACAAAGTTACCCGCATGGTAATTTGCCAAGTCAGCAAACCATGGGGTAATAGAATCTCTACGAAAAGAAACCGCATTGAGTGTCTCGAGAGGGAAGGTTTCATTAATTTCCTTCTTCTTGAAAACATCTTGTTGGGGATTTTCTAGACGGGAGAGGTGATCAGCAGCTAGGTTCTCAGCTCCTTTTTTATCACATATTATGATATCACATTCTTGCAGGAGGAGAACCCAACGGAGTAATCTCGGCTTTGCATCTTGTTTGGCAAAGAGATATTCCAGAGCCGAGTGATCCATATACACTATGCATTTGGTCAAGATTTAGTATGGCTGGAATTTCTCAAAAGCATACACCACGGCTAATAATTCTTTTTCCGTTGTGGTGTAATGAGCTTGAGGTTCGGTCAATGTTTTGCTTGCATACTGTATAGGCTGGAAATGCTTGGTTTTTCGTTGCCCCAAGAATGCACCTATAGCGAAATCGCTTGCATCGCACATAAGTTCGAATGGAAGGTCCCAATCGGGGGCAACAAGAATCGGTGCTTCGGTAAGCTTTTTCTTCAAAGTTTCAAAAGCTTCAATACACTCGGGTGAGAAGATAAAAGGAGCATCCTTCTCGAGGAGATGGGTCATAGGCAGGGCGATTTTGGAGAAATCTTGAATAAATCTACGATAAAAACCGGCATGATCCAAAAAACTCCTAATACCTTTGACGGTAGTGGGATGAGGTAATTTTGCGATGACATCAACTTTGGCTTTGTCAACCTCAATCTCGTTTTTTGAAATTTTATGTCCGATGACAATGCCCTCTTTGACCATTAAATGGCTCTTCTCCCAGTTGAGACACAAGTTTGTGTCTTCACAACGTTTTAACATATTTTCCAAGTGGGAGAGACAAGATTGGAACGAATCCCCAATGACCGAGAAGTCATCCATAAATACCTCCATGGTTTTCCCGATCATGTCGGAAAATATGGACATCATGCACCTTTGGAACGTGCCAGGAGCGTTACATAAGCCAAATGGCATACGACGGTAGGCAAAGGTTCCATAAGGGCATGTGAAGGTAGTTTTCTCTTGATCCTGTGGATCAATGGGGATCTGAAAATAACCTGAGAAACTATCGAGGAAACAGTAGTATTCATTCGCCGCTAATCTCTCGAGCATTTGGTCCATGAAGGGTAGAGGGAAATGGTCTTTACGGGTGGCTTCGTTTAATTTTCTATAATCTATGCACACACGCCAACCCGTAACCAATCGAGTTGGAATCACTCGTTTTCTTCATTCATGACAACAATTATGCCACCCTTCTTAGGAACACAATGAATGGGACTCACCCAAGGACTATCAGAGATAGGGTGAATTAATCTAGCATCAAGAAGTTTGAGAACCTCTTATTTGATAACTTCGTGGATTTTAAGATTGACCCTTCTTTGATGTTGAACTGCGAGTTTAAAGTCATCCTCCATCAAGATTTTGTGTGTACAAAAGTCTGGGTTAATACCCTTAATGTCGGAGAGTTTCCAAGCAATTACTTGCTTGTGTGACTTTAGAACCTTTATGAGCGCAGTTTTCTCCTCATCACTTAAATCTTTTGCGATTATGACGGGTAACTTATCGTTACCCTCCAAAAATGCGTATTCGAGATGAGGTCTCAGGAAAATCATCAGATTTTTCAACATATTTGATTTCCTCTTTATGAAGTGTTCGTGGTAGAACAGGAGGAGGAGAGGGATCTTCATTCAGCAACTTCTCTAGGAGAAGGATATCCCATTCCTGGTCAATATCTTGGCTATCAATTCCATCAGGAATTGAATCGCTTTTGAGAAAGGCCTCTCTTTCCTTAAGGATGAATTCACTTCCCTCAAACGGAGTGAGGGTAGGAGTAGAATTGGCAATGATAGGTTGAGAAGATGGAGTGGGATTACCACTCAGATAATCATCAGAATAACCAAGAACTTCTTGAGCGTACTCCTCTGAGGCAACATCAATGACATCTATTCGGTTAATCAATTCAGAGTCATAATTTGAGGAGTACCTCGAAGTTTGATCGAGGTTAAAGGTGATTGCTTCAGTAACCACACGTAATGTGATCTCTTGCTCAAAAACATCGATGAGAGCACGGCCAGGTCTAAGGAATCCTCTTCCAAGAATTAGAGGAACCCTCGAATCGGCATCAAAGTCAATAATCACAAAATCTGTGGGAAAATGGAACTTTCCTACTTTCACGAATATGTCTTTAGCAATGCCAAGTGGATGAGATATCGAACGATCGGCAAGCTCAAGAGTCATGCACCTAGGAGTGAGTTCGGGAACAGAAAGTTTCTTCCACACAGAATATGGCATCAGGTTAATGCTTGCACCAAGATCGGCCAAGGCGAAGCATTCAACCATACTCGAAAATACACATGGAATGAGAAACTTTCCAGGGTCTCCAAGCTTCTCGGGAAGCTTTTTCAAAAGAACTGCTGAGCAGTTCTCATTCAGTTGAGTTCTAGCCATTTCAAACAGCTTTTCCTTGTTACTCAACAGATTTTTGATTGTTGATGCAAATTTGGGCATCAAGATGATAGCATCCGTGAAGCTTATGTCAAAATGCAAATCTTGAAAGATTTGAAAGAATTTATCCATTTGGTGACTAGCTTTTTCGCGGAGGTTTTGTTCATTTAAGCGTGATGGGTAAGGAATAGAAGTTTTAGATTTAGGGTTTTCAACTAGAGTTTCTGGTGGATCAAAGACAACTCTAGGTTTGCATCTGGTTTCTGAAACAACTTGAGGATGGACTTGTGCGGTACTTTGTGGGATAGGAGATTGCACCTTGTCCTTTGTCACCTCAGGTTCACGTTCCACTACCTTTGGAGGAGAGGAAGAAAAGGTAGTAGGAATCGCGGGTTCATTATATGAAGCACCACTTCTAGTTATGATCGTTTTTGCATCACCCCTCGGATTAGCGATCGTGTTGCTAAGTAAAATACCTGAGCCCGAGGGTCGATCATTTAAAGACTTCTTGATCTCAGAAATCTGGCTGACCAACAACTTGTTCATTTCTTCTTGGGATTTCATGAATTGTTTTAACAACTCGTCAGATGAAGGCCCAGTTGGAACATTGGCTTGAGTTTGATTAGGAACGTTTTGAGTACGGTTGTTCTGGTTGGGACCTTGGTTTTGGAAATTTCCTTGATTTTGGTTGTTGTTTACGTGAAAATACCCTTGGTTGAAATTACCCTGACCTTGGTTTCAGTTAAAGTTTCCTTGATGTTGGAAACCTTGATTTTGATTTTGGAAACCGTGACCTTGATTGAAATTCCCTTGGTTTCGAAAACCTTGGTTCATTCGATTTTGGTTTTGGTTACGGTTTTGGACATTTTGGTTTTGATTGAAACTAGGTGGTCCAGGGTAGTGGTTAGGACGATAGCTCGGGTCCATTGGGGGACGGTATTGGTTACCTCCTTGATTGGAAGTCCCGGCTATAGCATTGGCTTCATACGGAGAACCATCAGTAGCTCTGCAATTGTAGTACGCATGTAGCCCACCACAAGTAACACAGACTTCCACTTTCTTAACCTCAGTATGTGGAGAGGTTTGTGGAAAAGAGACTTTCTTTTGTTGGGAGAGAACAAAATCTTGAATAGCTTCAGTGAGCTTGTCAATCTTAGCATCGGTGCTAGATTGACTCATGGAAGATGAAGTAGAAGGACTGGTACTCCCTTGGCAAACAACCGGTTTGCTTCGTATAGAGCGGACCTTAGACTTGTTCTCGATGATTCCTAAAGCTTCTTTGGTGGTTCTACTTAAGAAATTACCTCCCGCGGAGGCATTGAGAGAATCCTGATCAGCTTGGCTCACACCATTGTAGAAAGTATCGAGTTGAATCAACTCGGAGAAACCATGATGAGGACATTTGCAATGTAATTCATTGAAACGATCCCACGCTTCACCAAATGATTTCATCATATTTTTGCGTGAATTTGGTGATTTCATTTTTAAGACTCGTGGTCTTTGAAGGTGGGAAGAATTCATTCACAAACTTTTTTACCAAATCTTCCCATGTCTCAATTGAGCGAGGGGGTTGTTTTTCAAGCCAAATCCGGGCTTGCCCATGAGGGAAAAGGGGAAGAGAAGAAGTTTGATTGCTTCAGATGGGACATTTTTGTATTTGATGGTTGACGTGATCTTGTTAAACCATCGAATATGAGCATGAGGATCGTCCCTCTCAAAACTATAGAATTGACTTGAGGTTACAAGATTCAGTAAACTGGTTTTGAGCTCAAAATTATCAGCCACGATGACTGGAACAACAATAGCATCTCTGTAACCCTCGATGGGTGCTTGGAGAAGATCACACATGGGGCGGTCTTCCGCCATGATGACAGCAGATGTGGAAACAGTATGGATCTCATATCCGCCTGTTGGTGCTGAACGTCTACGATGTCTTCTAGGAATTTTCACAATCTCACGTAATGGGCTCGTAGACCTAGAAGAACGAGTGTGCATGCACTAAGGACAAAATCAATCAAAACAAAGTCGAGGTAAAACACAGTGAACTTAAACCAATCATCACAAATGAATGACTTCTTTAGAAAAGGTACACCACTCACAAGGATACAATGACAAGTTTTAATCTTTTGTTTGGGAATTTATTAATGTTCACACCCCCAGTTGGTAGGTGTTCTGTCTTGGTTTGCGGCGGTTTATTTTATGTAATTATTATTCACAAAAAGAAGGAATGTTTTTGGGTTTTTTTGTGTGGGTGAAAAAAAACTTTTCGAAAATATTTTTGGTATCGATTCGTTAACCGAAATTGTTTTCTTAAAATTACTCGCAGGGTGGCGGGAGAGAAGAATGGATCTCTCTTCAGTTCGCAATTTAATGTCAGAACTTCCATTTTCCACCTGTGTAGGTTGTAATTTTAAAGAAATCGAAGTAATTTAACTTCACAATTTGTTTTGTTGTTTATGATTTTTTTTTGGTGTTTTTAACACTTTAGGAAAAGTGTTAATAAACTTTTTTTGATATGATTGAGATTTTTACAAAAATTTTTACAAAGTGGTAAAATTTGTACAAGGAGGGTTTTGAAAAATCACTAAACCTAAAACGTTTTGAAACACGCAACAACCTCCCCGGCAGCGGCGCCAAAATTTGACTCCTCCCGAACCAACCAGTCAACCAGGTGTGGTCAACAGGTCAAACAATCTAGATTATGGGGTCTGCAGACCAAACCATGATGGAACGGGTAGGATAACTTGCCAAAGTTTATCCTTCAGAGAGGGTTCAAATATAATACTTATTGGTACCCTCCAGAGAGAGGTAGTACCAACGGGAGTTGTCAAACTCTAATAAATCTATCAATTATATTCGCGTTCACTTGTGTAAAATATCACAAGCGATTATATTCATGAATTTTGTTGTGTAGGGGTGGCAGATAGTTTACTCGTGCAACAACCAAAGAAAAAGACTTGTATTCAATTTAAAGCAAGTAGCATATATCCCCCTCACAGGGTTTGTAAAGAATTTAAAGTGAGGCTATGAAAACTCACCTGGGCTTAGGGAGATGTAAAAGGTGACTCGGAGACTAGAATGCCTACTCACGTATCCTGGTGGTATTGTAGGTGTGGTTGTATGTCAAGCTTTAGCTATTTTGTATAAGTTTCTTAAGTAATCATTCTTAGGGTTTTTAGTTTTTTAGATATAACATAACACCGTTCGGGCCATCACAATCCAGAAGTATAAGACTCTTCACATGAAGCTCCCTACTATTGTATTATGTTATTAACATAATACCATTCAGGCCATCATAATTCAGAAGTTAATACTCCTCACATGAAGATCCCTACTATTGTGTTATGTTGTTTTTAGAGTTTAGTTATAACATAACATCGTTCGGGCCATCATATTCAGAGGTCATGCAATAATCGTTTGAGGAGCCAGGGCACTTTAATTAGTAAACTTAGCAAACACATCAAAATGAAATATCCACATGATACCCCTCACATGAAGCTCTATAGTATTGTGTTATGTGACTCCTCCCGAACCAACCAGTCAACCAGGTGTGGTCAACAAGTCAAACAGTATGGGAGAAAGTGGAGGATATATAATCCGTAGAAGTACATGGAAATCCTCGTGTCGTTAAGTCCCAACGAGAGTGAAATTATGTTTTGGAAACGTTTATGGGAATCAGTGATCAGGAATAGTAACAGATAATGATTTGGATTGAATTACACTACTGATTGATCGGTATTTAGATAATGAAATAGTATTAACAATTACAGAATTACAGATATAATCAAACGTAAGCAAATTAAAAATCAGAAACGTTTACAGACAGAGAAAAAGGGGAAGTTTGCACAAATTAAAACTACATGGGGTGAAAATGAAACTTTTACAAACTTAATATTAAAAGAAAAATTAATTAAAAATAAAATTAATTTTTTGATTATTTGTTATTTAATATTAATTAAAAACTAATTTAAACTATTTAATAATTAATAAAAACTAATTTATAACTAATTTAAATTTAAGAAAAATACTAAAATAACTTAAAAAAATATGAATTTTTTTAAACTAACTAACCATCACAGAAATCCTAAATATAAAAAATTTATAAAAATTATTTTTAAACTAATTTATTAATTATTTACTTATTTATTAATTAAAAGCTAATTAAACTAAATTAATTAAGAAAAATAGCAAATGAACAGTAATAATTATGACACTATTTTATAAAAATACTTTATGATTTGTAAAACTTAGGAAAAATATAAAAAAGTGCTAGAGATTAAAATTAAACAGTAAATGATTTTATTTTTGATTTTTCAATTAAAACTAATTTAACTAATATTAATTATTATAAATACTAAATGAAAAGATAAAACTCTGAACAAATTACTAAAAATACTACTGACTAATTGGAACCTAAGAGAAATTTAAAATTAGAAAGTGCTTATAAATAAGCAGAAAAATAAGCCAAATTGGCTTAAATAGAAGCTATCACTTTTTTTAATTTTGGTTTTTCTTGGTTTTCTTTTTACAAAACTATTTAAATACTTAAATTAGACAACTTTTGTAAAGATACTTTGGATGAAGCTAAAAAATAAGCGCTATAGAGCTTAAGTGCTTAACAGGTTTGATTTTTTAGCTTATTAGGACTTTGAGGTGCACAAAAGCTACTTGAAAAGCTATACTAGGGTACCACAGACTAAAATAAGCCACAATAGGGTTACATGAACTTGAAATAAGCAATAGAAAATAAATAAGCATAAGAAATAAGCAGCAAGGGGCAAATAAGCAATTCCAAAATCTTAACACAACCACAGGCCAAAAATGGCCACTTAGCATGCCTTGTGGGGCCCACTAGGGTGATTGGAAGCCCAAAATAAGAGTGGATCCTAAGAGAAGAGCTTATTGGCTTTTCAAAAAGCCAAAGCTTGACTCCTGGGTCCCACAAATAAGCAAAGGAGACGGCTTGGAAGATTGGCAATTCACACTGAGCACTCAGACACACACAGGCCTGCAGGGTTTTATAAGCTAAGATTAAGCTAGGGGCAAAAGCTCAGAGGCCAAAAGGGAGCTTGGATCCTAGAGGCTAGTACAACTGGCTTCCAAAATAACCAAGTTACTCAAGGCTAGCTTAAGAATTGGACCAAGAAAAGGGCTTGTGAAACTGCCTATGCTCACACTGATGAGTGAATAAGAACTCAAATGGCAATGTGATCAAATTGGTACACAAGCTCAAATCAAGCAAACCACAGCCAAATACAAGCTCAAACAACCTAAATACGACTAAAACTAACCATAAAACAACATTGGATCACACAGAATCAAGAAATCAACAAACTCAGTATACTTATGAACAACAGAATGAACAGTGGGCAACGGGAAAATAGATAAGCCAAAGTAAGCTAACAAACAAGCGTTTAAGGCTAAACCAAATATGCAGCTAACAAGACAACCCAGATAGCTTCCCAAATCACCAATTTCCAGGTCTAAACTCCAACAAATGAGCAAGATGTGGGATAAAGAAAAATGGGTGAAACTGGGTGAGTAGGGGAGGTTAACGCTCAACAGGCCAGGTTCAAGGCTAATTTTTGTGAGCAATTTAGGTTCAAACTCATATTTTTTTTCTTGATTCTTATACACAACCCACCAAAGAACACAAATCAACAATAATTTCCTATTTCCAATCCATATTACACATTGTGCATGTTCTTAAAAATCTGTTCATTTGAAAGTTGTAAAAACTTTTGACTTTTTATGAAAACAACAAGGTTTGACTTTATTGAGATTACACTGATCCTAAATAGTTTAATATGATATACTAACCTAGTATAAGACTGAACTAAGCTAACCTAACAAGTTTTAAGGCTATATGATGATTATGACAACTATAACTCTTAACAGTGTCCACAGAGATAAAAATTAACGCCAATTTTGACTTTTTGTTAAGAACACTGAGATTTTATGGCTAAAAAGACCTGTGTGGACCTAATGTAGCACGTTTCAACAAATAACAGCAACAAAAACTCACTCAAGCTCAGTGATGCACACTGAACCAACACTACCTTATAGACTGTGATAATGAGATTTTTGAAGCAAAGGACTGTTTTACTCTATGAAATTGATTCCAAAGGGCACAATATGATATAATAAGCAGATGTGAGCAGATACACACCAACAAGAACACAAATTGCTTAAGGATTACTAAAACGCTAATTCTATCAGTGAATTGAAAAAACTAAGCAACAAGGAACTCTAGCAAACAAGCATGCAATTCTAAACTATAACCTGAGTAAGCAATACCAAATAAGCATAAAAGCAGTAAATTGTCAATGCAAAAGCACAAGTACAGTAAAATGCTAAAAATCAAGAAATAGGCTTACAATTTGCATTCCAAGCTAAACCAAGAACAAGGACCAAGAACAATCCTAATAGCTTACCACTAAGCTTCTAAACCAAGGGCCATCCAATATTTACCCTGCTCCAGCTGTGATCATCATCTTCACTGATTTTTTTTATTTGTATCTATTTTATGTGATTTTTTTATATTTTTGAGTTATAACACTACAACTGGTTTTAAAGATTTCTAATAGCTTTTATAAGCTATATAGGAGCTTATATGAGCTTATGAGTCATTAACATCAACTATAAACAACTTTTAAGTAAACATGAGAATTTGGACTTGAAAATGCATAAACTGAATTCGTGAAGATTAACTGAAATTGATTAGTAGAAAAAGTTTGAAATATACTGAGAACACCAGAAATACAACTTGAAAGCTTTATAGTACACTGGAAATTAAGCAACTAGCTATTCGACACTACACGAACTACTAAAAAACTACTACTCCCTTCATTCTTGATTCCTTCTTCTTTTATAGCCATCCAAAGGTTCCTTTAGGGTTTCTGAGCAACTCCTACAGCCATTGGATCAATTTCACTCAACCTGAGCCCTCTACGTGTTTTGTCGCCAAAATGATATTTGCAATTTGTCTGTTTTTTAAAGCAAGAGGGGGTGGTGGCATTAAATGCTGTTGTCTTGTTAAGTTGAAGGTGGGTTGGGCGGTGGAGATGTGATGGAGGCAAGTGGTGGGGGTGGTGAGGTGACTGGCAAGTTGGGGAAGAAAGGTAGGAGGGAAGGGGGGTGTTGTTTGATTGTGGATTTGATCGGGATATTAGCTAACCACGGGGTGGACTGGCATGGTATTAGGCTTGTGGACTGGATGGGCCAAGGAAAAGGGTTATAAGGTTGGTTTTGTTTTGTACTGGATTGGATTTTGGGTTTAGATAATAACAAGGGTCCGTTTGGTTTTAAGCTTAACAAAGCACAAGGACCAATTATGTAAAATCCAAAATTTGAGGGGCTGATCTTGCAACTTTTCCAAAACTATTCCAAGGGTGTAATTTGCCAAGTATGAATAGTGTGAGGACCATAACTGAGAATTTCCAAAATTGCACCTCCAGGGACTAAATCTGCCAAACTTGCAACTTTAGGGAACAAACTTGTAAATTCTCCAAACTTTTCACCCAAGGACCATTTTTGCCAAAGTTTAATAACACAAGGACCATGATTGATAATTTCCAAAATTTTAATCCTAGGACCATTTTTGACAATCTTGCAAAGTTCAGGGACTAATTTTGTAAACTTTTGACACTTTTCACCCAGGGACCAACTGTGACAACTTGTGATTTTTAAAGGACTTTGGTTGACTTTTCTTCTAAAACAAATGCTCAGGGACTGATTTTGTCAAGTTTTAAAAGTTGAGAGACTGAAACTGCCAATTATGCAAACTTTGTTCATTTTTCATCTGTTTTCAATTATTTTGCATCTGAAACATATAAAACACAATCATGGGATATTTTCTGTATTTTGATGCATTTCTGAGTGTTTTTTATTTTTTTTCCTGTTCAGATAAGACAAAAATGATGAGTATTCACACACTTATCATTATGCTTCTAACTTTAAAATAGGTTTTTATATTTATAAAAATACTTTCACTTTATACCCTTATAGTTTATATATTTACAAAATCTATCCTAGATTTATAAACTTATATTATTAACTATCTAAACATAGCAAAATTAGTCCCTATACTTCTATATTTTAGGAAAATGGCAGAAATGACCCTTGGAATTATAAGTTTTCAAAATTTACCTTTTTACCCTTTACTTTATAACTTTTGCAAAACTAGTCCTTACAAGTTTATAACTATTTTACTTTTTATCTTAAGGTCATATAACTTTGCAAAAAAGGTCCTTATACTTATAACTTCTAAGAAATGTCAAAAATAGTCCCTAGACATAATATTTTCAGAAAGTTACCATACATACCCCTATGCAAGGAAAACTTTGCAAAACTAGTCCTAATTCCATGCAAATCATATTTTTATGAAACAAAAAGGTTTCCTAGCTTATGGTTAACTAATATTAGCTTAACTAAGTTATCTAAACTAGCTTATAGCTTATAATAAGGGCTTATAGTATAAAAACATGAATTCAACCTAAACTAGGGTTTTAAAAAGAAAATGAGCTAGTTCTAGTGATCAAGGCTTAGGTAAAGGCTCTAATGCATCCTAATACTATCCTAGTACTGTAATATAACCATTAGAATTAAATTTGAAAGCTTACTTGACCAGCTAGGGCTTAATGTGAGCACTTAGGGTTTTCTAGGGTTTACCTGACAAAAAGGAACTCGATTGGGGTTCAAGACTTAGTTAGCTCGACTCCTAGCACTTCTAAGGCTCTAGTACTACTACTAACTACAAAAAGTTTAAGGTGGAGAAGAGTGGTTGTATGATTTGGAAATGGAGAGGGTAGCAAGGCTTTTATAGCCTTGTTTAGACTTGGTGAGCAAGCAAGGGTGGTTTAGGTGGCACGAGGAGGGGGTGTGACTAACTACTGCTACTATATGACTAACACAAGCTAAAATGATGACTATTAAAGTCTAGAAGTAGGCGTGGTGATAGTGGTGGTGTTAAAGTGTGCCACGACCTAAGTAGGTGACAAGGTGGTGATGCACCACCTTGTGTGCTAGCTTGGGAGGTGATATGGTGTGTGCTTAGGGTGACCAAGGTGCTAGGCTAGGTGCTTGAGGTGCTTATGTTTAGGTTTTAACTAGTTTAGGTTTAGTTTAGACCGAATCTTTCTTAGTGAGAGATTAGGGTCTAGCTTAGGGTTTAGTGAATATATTAGGGTCCTATGAGTGTTTAGTGGCTAGGATTAAGTCCTAAAAAGCTTATACTAAGTGGTGGTAGCTTATGGTGAAGTTTTGGGATTGTTTAGACCTAGTTTCGGGAAGTTATGACCTAGTTAGGGTTTTGTGCTTAAAAGACTTGTACCTAAGATCTAAGGGGTTGTACTAGGGTCTAAGGGTGCTAAGATATCCTATTGTTCCTAAGGTAACTCATACAAAGCCTTGAATACTTTCAAACTAGTGTAGATAAGCAATTAGGGTTTTGTAAACACATAGGCCTAATTATGGTTTACTATGGTTTTGTGATGAGTTTAGTGTGTTAGATTGATATATTACTTATTGTGGAGTTGTTGTGATCTTATGATTGACGTACCAGAGGTTTATAGGATGTGTGGGTAGAGATATTTGGCTTGTGTGGATACATGAGCAAGTCTAGAGAGTCATGCAGGTAGTAAATGCACATAGAAAGCAAAAATTTACCCGTGAATTACCTGACATAGGTATTTGTAGTGGGAATGATAGTGGTGAGTTTTTGTGGGTTGTTATACATCAAGGATCCAATCATTGATCTATAAGCACGTGCATCAACTGCTTCTCCACTACTATCCTTCAAAAGTTCATGAGTATCCTTGTCAGCAGGTGTGCTTGAAGTCTTTACATCAGTAAAGTGTGACTTCCTTAGTATTTCAGTCACATATTTGTCTTGACTGATAAAAATAACATCTGTTCTTTGTTGTACTTGAAGTCCCAAAAAGAAAGTGATTTCACCCATAGAACTCATCTTTCATCAGCTTCTCAAATTCTTTGCACATCTCTTGCTTTGTAGAACCAAAGATAAGATCATCAACAGAAACTTGAACCAATAAGATATCACCTTTGTCTTTCTTGATGAACAAAGTCTGATAAATTTTCCCTCTATGAAACCCATTATTCAATAGATAAGCAGCTAGGGTTTCATACCACTTCCTTGGAGCATGATGTAAACCATAAAGAGCTTTTACCACCTTATAAACTTTATTTGGATGTTCAGGATCTTCAAAGCCTAGAGGTTCTTCATAGTCAATACCCTCCTTCTGAGTGTATCCTTGAGCAACTAGCCTAGCCTTGTTCATGATGACAATGCCTCTTTGATCTTTCTTGTTCCTGAAACCGACTTTGTACCAATAACCTTCATCCCATCAGGCAAATCACAAAGTACCCAAATCTTCTGAATCTTGAACTGAAGCAATTCCTCTTGCATTGCCTCAACCCAGCTTGAGTCTTCCAATGCCTTATACACATTCTTAGGTTCCATTTGTGACAGTAAATAAAAAAACAGACATTCATTCTTGTCTTCATGATTCTTGGATTCATAAACTTCACTGATAAATCCATGATGATCAGCCATCTTTGTCTGCTTTCTAGTCTTCACACTAGATTGTATATCTCCAATCACCTTATCAAGTGGATGCATCTTGTGAATTATTGCTTGGGGAGTGTGAGGAACATCATATGCACTAGGCATATTTGAGATTTCAACATCATTAGCATGTGATTCCTGAGTAGCAGAAGAAGGAATTTCCACATTTGGTACAATAGCAGTGGGAACTTCATTTGTACTGCTTTCAGGAATGTCTTTGTTTTGAGCATCCACATTCACAGTAGTGTGTGTATGTGCACCACCTTCTTTTTCAGCATCCTTGGAAGGTTGTGGATCTCCAATCTTAGAAGCAAGGTCATCACCTACAAAGTCCCAAAGTGGCACAACAATGTGATCTTGATCATCCTCAAAATCTTTGCTTGGTTCATCATCATCAACAAACTCTTCTGAACCTTCAAAATCATTAGTGTCTGTACCTGTAACAATAGGTACATAACTCATAGTATGGGTTAGAGTGTCAAGATCAAACAACCATTCTGGAAACATTTGGTTTATTTTCAAGAAACTCAACATGCAGATTTTCTTCAATCTTCTTGGTTCTCAAGTTATATACCCTAAAGGCTTTGCTAACCATAGAGTATACAACAAAGAAACCCTCATCTGATTTTCCATCAAATTTACCCAGATGATCTATGGTATTGAGAATTGTGACATGACATCCAAATGGTCTCACGAAATCTAAGGTAGGAGGTCTACCTCTAAATAACTCATAAGGTGTCTTATTCTTTGCTTTCACCAATAAAACCCTATTTTGAACATAGCAAGCAGTGTTAATTACTTCAGCCCAAAAAGTAATTGGCAGCTTGGAATCAGCTAACATGGTTCTAGCAGCCTCTATCAGTGTCCTATTTCTCCTTTCAGCAACTCCATTCTGCTGATGAGCTCTAGCTACACTAAATTCTCTTTTAATACCTTTCTCTCTGCAAAAATCATCCATAACTCTATTTTTGAATTCTGTCCCATTGACACACCCGATAATCTTGATTTTCTTATCAACTAGGTTTTCTACTTCTGTTATAAAGGTCTTAAGGATACCAGTTGTTTCATCCTTAGTTCTAAGAAAGAAAACTTATGTAAACCTGCTGAAATCATCAGTCACAACAAGACAATATTTCTTTAAGTTAATGTTGCTTACAGATGTAGGACCAAACAAGTCCATATGCAACATATAGAGTGGGTGAGCAATAGAGTTATAGGCCTTGGTCTTACAAGAAGCTGTATGTTGCTTGCCTTTAAGACTGGCAACACAGGTTTGGTCATTTTCAAATATCTTCTCAGGCAACCCTCTTACTAAACTATCTTTCACAATCTTGTTAATGGTTTTAAAATTAATGTAACCAAGCCTTCTGTGCCACAACATGGACTCATCTAATGTCGCCTTTGCAAGCAAGCAAGTAAGATCATCTTTAGCAACAATGTTCTTCATATCAATGCTGTATAGATTGCCTTTTCTAGGAATTTTAAGTAAAACCTAACTTTCATCAAGCAACTTATAATCCTTAGATAGAACAAAATATTCATTATCAGAAAAAAGAACTTTGTTTTTGTTGTCACACATCTGTGACACACTGAAGAGATTATGCTTAAGCTCTTTCACATAGTACACATTTTCAAAGTCCAAGTTTCCAGTTTTAATTATACCTTTACCAGAAACTTTACCACCAATTCCACCTCCAAAGCTAACAAATTGTCCATCAAAAGGTTTGAAATCTGTGAGATAGGACTTGTTGCCAGTCATGTGCCTTGAACATCCACTGTCTGAATAGCCTTGATCTTCTACTTTAGTCTTTGGATGTTCCTGCACATAAAATAAAGGAAATAGTTTCTTTTGGAGACCCAAGCCACTATTGACTTGGATCTGCCTCGTGTATCAATATAATTGTATCTATCAAAGGTCATTGATACACTATTGGGATTGTTTGAGGTGTTTATTCCTTTAGGTTTCCATCCCCAACATGTTGAGGCCTTCACAGATTTTTGAAAATGGTTTTCATTCACCCTCTTGTTCCCAAAAACTTCCCTTCTTCCCTTATGGTAGTTACAATTAGCATGTAAGTGATCAAAACTTCCACAGATATGACATGCTTTGTTATTCATCACAAAATCACTATCAAGTTGTTGAGACTTAAGATTATTCCAGTTCCTCTGATTTCCCCTAGGAGCTAGTGACTTGTTCCTATACATCTCAGCATATTTTATAGTTGGCCTAGTTTGATGAACTTGTTTTCTAGGCACCTCAGTATCAGCTTTAACACTTTCATCCATTAGAGATGAATCACTAGCACTCTCAAAGGTATAAGTCTCTATCTAAAACTTTTCATCATTAGCAGTTTTCACAAATTTTGGGCCATAAGTCATTACTAGTTCTTGAAACTCTTCTATTCCTGTGTGGGCTAGATCTATACCTGGAGGTGATGGAATAGCTCTTAATGGTGGAGGAACTGACTTGTATCCTACAACAGACTTAGCTGTTAACCACCTGAGCTTCCCAATTTTATCTATACTCTTAGATTGATAAGCTAATGTATCACAAGTTATCTTTACATTTTCATTAACCTTTTTGAGCTTTTCTAATTCTTCTCTAAGAGCCTCATTAACATCAATCTTATAGTCTAAATCCCTTTTTAACACAGCAATGTCATCATTAAATTGACTCATTTGCTCTAAAGTGCTCTATCTGTGTTTCTAAGACAGACAAGCCTCTTTTATAGTTAGACAAAGTATAGTTAGAGTCCATTAACTCTGTGGTTTGTTTTTCCAAAAGTTCCCTAAGTCTATCACACTCTTTTAAAGTTTTGCATGATTTAGAGCAACAATCATTAGAATGTACCTCAAAGTCAGAAAAATCCATTAGAGCAATTTCAGTTGCCACCATTGCATATTCTGAAGGTTCTTTTTCCTCATCAGCCATGTAACTCCAATCATAGATGACACCATCAATAGCTAACATAGCTTTTGGTTCTTCCACAGTTGGCTCCTTCTTCTTCTCTTGCTTGTACCAAGTGGATCTGTTGTCTGGCTTCCTTGGTTTTCTGCATTTCATAGCAAAGTGTCCCAACTTGTGACAGTTGAAACATTCCACCTTTTTTCTTATCAAATCCTGCAGTTTCATTACCATTAATGATAATTTTCCTTCCTGTCCTTTGCTAGAACTTCTTTGCCTTAAAACTTAGAAGTGCAACCTGCCACTTTATATCCATCTCTTTCATATCATCATCATCCACTTGCTCAAGATCTTCATGAGTTAGAAGTGAACCACTAACTTGGCTTGAGAGAAAAGCATAGAAGGTAGGGTCTCCAAGTCCAGCAACCTTCTTTTTAGAGCTATCAGTGGTAACACTTGGACTACCAATGGAAACAACAACATAAGCAGTATCTTCATCTTTATCACTATCATTATCAGAACAGTCATCAATAGATGATGATATAAGAGCTAAGTTCCCAGAACTTGTACTTAACTTTCCTACCTTCTTCAATCTTTGCTCAATAATTTTAAAATTATTGTAAAGATCATTGAGTTACATTGTTTCAATTTTTGGTTTGTTTTCCCAAACAATTACATTAGTGTGAAACTCAGAAGGTAAACTCCTTAAAAACTTTAGATTGAGGTCTTCCTTGTCTACCTCAATGCCAAACATAGTCAATTATGTTACAATCTTCTGGAGTCTTGTGAAGATACTATCAATAGACTCATTATTTGTTGAATAGAATTTTTCATAATTTTGCTTCAACAATGTTTTCTGAGTCTTTTTGGTAGCATCATTGCCACAAAAAACTGAGCAGATCTCTTCAAATAAGGTCTTAGTAGTTGTGTACTTGCTAAAGGCTATGATTTGATCCTTAGGAAGAGTCATAAGCAGTAAGCTTCTTGCCTTCAAGTCATTCTTCTTCTGAAGCCTCTCTTCATTGGTGACTGGTCCAATATTAAGCTTCTGAACAGCCTCGCCATCAATTGTTTCTGTAGAAGTACTAGGCTTGAATGAATCACCAAACATAATGATTTCCCATAGAGCATAATCTTGTACAGGAAAGTACTGCTCTATCATAATCCTCCACATCTCATACTCATTGAGTTTGAGCTTTGGAAGTCTTGCTGCAACATTCGACTGGTTGTTCTCCATCTCCATTGGATTAGCAAAAGTGAGTTGTATTCTTTGGATATTCCAATTCAAAGTATCAAAACCTGTCTCTAATACCACTTGACGAGGATCTAAACACACGCCTTGTGTTAGATAGACACTTTGAGTATATACTTTGTAGCACGCGGAATTTACCACAAAGTACTTAGAAGATAGGTTTTAGTGATGTATATGGTTTGTATATGAATGAAACAGTAAGAACACAGGAATTAACCAAACTTGTAGCTTCAATATTATTAAGAATAATACTAGTGATCTTAGTTATCACTAGGGTTACACCTTGAAGCTTTTGTAATTGATATGTGTATAAAACCTAAACCTATGACCTCCTTTTATAGGACAAGGAGTCCTTTACAAGATAAGTATAACTCTAACTTAATAAGATATACACAAGATCTTTTCTATAGTTATCTAATACACGAATATAAAAAGCAGTTAACTAATAAGCAATGGTAAGTATATGTACTAGCAGTGGTAATGTAGTTTCCACTGCTAGTGCATTCTTGCAGTAGTGTCTTCTTCCATGTCTGGCAGTTGTAACTGTTAATATTATTCCCAACATAGCGTAACTTGAATCTTTATGCGGCACATGTCCTTCAGTATCTTGAATCGTATTTGGTGAAGTCTTGATATAGATACGGCGCATGTTGTTTATGTAATGCGGCGTATCTGGAGTAGAACAAGTTGGATCTTCTTCGTTGACCAAAGTTTCATATGCGGCGCATGATATAATCTGATGCAGCACATTCTTCAAAGTCAGGCAATGGTCTTCGAATTCATCTAAGTGTGATAGTACGACGCATCTGTCTAGAATGATGCGGCGTATCTCCTAGATTTCAGTAGACTTTTCTATCTTGATCATTTTGCTCCATATTTCATCCAAAATCGCCAAGTTTCACCAATTGCTTGTTTTTACCTGAGAATTACTAAAGTAAACAATTAAGTATCGATTCTCATATAAAATATAGGGTAAACTGCAAATTTAGTCCCTAACCTATCGCGAAAGTGCAAAAAAGCAACTGAGACATAAAGGCGTGCAAAAACGCCACCCACATTATGGATAAGTGCAAAACGGCCACCGAGAGCTAACTCCTGTAAATTTCCTCGTTAACTGCCTAGTCGTTGAGGGTAGTATCATCTTTTATGTGTTAGTTTTCCCTCCCGTCAATTATAATTCAAGGACTATTTTTGCCAACAAAATTAAATACTTAAAGCCACAAGATTACTACTAGAGTTGCTTTTTCAGAACATTAACTCCCCAAAACCACCCACTTATCCGACTTAAAGATAACCAACCGTCAAACCCGAGCTTTAAAAAAATCCTACATCGGAAAAACAAAAACCAGCTATGGCGAATAATGATAAGGGAACGTCTTGATGATTAGGGAGGAGAAATCATCAGAAAAGTCGTGGGGGAAGGTTTTATTAAATGATGAAGTCTTTGATGAAGTTTTGGAGGCATTTGGTGATGAAGTAATTGCCAGGTATGGTTTATATGCAAACATAGGGAAAGAGATAATAGAAGAAATTCTTCAATGGATGTGGAACAAAACCTTCAACGAACCAAATATGGGTGGCAATGGATGTGGAACAAAACCTTTAACGAACAAAACCTTCAACGAACAAAACCTTGGAAGTGCTAGTGGTTGCTCCAAAGATGTAGTTGCAGAGACAAAAGAGGGAGGGGGAGGCCCAAGAAAAAAGTTACTTTTTCTTTACCAATCGACAATCAGAGTACAATGTCACCAAAAAGGAAGAGGGGAAGGCCTGTTGGGAGTGGGAAGAAGAAGGAGGGGAGTCATAATCCGAGTACAAGTACACAAAAGAGGAAGAGGGGAAGGTCTATTGGTAGTGGGAGGAAGAGTAAGGGAAAGGAGGAGCATACGGATATTGGTATGTTAATGGAGTAGTATATTTCATTTACGTGTCATTTTTAATTTACTTATATTGGATGCTATGTTAATTTTGATAGACTTTTATATGCATCCCTTTCAAGTAGCATGATTGAGTGCCCTGATTGGTAGGTTTAGGATAAACATAGTATTATGGGTTATGTTAATTTTAATAGACTTTCATATCAATATGTAAACAGAAAAATGATTAAAAACCATACTTAAAACACTGGTTCTAAACAGAAGTATTGTAAGTAAGTATTCACATTGGTTATAAGCAAGTCTTTACATTGGTTATGGGTGCTGGTTGAGTAGTCATGGTGAGAAGGTTAGCCTGAAATGTAGGTAGATGGTTAAGTGCAATAAAAGTTTAATTGGAGTTGTATAATTGTCAAGGTGGGTCAACTCTTTCAAATGTCAATTAAGAGTTTTACCCGCCAAACAAAAGTATTCTAAGTAAGTATTCACATTGGTCATCAGTCATATCTTCTAATTACTCTCACCATCTTAAATGTCTTGTTCGTTGCTATACAATATTGCAAATTAGCTTACTGATTGTAATGTAGTGATAGCAATAGTCAAGGTGGGTCAACTCTTTCAAATGTCAACTCAATCAATGAAATAATCTTCCTTTCAATCACTCTATTCTCTTTCTGTTTTCTTATTATATTTTATGATATATGTTCTTACTAAAGGAACAATAAAAGATTGTTTTATATATCAAATTAGCTCACTGATTATAATGTAGTAATAGCTTATCAGTTGTAGTATTGACGTTTGAATTTAAAATGTGGCAGATTTACTTGGTTATGGGGGTGAAGTTGTGTTCAGCATGCATAATAATGGAGTCTTTGAATTGGTCCATTAAGGTATGTACAAGGGAATGTTTCTACACTTTGTGGCTTTGTCTGTGATAGACATGTCTTTAGCCTAGGTCTGGATGATATGTTATCACGCATTAGGGGAGAAAAATGGGTAGTGTTCTTTTGTTTGCCTGGAAAATCATTAGAAAAAAAAAATGGAAACCCTAAAATATTCTCTCTGGCGGAAAAAAAGAAAAAAACGATTCACTTCTTCGATTCCATAATCGATCCTAAAGCTTTTATTGTTTAATCCTTGGTGGATTAATATTATATTTGTAATTGTGGGTCGGTTATCTTCATTCATTTTTTTTCTTTTTACGGCAAAACAATGATCTTTTATTCCAGCGCATGCATGATCTCTTTAATATTCCTTGGTGGATTAATATTATATTCGTATGTGCATGATCTCTTTAATATTCCTACTGATTGTTGATTCTATTATTTGCTATTGACACATGGGTCGGTGGTAGATTTTATTTTTTAGGCGGTTGGAGATCTTGCGTATTGTTTAGGGTTAATACTTTAAATCGTTTTGTTTAGGGTTATTGAGAACCGACCTCCTTATTGCATATATATATTCGGTTGTTATCCTAAACGATTTCCTTAATCATTTTTTGGATGTTCTTTGGGTTTGGCCTGATCGTATGGTTGCCTATTGGTTTATCTTTGACGTATGATCTGGTGTGGATGAATGGATTGACATGTTCATATGGTTATTATTCTTGGTCGATCCATTGGAGTTTCTGCTCGTGCATGTTTATGAAACTCTTTTTTAGGGTTTCGACATTCTTAAGGGTTTGTGATCTATTTGTTATCATGATGAGTACCCTGTTGTGGGTTGGTTGTTGATTGTTACATCAGGCTATTGCATGGTTTTCATGGTTCACATTGGTTGTGGGTATAGAGAGATGATTATCGTATGATGTTTTTAGGGCTTGCTGCTGTTTGCATCTTCATTCTTATTGGAAATCCTTACTTTAGGGTTCAGCGTGTGCAAGTTCTTGTTTGGGTTCCGGATCATCATTGTTAATGATCATGGGTGGTGTATTGCATTGTGACTTGATCATTGGATATCTTTATGTGTTTCACTCGTATTTGTTAGAAGAGTGGTTCAAGTTCGGATATGCTGGAAGGTTGGGTCGCTTAGACCATTGTTTATGTTTCAAGTTCAATTTGCTACGGAAGTCACTCTTATTAGGTTATTAGATTATGCTTCTTGCATAATTCTAATAGAAGACGCAATTGGTTGAAGCTGGATGTTTGCATGTTTATAATCTGGATCGCTAGGATGACTAAGAAGACTCAAAGAAGACTTTAATGTTTATTTGAGTTGTAATGTATTGTAATTTTATTGCTAGTCATGGTTAGTTGTATTTAGATCTGTTTGTTATAAGAATGGCTTGTCATTCTTATATAGTGGTAGTGGTAGTGTCCTTAGGGACTCCGATGAGAGATTCACTCTCATCCATTGTACTTATACGTTTTTTTGAGTAATATTTTACCAGGGTGGAACCCTTTTACCCAAAAAAAGAAAATCATTAGAAGAAGGTTTGAAGCTGATTCACACAGACAATGATGTGCATGCAATGATTGAGCTAGGTTTTCGTGCCGGTTTTGTAGACTTGTTTGTTGCTCACACAAAACAGGTGTTATCTCCCTACTATTTAAACAACATTAATGCAGAGGGTGATGGTGGGGAGGTTGTCGGATGAGTAGAAGAAGATGCTAGCTTGCAGTGCTGTATTACTTCAACTCCTTTTAGGACTACCACTTCAAAACCTTATAGAGTTGTGGCTGATGTTAATGATTCAAAGCCTGAATTCGGGAAGCCTAAAAAGAGTGTGAAGAGGTCTGCGGATAGAGATGGTGGTTCTATGAAGAAGACATTAGGTGCAAGTGGTTCAGTGAATGTAGGAGCTACGGGTGCGGGTCTTGTAAGGCCAAGAAGTGATGTAAAAATCACTAATTGTGTGTTGGCTCTAAGGGCACCAAGATCAATGGGAAACAATGTGGTTTTATTTTGACTAGGTGAGTCTAATGAATTGATTAGCAATTTTTTTTAGATACATTGCATTGCCTATTATAGTAACCTCATTTCATTGCATATTTTGATTGTGCAGGTATAGTTACACACCTATCCAGTAGAAGCTTTTGAAGATTGACATATGGGTTTAATCTTTTGGGACTATGTAATGTGTAGAGAACAATATCAGTTTTAATTTGGTTGTATTTATTAATGTAATTTGACTAATGTAGCTTGAACTATTTTACCTCCCTTTCAAATACACTAAAGGGTGTGTGGCGGCATAATGATGGGTTCATCTGTTTTTGTACATGAGGACCGACCAATATTATGTAACTTGATCAATATTTTAGATGGGTTAAATTTTTAGTCAATATTGACTACTACCAATACTCTGTTTTTTGTTTCTGCTATATAATATGTTTGTCTTTGTTTCTTTGTTTGTGTTTGTGTTATATGTGTGTGTCTTATGCTTAGAATTCATTGTTTGTGATACGAATCGAAGAGTACAGAGTATAAACCAAGAAAATCAGGATCAAACGACCCCTTCCATTCATAACCATACATTTACAACCATAACATAGGGGAAACCACAACCCCTATCTACACCTACAATCTTACGACAAGGGTACCAAAATGAACAAAAGAAACCACAAATGCCCGACCACCTACCACCTACTACCTATTACCTACATTCATCATACACAACAAAACAACCCATCACAGCATCCAGTACCCAACCCCTTCACATGTACGTTTACCTCACAACAAACTCAATCTTGGAAACAATGCTGTCATTGGTTTGCCTAAGCTTCCTCATTAACCCCCTCAACTTTCTCATATCAATTGTCTGAATCCTCCTAAGCTTGTTCACATTGGCCCTTGCAGCTCTCGAGCCCTTTAAGAGTTGGAGCTCCGCAATCAGGTCCCCCATAATAGCCAACATATTAGACAACTTTTGGCACTTAGTCATCAACTCTTGTGCATAATGAATGTCTTCCTCAACCTCTCAGTGGTAATGGGATAGCATCATTTCCGATATGAAAAACGAGTTACAGGCAATCACGAGATCAAGACAGCGAGATATGTTACTGGAAAAGGGAATGACAATTTTTTGGTTACAGGTGTGTGTGTTTCTGCTTGTGTGTGTGTGTGAAGCAGTAAGGCGTTGACAATTTAATATGGAAACTTATAAACAAACATTGCAAATTTAGCCATTGAGGTCATGTCACATTTGTACCAAAAAGGTTCGCGGGAAAACGAACACTGAAGAGGCGATACTTCCCTCAGTGACTAGGCAGTTAACGAGGAAACTAGCGGGAGTTAGCTCTCGGTGGCCATTTTACACTTATCCGTAACGTTGGTGGCTTTTTTGCAAACCTTTATGTCTCGGTGGCTTTTGTGCACTTTCGCGATAGGTTAGTGACTAAATTTGCAGTTTACCCTAAAATATATTAAAACAAGTCAATTATATAGGACAAATGATGATAATATAATGTACTTATTTGATGTCATCAAATATCTTCCCACTTGAACTTTACTTGTCCCCAAGTAAACTTTTAGATTACAATTTATGAAAATGTATCCTAAAAGATATTAGGATGTATTTTTATAATTAAGCACTTATTCGTCTCATCATAATTGCAAAACCAAACACTTAACGAGTTAGAAACAAAATTAAAATATAAAATTCAAGTCGATCTAATCATTTAATTGTTTAGTTATGACGAATATTCTATCATATGCTTGACAAGGATACACATCTCCTCCACTAAAGCTAAGGAGTGACAAGTCGAAAGCGTTAAAAAGGGTTTTGAGGCTTAAGGGTTAAACCTAGCTTAGTTCAAACATCTCCTGTATAAACTTAGTAAATCGCTAGCGCGAGTCCTCGACGCTTCGACTAATGGATAGTCACTAATGCACTTCTTGGATCGCTAGCGCGTTATTTGCATAACGGATAGTCTCTAAGTCACACACTAGATCGCTAGCGCGTTAGTCAATTAATCTAATACTCGGATGGTCACTACCTTATTCATACATTTAACATTCTCACTTGGCCATTACCATATCCGGATGCTCGAAAGCTAACAACGGATACAACGATACGGTTAAGTATGGATTACATTCAGGATGTAAATTGGTGTAAAATAAAAAATAAACAAACAAATAGATTAAGTCTTAAGTGTGGTTAAGCACTTTCCCAACCATCCCATGAATAAGAATCATATCATTGAATAACTCATGCTTTTTGACTCGTGTAACTCACGCTTTAGGTAGACACGAATTATACTCAATAAACTCTTAATCAAAGAATAAACCATAGTTGGCGTTCCCATAACGGCCAACTCCCATTCAATCTATAAATATAGTACAACAACAAATAGTGGCGATATCATCCACTCAATACAAAACTTTACATAATTGGCTAAAACAAACTTCCAATTTTTTTTTTTTTTTTTCTTTTTTTTTTTTTTTTTTTTTTTTTTTTTGATTTTTTAACATCAAAATATACACAAACTTAAACTAAGATGTGTAAAATTTTACCACATCACTATAACGATAACTCTGGATAATTTTTCTATACTTTTCATAACTTCAGAAATAACGGTAAATAGTGAAAGTAATAAACACACGAAAAATAACAAGACTCAAATTATACAATATCTACTTTCACTCCAATTGCATTGTGTAATTTCCAGACCTAACCAAATATAATGCATTTACGCACACGAACACAGGTAACGCAAGGAAACACACTTTGCCTAAAGCAACTAACCACGAACATTAATCTACAGGGTAGGCTAAGGTTTAAGGTGTAACGAAACAATTAACACAGGTGTATGAAACGAAAGGAACAACTCTGAGGGTTTTTCTAGGGGTATCTTACTCTAAAAATGAGAGTAACAAAGGTTTTTATATGGGGGTTAACTAACCAGTGTAGTTAGTTAATAACACAAAACATATAATAGGCTTTTTGGGTGTAATCCTAGAAATTTACCAAGTTAGAAAAATCACCCCAATTATATCAATAATACTCATTATGGTTGACTCAAATAGTATACAAGCCAAGTTTTAAAGTTTACAAGTTACCCGCATACTCATATTTTTGTGGAATTTGGGTAAAAATTTGGAAACGGATATGCTCCATTCTCATAATTTTATATAATAGAAGTTATGTGTGCGGTTATGCAACTTAGATTTAACAAAAATATGCTAGAAAAATTTTAAAATTTAATATATTAAGCATAAATTAAAGCATATTTTGAAAACTTTAGGACAAATAACGTTCTAATTCTCCATCATCCCACTTAAGTTAAACAACGTCCTCGTTGTTTATAATTGAAATTAAAAATGGGAAATTAAAAAGAATTAGAACGGAGAACTCCCCTGAGATTTGTTCGGTATGATCCTCCATTATGCGTTTCTTGAGCAATATCAACTTTCTTGTGGATGAGAGGTGTTCAAGCCTCCATGAATGATGTCTACACAGAAAGTATATAAACTAAAATATACCACCATTTTAACACTTAACACACCTAAATTTAAGAAAGTCAAACTAGTGCGTAACTCATTAATAGTTAGTAAAAAAAAAATAAAATCCTAATAAAAATAAAAATTTTGAAAAATCATTAGGTCAGTCGATATGCCGCGTCTATTGAATGAGATGCGCCGTATCGAGCCTGGAATTAATACGGATCAGAAAATAAGATGCGTCGCATCCTTAACCAAGGATGCGCCGCATTAAATAAACAGACAAAAAATAAGATGGTCATGCACTCTTTGATATCAAGATAAAACCATCAGTAGTATATGTTTGAGAAAGTATAATAACATAAAACCAATAACGAAAACGGAATACAAAAAATAAAACTTGCTGATATCTAGAGACGATGCGCCGTATCTTATTATGTTAAAAATTAATCAGACTTTTATTCAGAAAATCAATACGCCGCACATATAAATTAAATGCGCCGTATCTTTTAAGTTATCAAAAATTACTTATATTTTAATTTAAAAAAATAGATGCGTCGTATAGACAAAACCTAGTACGTTGTATCTTCGTTACGTTTCAGAACACAAGATTTTTTATTTTTATAAATAGATGCGGCGTATCGACAAAAATCGATGCGCCATATCTCTTTAATTTAATAAATACGTAAACTGTTTTTAATACATAATCAATGCATCGTATCTGAAAAACAAATGTGCCGTATGTCTATTAAAGTTCCTGAAAAAAATTTCTGATTAAAAACAGAATACGCCACAACTAGGGGATAGATGTGCCGTACTCGATTTATTAAATTAGATGCACTGTGTAAAAATTAAAACGACATACGCCGCATCTAGAAAATAGATGTGTCGTATCGTTTGTATCAGCAAAGAACAACGACAATAGATAATACAGTAAAAACAAAAGAAAAAACTAAAAACTAATAAAACACAGAAAAACAAACACACAAAAAACAGAAAATATGCAAATTATACAATTAATGCAATCTAACTAATAAACAACAAAGTTAGCAATAAAAAACTAAAAAACCAAAAAATCTAAAAAGTTAGAAAACCTAATTAAAATACTAACAGATAAACAGGTATTAACAATTCACTCCCTGGCAGCGGCGCCAAAAACTTGATGTGTGCAGCGTGTCACGGTGTAGCATAGGGTGATATGCCTATTTCAAGTTTTACATTTATATTTAGCCGACTTATCCTATAACATCCATACTAACGAACAGTGTATCCGATCAATATTTATATAGTGGTAAGCAGAGTGTCGATCACTAAGAGTGGAACGTATTTCCTAGTTAGTTTATCAGTATTTTAATACTCTAAGTTAGTTTTACAATCTAATCTGCAAGGGGGGTTTAGTCTGAGAGACTAGCACGATTTGGTAGTTAAACAGTAAATTAAACTAATGAGAACAAATCAGCGAACAGCAAACACGTACCCAAATAGATAATAGATACAGATAGAAGGCCTGTCCTATTTGTTAAGTAGCTTGTCACTTGTTTTATTACTAGTTTTATATGTTGTGTATCGTAATCTAATCTATCTCGTTGGATCATAAATATAGGCGAGTAAACTATTAATGATCACTTATGCCTATCCCACTTTCTAGACACTAGATAGGTAGGCGAGGAGGGGGTATGGCAGCCCAAGCAAAACTCAGCTAGACACAGAGGTTATCAATGCACATATACAAGTCACCAAAAACATCAATATACAAACTTTAATTGATGGGAAATCAATTTTAAGGGGAGCAGTATAGTGGCCACAAGCCCATCAATCCTGATGAATTAAAGCTTACTATTACAAATAAAACAAAACTACTTAACGAATTAAATACATGGAGGACCTTCTTACTGCTCTAAGATCTCTGAATTAGGTGTGTCTTGTGTTGCTTTTTTGTCTGAATTCGTCTCCTTAGGGTTTTTATGCACACTAAATTCTTCTGACTCTTGGGGTATTTATAGGTTCTTTCTGAGGGCTCGATGCGGCGCATCGAATAAGTATATGTGACGCCAATGTTTTAAAAATCGCGCCTAAGGCGCGCCTACTCCCTAAATCCCATGAGGCTCTAGCCTTTGGGATTTTTTTAGATCGAGGCTCACGACATGCATGAATCCCATAAAAATCGCAGTAACTTGGGGATTTTTGCGCTTTTGCGCCTTGGGGATTCGTGCGCCTAGAAGATACAACGGGTTTTGGCCTTTTTTTTCTTAATAGTAAGATTCATTTTGGGCTTACATATTATACACATTTGGCCCTTTAAGTTATAAAGTATCTAATAACTCTAATATTTTAGAAAATAACTAAAACACACAATCAATAAAGAACTATGTATTTTTTGTAATCTAATGTCTAAAAATAGTAGCTTATTAACAGATACAAATGTTGTTTCTTTAGTGTTAAGTGTTACCACACAATTATAGATTTTTTGTTATTGATAGTTGATAGTTGATAGTTTGATACATGGTAATTTGTTAAATTTTATAAGTTATAAACTCATATATTGTAATGTATATTCAGGAATTTAGGGTAGTTCATAGATTTTGATATGTTGTTTGCTTAATATTTTGGGTTTAAATGCAACCTTTGTTAGATGTAATAATTAAGTGGCATTGTGCATTGAATATTGATATTTTGTGTTATGTAAGCTTCATAAGTTGTCACATATGTTATAAAAAAAACCCTAAATGTATAGTGCGCCTCATATTTATGAATCCCGCGCCTAGGCTTGCGCCTCGACTCGAGGCTCTTTGACCCTCTTTGCGCCTTAGTGCGCCTTGAGCCTTTCAGAACATTGTGTGACGCATGTACTTAACTTCGCGTGGGGTCCAAGATTAATAAATTTTAGAATATTCGTACACCGTCTTCAGATGCGGCGTAACTTGAATCTTTATGCGGCGCATGTCCTTCAGTATCTTGAATCATATTTGGTGAAGTCTTGATATAGATACGGCGCATGTTGATAATGTAATACGGCGTATCTGGAGTAGAACAAGTTGGATCTTCTTCATTGACCAAAGTTTTATACGCGGCGCATGATATAATCTGATGTGGCGCATTCGTCAAAGTCAGGCCATGGTGTTCGAATTCATCTAAGTATGATAGTACGACGCATCTGTCTAGAATGATGCAGCATATCTCCTGGATTTCAGTAGATTTTTCCATCTTGAACATTTTTCTCCATATTTCGTCCAAAATCGCCAAGTTTCACCAATTGCTTGTTTTTACCTGAGAATTACTAAAGTAAACAATTAAGTATCGATTCTCATATAAAATATAATAAAACAAGTCAATTATATAAGACAAATGATGACAATATAATGTATTTATTTGATGTCATCAGGTTTACATAAATGGCCCCTGGTAATTTACACTTTTGGTCCCTAGGTTTACCCAATATAAGGACACTTATAATTCCCCAAACCCTAGCCCCCTCCTCCCTCCTCTCTCCATTCCGGTGCCGCACCATCTCCGGCAACCACCTCCGGCCATCTACGCCGCCGTCACCATCAAGATAGGAACCACCATCACTCCCACTCTACCGCTCCAGTTTCCCTTTGAGATCTGGCCACTAGTCGCTGTTCACCATCGTTATTAGCCACTATACGTTCACCACAGTGCGCCGCTTATTGCTACCCTCAGTGCCACTCACAAATCAACCAAGGATGTTGGTCAACGAGTTCAGACCTTGAAGGTGTGATGCAATTGATCCGGTGTAAGTACAGTGTTTTCCCGGGTCGTTATGTCCTAGCGAGGTATGAAATTGTATTTTGGGAACGTTTGGAGATCAAGTGATTTGGACAAAGTTAACAGAGATATATTTTGGGGAATTACACTAAGCAAACAACAATGAAAATTAACCAAATAAGCAATATGAACAATTATTGGAAACCAAATAATCCTAAAACGTATTTAAAATTAAAAACGAACGTTTAAATTAAAATTAACGTAAACGCGTAAAAGGAAAGTGAAATTTAACCAAAAATAATCCTATGGAGATGAAAACTACTTTTTTATAAATCTAATAATAAAATAAAATTTTAGAAAAAAAAAAATTATTTTTTTGATTTTTTAATTATTTATTATTAATTAAAAACTATTTAATTACTATTTTAAACTAATTTAAATTATTAAAAATACTAAATTAACATGGAAAATTATGAAATTTTTTCTAAAAATTCTTAACCATCACAGGAATCATAAAAAATTATAAAAAGCTTCTACAACTTATAAATAAGCTATTAAAAAATTTATTTACTTATTATTAATTAAAAACTAATTAATAAGCTATGAAAAATAGTAAATGAATAGTTAAAATTATGAAACTTTTTCTAAAATTACTTTATAATTACAGAAGGCTAGGAAAAATATAAAAAGACTAAAGTGCTTAATAATAAGTAGTAAAACTTTTATTTATGAATTATAGATTAAAAACTAATTAAACTAATTTCAATTATTAAAAATACTAAATAAAAAAAGTGAAAATTATAAAAAAATTTCTACAAATCTATACAACATATAATGGAAAAATGGTCAAACTCGAAAAGTGGAAAAGTGAAAAGTCAAGTAATGTGAAATGTTGAAAAATCTTATTAAAGGAAATGATGAAATGTAATTAATACTCTTATTAAGACACCTCATTATTTAAAAGTATAATGATTTATTCACATTGTACAACCAATTAAAAAACATATCCATCAAATTAAATACAATCAATTAAAACAATTAATACAAATCTCAAACCGGGTTGACCCGGGGCGCTTCAAACCCGACGGGTTGAACCGGTTTAATTTGACCCATTTTCGATCCAACCTAGCAAGTTGACCCGGTTTAAATCGACCAATTTTTTGACCGGAACTGTTCAACCGATTGAACCACCCTGGTCGAACCGGGTTTCAAAACATTATGTTTAATTCCAAAATCTTCAAACTTTTAATATTTTTCATTTATAACCTATAAACTTTTTTTTATCAATAAACTATTTGTCACTATAAAATCCCGTTGCTATGCACGGGTACTCGTCTAGTACTTTATTATAGTAGAATACTAGGAAAAATATGAAAACACTAAATAGCTTAATAATAAGAAGTAAAATAAGCTGAAAAGCTTAAAAAGCTTAAATAGAAGCTATCACTATAAATAAAAAGGTGGGAAACTAAAACACTAAGTACACTATAGGGCACATGGTGCTTGGTGTTGGTTTGGTTTTGTCTGTAGGAACCAAGAGGTCACAGGTTCGAATCCCACACACCTACTTTTTCTGTTTTTATTTTTATTTTTGGTTTTTCTTTTTGCAAAACTAAATTACAACTAATGATAAGCACTTTTAATGAAAACAACTTTGATGAAAAGCCCCAACAACCTTAACACTCTGATTACTCCTGAACTAAAGACTACTTAATCCTACTGATTTTATGATTTTCAAAGGATTAAGATGATTTAAGCTCTACTACTTATCTAGGATGATGCATTAAGCTATATTAACTTATTTTAGGCTAAAATGAAACTCAAACAAACTTTAAAGAACGTTATGCAGTGAACTTGAAATAAATGAAGAAAGATTTTATTCAAATGAACAATTAAAACTACTTAAGCAATAAATCAACTCAACTACACTAGATAAGCATAAAAACACAGAAAACCAAATAGAAATAAGCAGTAAAAGCTACGCTACAGTAGTAACTAGGAATTAGCTAAAATTGAGAAAAAATGAACATACCTTAGGCCTCAGCTTAACAGAGGCTCCCAAATAGGCAGCTACAAGCTCCAAGTTAATAGATTAAGCTACGTAACAGTCCTTCTGGCCAATCCCTCAAGACCACTTCCAAAGCTTTCCACAGTCCAATGCACATGTATGGATTTTTGATTTTCTTTACTCATTAAGTCCTATTCTATGTCTTAGAGCTATGTTATGCTAGTGTGAGTTTACACAAGGAATAAAACAGCTTACACAAGCTTTTGAAACCTACTTTACCATATTTTTTATTTTTCAATTGTTTTTCCTATTTTTTTTGTATTTTTGAGCTTTTTGAATTGGAAGCAGATTATAATGCTTGTGAACTATTTAAAACTTATCTATAAGCTCAGTTGAGCTTATGGAACAGTAATCAACAACTTATGATAAGCAATAAGCTAACAAGAGGATTTGAGCAATTTTTAGTAAAAAACTAAATTAAGCAATTGAAACTTGATTGATTGATGAAGAAAGACTTTGATTACACTATTAAAACTGAGAGTACAATTGAGATGCTAAAATGAACACTTGAAAGTGAAATTTAAACTAATACGACATTAAAAATTAAGCTAATGACTACTTCTCTTGCTTCTTCTGCATCTTCCTCTATTTATAGTGACAATTAGGGTTCCTTGGAGTCCTCTTATCATTTCCCACTTCTAATCTTGGTCATTGGATTGGTTTTGAGTGATCTTAGCCCTTAAATCATTTTGGCGCCAAAAATGGTTACTGCCAATTGGGGTCTGTGACTGCGTGTATGGGAGGGGAGCATTAAATGCTGTTGTTTGTTGTGTTTTGGAGGTGATGGTTTGGGCAGTGGAGGTGATGGGCAAGTGGTCAGGGTGATGATGGAGTTGCAGGGGAAGGAAAATGGGAGGGAAGGGGTTTGTTTGACTTTGTTTGACCCTGGTTTAATACCAGGGTGGTGTTGTTTGGGCTTGAGAGGGAGTTGGGCCAAGAGGGAGTTATAAGGTGGAGTGGGCTTGGAGTGTTGGTGGGTTGTGTTGTTGTTTTGGGTTTTAATAACAAGAAGGGTCCGTCTGGTTTAGTATTATTATAAGTACCAATTTTGTAATTTTCTAAAAATTAAGGGTTGAGTTTTGCCATGTTTCCAAAGTAACTCCAAGGGTAGAAATTGCCAAGATTTCTATTGCCTAAGGTCCTTAATTGACTTTTCTTCATAAATGAATGCTTAGGGGCCAAATCTATCAATTTTGAAACTTGAGGGACCATTTCTGCCAATTCTTCAAACTTTTGCTCCAAGGACTATTTCTGGATTCTATGATTTTCCAAGGTAAATTTTGATAATCTGAGCTCAAAAATGGTAATTCGCTTCCTCGGTTCTGGCTTTTGACATATTTTCCAATCTCGTGCTCGTTTTTGTCCTTTTTAGCCTGATATATATGCCTGTTTCTGAAATATCCATACCTGCATGATCGCAAAGACAAAAATACAATATTTTTGGCATTTATAGTTCGTTTGTGTCTGTTTTGGTCTTAATTTGGTAAGGAAAAGGTATGTGAGTAAGCACACACCAAAATCCCCCAGACTAAGGTATTGTCGTGTCCTCACGCAATGTGATCAATAAACGCTCTTGAGATAAATAATTTCATAACTCTTTTTACTAACGTTGAAAAAGTAGCAAGATGTTCAAAAGAGGTTACAAAATCATTTATTCTCGAAAACGCCCCATATTTCAACTTTATTTTCTATACTACTACTTTTGTACTTTTTATTTATTATGTGACAGGATGTTGACTTCCATCATTTTTCAATAATGTTTAGGGTCACAGAGTAAGAAACACAGCTCATAGAAAAGTGTTCATACAGATAGAATTCATAGTCCCTGATTTTTCACAAGTTCCCAAGCTAAGTGATGCGATTTGGATTGTCACACAAAATTTTTACTTCTCAAGGGATCTTGAGAAGCTTACAATCCCCGCCAGGCAAGTGTACCTGACCGATGTAGTATAGTGTAGTGGTAAGAACCAGGGAATTGATCGTTCTCCATAGGGAATAATGTTCGTTAGGATTGAAAATGATCTAAACTAGGTATAGAGATGAGGGATGATTCTTTTTGTATTTTTATATTTAATGGAAAGCAAGTAAAATCTCGGTTTTTGGAAGAAGTGGACGGAATTAGTTGCTAGTCAACTAACCCAATTAACTACAAATACAATAAAAATAAAATAACAAGAAAATAAATGTGTGAAAAACTAATATGGATAAAAATGTGTTTACTTAGGTTTCACTACTCCCTAGCTACCTTTCATTGATTGATAGATTTGTTACAATTGCGTGGATGACGGGTTGTATTCCTTAATACCATTCGTGGGGGCGTGTACGTCCTTCCCCAACTCTATAAGATCCTATCTCTTCCTATGACGACACGTTTAGTATCATATCATGGACTAATTAATATTCTCTTATGCATTAAACACAACTAATTAATCGTAGTACACATCTGATTCACGTTTCTTAAGACAACAAGCAAGTTACCAATAGGAGATTAGCCAGTTTTCTTAAGCCTAACATTGATATCATTCATCCAACAACAATTAATAACAAACCATCAATCAATAATCAATAGCTAGGTTTCATTACATCTAAGCAAACACAAACAAACCTAGCCTAGCATGTTAAAAGAAAGATAAGCGTAAGATAGAATCAAACAACACATAGACATATTGAATGATTGATAGAATACTTATCTTCAATTAATCATGGAAGAAAAAACGTTTAGAAACCTTAAAATAGCTGCAAAAGTCGACTAGGGTTCGTACCCTAAGTTTCTCCAAAGTTCCACACATAATGAATGAAAATTAGAAGAGTATATATAGATTTTACAACTTTGACGGCGTCACCTTATGGGACGTGACGCCGTCACCTTGCCGTGTTTAGGGTTCCTTGATGGCCTAGATCCACTCTTGACGCCGTCACCTTGTAAAGTTTTCTTGGCCATCTCCTTTTACTTCAATACGTGATGGCCTTGGTGAATTATAACGTGACGCCGTCACTCTTTAACTTCCAAATTCCTTTCTAGCACGTCTAATGTAAAATAATTATCCACCTCTTTGTCAACAAGTGACGCCATCACCTAGTGGTGCATGACGCCGTCAGGTACTGTTTCCAGCATAATTTGAGATTTTGTCGTATTCTTCACTTTTATGCTCCAAAAATGTCCAAAATGCGTCCTTTGTCATAATTCCACTCAAAAGTACCTAAAATGACAAAAGGAACAATTTAAGGCAATATTTGATCATATAATCATGATTTAAAGCTTAAATGACCCTTTAAAAGCGTAACACTTTTCGTCTCATCAATAACCCTTACACTTGAGATTTGCTTGTCCTCAAGCAAATGAGCTTTTATTCTAATCAAAATACAAGTTAGGGGTCATTTAACATTAATATAAAAGTAATTAAAACAAATGATCGTTCTACCTTAATCAAAATAAACAAGGAAATCATACACTAGCACCTCACAAATAGTGTTTGGATACTCTCATCTCTCGGGTGTTACAAACCTATATAATTAGTGGAAATGGAAAAAATATCACTCAGTACTTGTCATAGCAAATAGATTACCATAGGCTTGGGAAAGGATCGAAAACATCCTCCACTAGGCGTAAGCACCTAAGATAAAGTATCAAAGATGGTTTTTCAAGGGTTATAATGTTGGGTGCAGGGATATGGAAAATACGGTTTGTTGGATAAAGGATATTTTACTGGTGGCAAGTTAATCATCTAGGTCAATTACATGTACAATGCGGCATTGCTAAGCCAAGACTCAACTCAACTTAAGCTAATCAAAATCATAAACATAAACATAAATGAAAGAAACGGATGGTAGTTTGTATGTTTTTTTCTCTTTTCTTTTTCTATTTTTTTTCTTTTTCTTGAATTTTTTGTTTTTGTTTTTTTTTCTTTTTTTTTTTCTTTTCTTTTTTTTTTTTTACATACACTCTTGCCCTACCATCCAAAATAATACATCATAGGGGCCTCAGTTCTCCCCTTACACTTAAATCCATATACCCTAAAATATTCTCTCTCTAGGGAGATAACCAGCCGTCACTTCCTTCATGCAAATCTGACCATAATCTTCTCCTAAACTGCCTCTCTATCACATAAACAATTGTTCTAGGTTCATTAGATCCTGATCTAATTCGTCTTTATGGTATGCAATCGGTTTAGGGTTGGTTTTTTCAAGGAAGGGGTGTGCTATTATCTCCCTTTGTATTGTGTTTTTGGACAGCCGCCTTCTACTTTTCTTCTGGCCTAATCATAGTATAGAATCGATCTATTGATTCTATTCTTGTGTTTTCTTAGAGGCGGTGTGGTCTTGGGATGATTGGTTATTAATTTAATCGATCCTGTTATGAATGTTCCATATATACCTTTTCATGTTCTTGGCGATTTCCAACCATAAATCATTTCTGATTTAGGGTTTCGGATTTATGCTTATATGGTATATTTTTTTAGCCGCCTATTGGTTTTCTTGGGTAGGATTGATCCTAGTTTTCTTATGTCGGTTTCTAATCATATATAGGGTCGATCTATGCAATCAATACTTATCCCTAATCGGTTTTGTGATCGTTAGGGTTTTTTCATGAACGAAACTCTATTTTAGGGTTTTGTATTATTCGGTTTTGATTGACCTGGTATGGTGATTGGTGTTGCTGGTTGGTTTCACTAATCCATTCATTCATGTTTGTCGATCAGGTGATCGTGGTTTCTCAACTGGTTTGTGGTGATGTTAATTCATGGAAGTGGGTTGAGAGAGGGATGGTGATAAGTTTAGATCTGTTTGTTAGGGTTCATAAACCCTAGTTTATTGCATATGCGTGATCTTGTTGCTGAATCCATGAACGAAACCCTAGTTTATCGATTATTCTTTATTGCAATCAGTTCTATACACTTGTATTGGGACTGATTTGAGGTGGTTATCGTCTATGGCTGCTGTTTACATGGAATGGGTCTTGAAACCTCATATTTTGCTGCTGATTAATCGATATTGCTGGAAGTTTTGTGGTTAGTTGATTGCATGGCAGATATTTAGTATGATTATACCATTATTGATCTTTTTTGCTAATAATATGTTTATACGTGGGGATTATTCTGCTATGGTCATGACATGGGACAAATGGTATGATAAGGGTAAGTGTTGCATATGACTTGATCCTTGGTTGTTGTCTTCATGTGTTTCATTCGTATTTGTTAGAAGAATTAGTTCAAGTTCGGATATGCTGGAAGGTTAGGTCGCTTAGACCATGTTTATGCTTCAAGTTCGATTTGCTACGGAAGTCACTCTTATTAGGTTATTAGATTATGCTTTTTGCATAATACTAATAGAAGATGCAATTGGTTGAAGCTGGAAGTTTGAACTACTATGACGATTGGAAGATTCAAGGATTTTCTAATTGAATGGCATTTAATTTGTGTTATTTTTATAGTCGTTGTGGTTTATGTTTAATGTTTGTTTATATTCAATGTAAATTATAAGAATGGTGTGTCATTCTTATATGAGAGTTTGTAAGTGTCCTAAGGGACTGAGTTGAGGGAAGTCACCCTCATCCTATGTACTTCAACGCTTTTTGGTGTAATGAATTTTACCGGGGTGTATTAACCCTTTTACCCAAAAAAAAAACTTTTACATACTTTACATGTAACTAATCTAATGACTCGAATTAAGAGAATCGAAACACTTGGAGTACTTTAAAATGTTTTGCTCATATGGGGGTAATAATTGATGTTCTTCCCCATTACTTCATACCATTAGTACTTTACCCATGAGTCCCAATCGTCCCAAAACAATATGTACAAGATATGACTTGACTTAGCAACCATGTAATCAATTAGACAATTAACTAAGGGTTTACACAAATAACAATAATGCACTAAAGATGAGTGCATACAAGGAAGGCTAAGGCGATTTTGGTGAACATTTGGGGTGGCTTGTAAACAAATTCTTCCTTTAAGTAAAATGCTTAAAGTTAGAAACAAAAAAGATAGGCTCTGAGGGGTGTACTAGGGGTATCGTGTACTAAAAATGAGTACATCGCAAAGGTGTGGGAAAATTACTTGACTCTATTAGTCAAGTAGCTTGGATTCATTGGTCAAGTAATTTTAAAATAGGTAAAGGGTTATCCTAATGCCTCTTATCATATAGTAAATCTAACTACACGAATGTAGTCTCACTTGTGGTCTCGAAATGAATCACTAACGCAAGTTCTAGAATCTAAGTGCTATCGGTACACTCATAAGCACTAAGGCTTTTCCTAACAAGTCTAGGGGCGAACCTCACCTCTATACATTTAGTAGATCGTTGGCACGAGTATTTGAAGCTTCAACTAACGGATGGTCACTAGTGCACTTCTTGGATCGCTGGCGCGTTATTTGCATAACGGATGGTCACTAAGTCATACACTAGATCGCTTGCACGTTAGTCAATTAATCTAATACTCGGATGGTCACTACCTTAAAAAATTTTTTGAGTGGTATGGTTTTTGTGCTAGTTATATAACTCCTATCCATGAGACGCTTATTAAGACTAAAGTTTCACTCCTATATGTTGCAAAAAATTTTAAATTTGGTGCTAAAATTGCCCTAACAAATATTTCTCTCAGTTTTATTACACATCTACTATTAAACAAACAACAATCAAGTGTCATGGTATTCTCTAAGGTATCCCCCCCCCCCTTACACTTAAGCTGAACATTGTCCCTAATATTCAATTAAAAGATGTAAAAGTAAAGAAAATGAAAGAATGAGACAAATACTCCCCTGATTCGTTCGGCGTGGATAATGCGGTAACATGGTTAAATCCTCCTCCAAGAGAATGTAAAAACTTCAAGATTAAAGCAACGCCAAAAACTTGAGACTTTGATGCTCAAAGACTTGACCATCCATGTACATCTTCTTGTCCAATATAACCTGTTAAACCTGAGAAAACAAACAAGAAAACCTAGCGTAACATCGGCGGTAAAATCTATATAAAATAAAATCATAAAAAGCAAATAAAGATATAATGCTTGTGGAATGAATGTTTGCAGATTCCTAGAGTTTATAAGTTAAAGATTTAACAAAACTTTACAATTCCGGTAGAAAAACCAAACTTGCAAAATTTTTCAGAAAATTTGTACCTGACGCGTCAGGTTTTAATTGCTAACGCCGTCAGAATTGATCTGACAGAAATTTTATTTTGAGTTTCCGGAAAATTTCTTGAAAAACCTATACCTTAATTCCTAGAATTCCTGCAAAATATCATTATAACTTGATACAAGCATTTGACTCAAACAAGTACTAATATGTATGTCTATATCTCATTGTTATCGTTCATGTTCAATTCATTCCATGAAAACAAATTTGGATTTCTCTTACACTTATCTTTTGCAAATTACCTTTATATGTAATTAAGACGAAGTTAAAAACAAAATAAAGCATTTTCACAAATTAAATTTGAGACATGAACCATAAACAATATAAATAAAACATACATACGGAAGAAAATAAAAGCATGTAAACACACAAACAATTAAAACAAATAAAGCTTGTGTTGCCTCCCAAGAAGCGCTTGTTTTTGTTCGAGTCACGAGCCTGACTTTACCCTAATTTAGCGGATGAAGGGGAGGTTTTCCCTACACTTAGTATTAAGTGCGGGTGATAGTAGCGATACACACCCTTAGGGTGGAAATATGCCACTTGAGGTGAATGGGGTATGTGAATGGGGAAAGAGTCTACCACCTTCATTTTTAGGTTACCCTAATCCTTTGGTTTGATGGGTGGATTTGAAGTTAGAAGAGTTTTATGACAAAGATTTCAGCTCTTGCCATTTTCATAAATAGTATGCTCTAACGGTTCTTCATACATTCCGGTTCCCATCTTTTTTATTTCAACGTCATCTTCATCTTCGTACTCAAACTTGTTTTCATCGAAGAGGTGGAGTGTTGGCATTTTGAAGTCGGAATGTTGGAAAGAGGTTTTATGGGTAATGGGTTTGGTTTGAGAAATCATCGAGACCGATCAAGGTTGGGTTGAGTGATTTCGAGGTTATGGTATAGGCGTGGGAGTTCCCTTTCTCAAAAGGAAACTTATAGGAATAGAAGTTATTCTGGGTTGAATCCACAGAGAGAGGTGTTTCATTGTGCCAACCGCTACTTGTTTCATTAGGGACTGAGAGTTCAAATATCTTTTCGATTTTTTTGTGTACAACTTCCTCCCTAATCTTTTCCTTAATCCTTGACATGAAACCTTCAGCTAAAGTCCATAAAGGTGTTTCGGGTGTTCTCCATTTGGACCTCTAACTGTCGGATCTGTCTTTCTTGGTTGTTCACAAAAGTCAACATTATCCCTTCGAACTGCTCTTGTCGTGAAAATCCAGGAAACGTATGTTTACTGAATGCATTCACATATTCAGCATTAGCCATAGGCATTTCGGCCCTCATCAATTCCTCAACCTGCCTTTCAATGTTCTCAAATAGTTGTTCTTGGGTTGCATTCATGTAATCTAAACTCCCTTCCCCCAAGAACATTGGATCCTCCCATTCTTCTTCGTCGTATTGTGCTAAGTCCTCAATGACCTCCCAGCACTTATCAACACTAAGCTTGCTCAGTCTACCATTGGCAGCGTAGTCTATGGCCCTTCTAGTTTGATGATTGACACCATCTTAAAAGATTTCAATTTGGAGCCATGATCAATGCCATGATGGGGGACTTTGTGGAGTAATTCCTTAAAACGAGTCCATGCTTCGTAAAGAGTTTCACCTTGGCGTTGTTGGAATGTTAAGATGTCATTCCTTAGCTTGGTAGTTCTCGCTGGTGGGAAAAATTGAGCAAGGAAACGAGTGGTGAGATTATCCCAAGTCGAAATGGATCCCGCGGGTAGACGATCAGGCTAATGGATAGCTTGGTCACGAAGAGAGAAATGGAAGAGATGTAATCGGGTAGTATCTCTAGTAGCACCGTTAAGGTCAATGGAATCTACGATTTTAAGAAAGTCCTTAAGGTGTTGAATTGGGTCTTCGGACATATGTCCACAGAATGCACATCCGTTTTGCACCAACCGGATGATATCGGATCGCAGGTGGGCTACATTGGCTTCTTTGGGAAGCTCAATGGCGTTTTGGTAACCTTTATGGTTTGGTCGGGAATACTCACCTACGGTGCGGGCTCTAGGAGGTTGGTTTAATTTTGGTGGGTTTGGTGGTGGTGGGATGATGAGATCTAAGATATTACCACCTTCCATGATGGCGGATGGTAATGGTTACGAACAAATGAACAAAGAAATAAGATAGAATAAAGAAAACCTAGAAAAATAACATAAAAATCTCACTAGAAAGGAACCTAATGAGTGGACCTAATAAAAATAAAATTCAACCTAAACGATAACAATTCCCCGGTAGTGGTGCCAAAAACTTTGATGCGATTTTGGATTGTCACACAAAATTTTTACTTCTCAAGGGATCTTGAGAAGCTTACAATCCCTGCCAGGAAAGTGTACCTGACCGATGTATGTAGTGGTAAGAACCAGGGAATTGATCGTTCTCCACAAGGAATAGTGTTCGTTAGGATTGAAAATGATCTAGACTAGGTATAGAGATGAGGGATGATTCTTTTTGTATTTTTATATTTAATGGAAAGCAAGTAAAATCTCGGTTTTTGGAAGAAGTGGGCGGAATTAGTTGCTAGTCAACTAACCCAATTAACTACAAATGCAATAAAAATAAAATAACAAGAAAATAAATGTGTGAAAAACTAATATGGAGAAAAACATGTTTACTTAGGTTTCACTACTCCCTAGCTATCTTTCATTGATTGATAGATTTGTTACAATTGCGTGGATGACGGGTTGTATTCCTAAATACCATTCGTTGGGGCGTGTACGTCCTTCCCCAACTCTATAAGATCATATCTCTTCCTATGACGACACGTTTAGTATCCTATCATGGCCTCATTAATATTCTCTTATGCATTAAACGCAACCAATTAATCGTAGTACACATCCGATTCACGTTTCTTAAGACAACAAGCAAGTTACCAATAGGAGATTAGCCAGTTTTCTTAAGCCTAACATCGATATCATTCATCCAACAACAATTAATAACAAACCAGCAATCAATAATCAATAGCTAGGTTTCATTACATCTAAGCAAACACAAACAAACCTAGTCTAGCATGTTAAAAGAAAGATAAGTGTAAAATAGAATCAAACAACACATAGACATATTGAATGATTGATAGAATACTTATCTTCAATTAATCATGAAAGAAAAAAGGTTTAGAAACCTTAAAATAGCTACAAAAGTCGACTAGGGTTCGTACCCTAAGTTTCTCCAAAGTTCCATACATAATGAATGAAAATTAGAAGAGTATATATAGATTTTACAACTTTGACGGCGTCACCTTATGGGACGTGACTCTGTCACCTCGCCATGTTTAGGGTTCCTTGATGGCCTAGATCCACTCTTGACGCCGTCACCTTGTAAAGTTTTCTGGGTCATCTCCTTTTTCTTAAATACATGACGGCCTTGGTGAATCATAACGTGATGCCGTCACTCTTTAACTTCCAAATTCCTTTGTGGCGCGTCTAGTATAAAATAATTATCCACCTCTTTGTCAACAAGTGACGTCGTCACCTAGTGGTGCGTGACGCTGTCAAGTACTATTTCCAGCATAATTTGAGACTTTGTCGTATTCTTCACTTTTATGCTTCAAAAATGTCTAAAATGCTTCTTTTTTTTCATAATTTCTCTCAAAAGTACCAAAAATGACAAAAGGAACGATTTAAGGCAATATTTGATAATATAATCACGATTTAAGGCTTAAATGACCCCTTAAAAGCGTAACACTTTTCATCTCATCACTAAGCGTAAAAACGAAATCATAGCCAAAAATGTCATTAGATGCTACCACTACTCATAAATGCTAATTGTAAATTCCTGCTCCCAAGTCTTATTGTATCTAGACTTTGTTAAAGAAATGATTTCTCATTTTCGTTCTGATAGTTTTAAAGTCTGATAGATTTAGGCGGATTTAAAAATCATTTAAATTTTAACTCAAAAGGCTCAAAAGGTCACACCACATTTATTATATTTTCATTTTTCATCAATTTTTTTCACTTGGTTTAATATGTAACTTGTACCTCAAACATACGGAGCTTCATGGTGAATCTCCCAAACCTAAACGCCTTTCAGAATAAAGGATGCAAGGATCCGCTTGTCGAACCACATTTATTTTTGGTACTTATGATTTTATTTCATTTTCACTTTACCTCAAGCATACGGAGCTTCACGGTGAAACTCCCAAACCTAAATGCCTTTCAGAATAAAGGATGCAAGGATCCGCCTGTCGAACTGCAGCTATTTTTGGCATTTATTACATATTAATGGTGTTATTTATGAACCTCACGTGACATAGACAAAACGGGGAGTTCCAAGACCTAAACGCCTTTTAGAATAAAGGATCCAAGGCCCGCTTAACGCTTATGCCACACGTAAAGTGAGCTGAAATTTAGACAACTTTTAAAAACGCGTAATTCAAATTATTTTATTTTTGGGTTTTCGATCTTGCGGGAGCAAGGAACTACAAGTAACTGTTATGAGCTCTAAAGAATTCCAAATATTCCACATTTAGCATCTAATCACATTAATAATTTTTCTATCATTCTTCGTTCTCCGCAAATTTAAAATCTCAAGTAATGAGATTCGCAGATGCTTAGCCTAATGAGTTAAGGGAACAAGCTAGGGCTCAACACGCCCGGTCAAGTCAAAATTTCTATTCCTACTCTACCCAGCGAAAAGTCCAACAAGGTGTCAAAACTTATTATATTTTTGCAAAAAATTTCAAAATTTTTCCATTTTTTTGTACTTTTTTGAAGATTTTTTTTCAATTTTTTGGATTTTTCGGGAAAAACGGGGATGCATGAGTAAACGGCTACATGAAAGGTGCAAGTCAAAATCAAATTAAAGATACCCCCCCACCCCCCAGACTAAAGTTAAACATTGTCCTCAATGTTTCAAAGGGTAAGGGTCATCCTACCTTGTATCTAAGGTCGTTTATTAATAATGCCAAAAGATAACGTTGGTCAATAAGATTTGGGATACCAGACTTCTTGAGCAATGAAGTATGAGACTTGAGTGGAGTAAAGATAAAACATGAGCACGAGAGCCTTCATACTTCGGGAAAAATCCTGTACAAACAACAACCATAAAACACAAGATGTAGAAGAGGTTGCCCCCTTTTTGTCACTTTATTAGAAAATAGAAAGAAGACAGAGACATGGGTTGTCACCCATGTGATTGCTAATGTTTTTGTTCACCAAGTCACTAGCTTGACTCGATCCCCGAATTCATTGGTTCATGGGGAAAGTTTGGAGATCCGGGACAACCATGGGTGGTATGTCCCCTCCAAAGTAATGCTTCAACCTATGACCATTCACCTTAAAGTTGGGACCATCGGGTTGAGATAACTTAATGGTTCCATAAGGAAATACTTTGGTGACAGTGAATGGTCCAGACCAACGGGTTTTGAGTTTACTTGAGAAAATCTTCAATCTAGAATTGAAAAGAAGGACTCGATCACCAACGTTGAAAACATGGTTCTTAATCTTGGAGTCATGAATCTTCTTTATTTTCTTTGTAGATCAAAGAGTTCTCGTATACCCGATCATGAAGTTCATTTAATTCATTGAGTTGAACTTTACGGTGATCACCCGCTGTCTGAAGGTCTAAGTTAGCGTGCTTCAAGGCCCAATAGGCTTTGTGCTCAAGCTCGATTGGTAGATGACACGCCTTTCCGTATACAAGCTTGTAAGGAGTACACCCGATGGGTGTTTTGAAAGCAGTACGGAAGGCCAAAAGTGCATCATCTAGTTTATCCGACCAAGAGGCACAGTTTTCACCTATGGTCCTCTCCAGAATCCTTTTAATACTCCGGTTTGAAACTTCCACCTGCCTACTTGTTTAGGGGTGATACGCGGTGGAAAGACGGTTAGTGACACCATACTTAAGCATGACTTTTGTGAATTGATCATTGCAAAAGTGGGTACCGCGATCACTAATGATGGCACGTGGAGTTCCAAACCTAGCAAAAAGAGATTTCAAGAATTTTACAACTACTCGGGCGTCGTTGGTGGGTAGAGCTTTCACTTCAACCCATTTGGACAAGTAATCGATAGCCACGAGTATATACTTGTTCCCTCGTGAAGATGGGAACGACCCCACAAAGTCAATGCCCCATACGTCAAAGATTTCACAGACTTGGATGGCATTTTGTGGCATTTCATCCTTCTTTGAAATATTCCCATAACGCTGACAAGCGTCACAAGTTTTGACTAAATCATGGGCATCCTTGTAAATCGTGGGCCAATAGAAACCGGAGTCAAACACCTTTTTGGCGGTGTAATTTGGGCTATTATGTCCCCCAGTGGGTCCATCGTGACAAGCCTTAAGAATATCCATGGCTTCTTGGCCATGAACACACCGTCGGATGACTTGATCCCGCACAAATTTTAAACAAGTAGGGGTCGTCCCAAAAGTAATTTTTCACATCTTTGAATAATTTGTTCTTCTGTTAGGACGACATCCCTTTCACAATGAAGTTACCCGCATGGTAGTTTGCAATGTCGGCAAACCATGGGGTAGTAGAGTCACCACGAAAAGAGATCACATTGAGTGTTTCGAGAGGAAATGTTTCATTAATTTCCTTTTTCTCGAGCACATCTTGGTGAGGATTCTCTAATCGGGACAAATGATCAGCCGTTAGTTTCTCAGCTCCTTTTTTATCACGGATAATGATATCAAATTCTTGCAGGAGGAGAACCCATCGGAGCAATCTCGGCTTTGCATCTTGTTTTACAAAGAGATATTTCAGAGCCGAGTGATGCGTATACACTATGCTTTTAGTCAAGATTAAGTGTGGCCGGAACTTCTCAAAAACATACACCACGGCTAATAATTCTTTTTCCGTTGTGGTGTAATGAGTCTGAGCCTCGGTCATAGTTTTACTTGCATAATGTATAGACTGAAAGTGTTTTGTTTTTCGTTGCCCCAAGACCGCACCTATATCAAAATCACTTGCATCGCACATGAGCTCAAAAGGTAGGCCCCAATCAGGGGCAACTAAAATAGGTGCTTCAGTAAGCTTTTTGTTTAGGGTTTAAAAAGCTTCGATGCACTCAGGAGAGAAGATGAAAGGAGTGTCTTTCTCGAGAAGATGAGTCATAGGCCGGGCTATTTTTGAGAAATCCTGAATGAATCTCCGATAGAAACCGGCATGCCCAAGAAAACTCCTGACACCTTTGACGGTAGTGGGATGAGGCAGTTTGGCAATAACGCCAACTTTTGCTCTATCAACCTCAATCCCATTTTTTGAAATCTTATGGCTGAGGACAATGCCTTCTTTGACCATAAACTGATTCTTCTCCCAGTTTAGACAAAGATTAGTATCTTTACATCTTTTAAGCATGCTGTCTAAATTGGAGAGACATGTTTGAAATGAATTCCAAAAGACCGAGAAATCATCCATGAAGACCTCCATTGTTTTCTTGATCATATCGTGAAAAATGGCAATCATCCACCTTTAGAGCGTGCCCGGAGCATTACATAGGCCAAAAGGCATACGTCGGTAAGCAAACGTTCCGTAAGGACAGGTGAATGTGGTCTTTTCCTGATCTTGCGTGTCTATGGGAATTTGGAAGTACCTCGAGAAATTTTCAAGGAAACAATAGTATTCATTCCCTGCTAATCTCTTGAGCATCTGGTCCATGAAAGGGAGAGGGAAGTGGTCTTTACGGGTGACATCATTCAACTTTCTATAGTCAATGCATACCCGCCATCCCGTAACTAATCGAGTTGGGATCAACACGTTGTCATCGTTTTTGACCATGGTGATACCTCCCTTTTTAGGGACACAATGAATTAGGCTAACCTAAGGACTGTCAGAGATGGGATAAATCAATTCGGCATCAAGAAGTTTGATAACTTCTTGTTTAATCACCTCATGAATTTTGGGATTAACTCTTCTCTGTTGTTGGACTGCTGCTTTAAAATCATCCTCCATTAAGATCTTGTGAGTACAAAATTCTGGGTTAATACCCTTGATATCAGAGAATTTCCAAGCAATGGCTTGCTTGTGGGATTTCAAAACCTTTATGAGAGCAGCCTTTTCCTCATCACTCAAGTTTTTTGCAATTATGACGGGTAATTTATCATCACCTTCCAAAAATGCATACTCAAGATGAAGAGGTAAGTCCTTAAGCTAGACCTCGGGAGGATCATCAGATTTTTCAATCGTCTTAATTTCCTCATTATGAAGTTTTTGTGGAAGAAGAGGAGGAGGGGAGGGATCCTCATTTAACAATTTTTCAAGAAGAAGGATGTCCCTTTCCGGGTCAATCTCTTGGTTATCAATTCCCGGGGGAATCGAATCACTTTTGAGAAAGGCCTCGATCTCCTCTAAGATGAAGTCACTTCCCTCAAACGGAGTGAGCGAAGGAGAATAATTAGCAATGATAGGTTGAGAAGAGGGAGTGGGATTGCCACTCGGAGAATTTTCGGAGAAACCAAGAACTTCTTGAGAATACTCTTCCGAAGCAACATCGATTCGGTTAATTGACACTGAGTCATAATTGGAAGAGTACCTCGAAGTTTGATCAAGGTTGAAGGTTATGGCCTCATTACCAATACGTAGAGTGATTTCTTCATCAAATACATCGATTAAAGCATGGCCCATTCTTAGGAATCCCTTCCCTAAAATGAGAGGAACCCTCAGATTTGCATCAAAATCAACAATTATGAAATCCGTAGGAAAATGGAACTTTCCTACTTTCACAAATACATCCTCAGCAATGCCGAGGGTACGAGATATAGAACAATCTGCAAGCTCGAGAGTCATGCAGGTAGGAGTGAGTTCAGGAAAAGAGAGTTTCTTCCAGACTAAGTGAGGCATTAGGTTGATGCTTGCACCAAGATCAGCTAAGGTAAAACATTCAACCATACCCGGGAAAATGCAAGGAATGAGAAATTTCCCGAGATCTCCAAGCTTTCTAGGAAGCTTTTCAACAAAACTGCTGAGCAGTTTTCGTTTAATGGAGTTTTTGCCATCTCAAAGAGTTTTTCCTTGTTGCTTAACAAGTTCTTGATTGTTGATGCAAACTTGGGCATCAAAAGAATAGCATCCGCAAAGCTTATATCAAAATGTAAGTCATGAAAAATTTGGAAGAATTTTTCCATCTGATGATTAGCCTTTTCCATCAAAAGAATAGCATCCGCAAAGCTTATATCAAAATGTAAGTCATGAAAAATTTGGAAGAATTAAAGCATCACAACCCTAGTTCTCTCTCTCTTGTGTGGGCGATTTTTTTGCCTCCCCTCCCTAACAAATTCCGGCCATAATTCTGCCAATCTCATTCGTTTTTCTTTAATCCTTCTCTAGGATTAACTGAATATACATATAGATCGGATTTGTTAGGGTTGGGGAGTCAGTTCTTTTCCTTTGATCTATACTTTAATTGCCCACTTCAGAAACCCTAAATCCCTAAATCGTTTTTCACAATTAACTCCTTCAAATCGTGTGATTTTGGTCTTGGCTGCTGATCTCGTATTGTTTTTAGGTTGTTATTGCTAAAAACGTTTAGGGTTTCAACCTTTTATTCATTAAACTGTTTTAGGTTCTCTAATCGGTTTATACATATTTAGGGTTTCGAATTTCATTGTCTTGATCTGATTCCTTAGACCGACCTTCTCATTGCCTATTTAAAGTCGGTTTGTGGGTTTCGATTTCTATCATCTATTACGCATTATTATACAAGCTATACGATTTCCCACTTAGGGTTTCGTTGTCTACCTGCGTATTAGATCTATTGGTGCTGGTGCTTAACGCATAACTAAACTCGTTTTTGGGTTTGGTATTCTGTATTGGTTGGTTTTGTACTTGCTGCTGATTGCGACTTCACTCTTATTTGAAACCCTAGTGCTAGGGTTCAGCGTTTGCAAGCAATTGTTGATTCGGCTTGGATGAAACCCTAATGTTTAGGGCTGGTATTGTTGAATGGTTCTGATTTGAACTTTTATTGGTCGTGGGTTTTTGAGAGAGTGCAAGTTCTTCTAAGAGATTGTGTAGTACTTTTTGATCCGTTACTGGGCAGAATTATTCATCTAACGGGGTCAATTGGTCAGTCATGTGGAAGTTTATAATACTATTGGCAGATTATGATACTATTGGTTTTCTCTCCGATCTTGGTTGCATTTAGCAACTTGTTGGTACTCAAAATCAGCCATGGTCCTTGTGTTTGGGTTCTGATTTGTGTGTTAACGGTTTCTTATGTTGATTACATGTGCTGGAGCCTTGGTTTTGCTATTCGTTCATAGTGGGTAGATTAATCATGTTACGTTTGGTTTATTTTATGTGATTCTTGCTCACTTGCTATGGTAATTTGCATAGACTTGATCATGGTAGTCTTCTTGTGTGTCACTCGGATTTGTTGGAAGATTGGTTCAAGCTCGGATATGCTGGAGGTTGGGTCGCTTAGACCATGTTCATGCTTCAAATTCATTTGCTACGGAAGTCACTCTTATTAGGTTATTAGATTATGCTTTGCATAATACTAATAAAAGACGCAATTGGTTGAAGCTGGAAGTTCGCATGTTTATGATCTGGCGCTAGGATGACTATGAAGACTTCAATTTTATTTGAGTTGTGATGTATTGTATTTTTATTGCTAGTCATCGATAGTTGTATTTAGATCTGGTAGTTATAAGAATGGTCTGTCATTCTTATATAGTGGTAGTGGTAGTGCCCCTAGGGACTTCGATGAGAGATTCACTCTCTTCCATTGTACTTAAACGTTTTTTATTAATGTATTTTACCGGGTGCAGGATTACTCCCCTTTACCCAAAAAAATTTGGAAGAATTTTGCCATCTCACGGAGCTTTTGATCATTTAAACGTGAAGGATATGGTGTTGAAGGTTTGGGGTTGGGTTTTGGAATTTCAACGGGATTCTGTGGAGTTTCAAATACGACCATTGGTTTGTGAGTCAGAACCAGGACAGCTTGAGGATTGACGTCGTCGGTACCTCCGTTATTGGTAGGAAGTACCGTGTCCGTATTAGCCTTAGGTTCACGTTCTACTACCTTGGGGGGAAGAAAAAAAAGTGGTAGATAGAACCGTGGGTCCATTATATGAAACTCCACTTCAGGTTGTGATCGCCTTGACATCGCCCCTGGGTTAGCGATTGTGTTGCTAGGAAGAGTACCTGAGCCCGAGGGTCCATCATTTAAAGATTTCTTTAGTTCAGAGATCTGGCTGACCAATAACCGATTTGTTTCCTCTTGTGATTTCATGAACTGTTTCAGCAATTTATCGAAGGAAGATTGGGTTTGAACAAAGCTTTGATTTTGATTAGGAAAGTTTTGAATACGATTGTTTTGAAAATTTCCTTGATTTTGGTTGTTATTGCCCTGAAAATTGTTTCCCTTATGAAAATTACCCTGTTAATTACCCTGTCCTTGATTTCTGTTAAAATTTCCTTGGTTTTGAAAACCTTGGTTTTGACTAGAAATGAAATTCCATTGGTTATGGAAACCTTGGTTCATTCGATTTTGGTTTTGATTGAAATTGTTATGGTTTTGAGCATTTGGGTTTTGAGATTGATTAAAACCTGGTGGTCCAAGATATTGTTGGAACGATAGCTTAAGAGATTACGGTCCCCTTACGGTTGGTAAGTGTTACCTCCCGTATTGTAGGAACCTTGAGCAGCATATCCATTCTCATGAATGAAGCCACCGGAGGCTGGGCACTCAGTATATGGATGTGGACCACTACATGTTTCACAACTTTGACCTGATGATTTTGATTTGTTTGGTGAATTCGTAAAATCGCAGTGGACAAATCATCAAGCTTCTTTGTGAGAGCAGTTATTTCATTAGAGGCTGGAGTGATGGATTTACATGAATCATTCCTCTCAGCTGATGAATCCCAAAAATTGTGGTGGGCAGTCATGTTTTCAATGAGATCATAGCACTCTTCGGGGGTCCTTTTCATGAAGGTCCCACCAGCAGCAGCATTGATCGTGTCACGATGACGTAGTATCAAACCATTGTAGAAGGTATCTATGATGGTGACAAGAAGCATGTTGTGATTAGGACAACGATCGATTGCAAGCTTATAGCGTTCCCATGCCTCAAATAAGGACTCGTCGGGACGCTGTCGAAAGTTACTGATATCGTTTCTCAATTTCATCACCATCGATGGCGGAAAATATTTTGCTAAAAATTTGGAAACCATTTCATCAAAATTATGGATCGAAATCTTAGGAAGACGATCAAACCAGGTAGTAGCGTGATGGGTTAGAGAATAAGGGAAGAGATATAAGCGAAGGTCATCTTTGGTGACTCCATTCTGCTTCATACTCTGGGTGATGGTAAGAAATTTATCAAGATGCTTGTTTGCATCGTCACCGGGTAATCCGTGGAACTGGCACAAATTATGAACTTGTTGGATCATGTGATGTTTGAGTCCAAAATCCGTGGCTCCAATGGTGAGTAATAGGCCCACCCCTCCCGTGCATGGTTAGCTGGTACAACTCCTCCATCGTTCGGGGATCGGGAGCTGTGTCATCCTTAGGAGGGATTGGTGGTGGGGGCTCATCGTCCATTTTTAGAATTGGTTCCTCAACAGCAGTACGTAACTCAGTTACATTTCTAGGCTGACGATTATGCCTTGATTGTGAACGAGTGCGCATGCACTAAAAACAAAACCAATTAAAACAAGATTGAGGCAAAACAACAGAGAACTTAAACTAATAATCACAATATGAATGTTTACTTTGAATGAGAAATATCAATCAAGAGTAAACCGATTTCACAAAGGATACAAAGGCAAGTTTTAATCTTTAGTTTGGGAATTTATTAATGGTCATACCCCCAGTTGGTAGGTATTCTGTCGAATGTTTCTCGATAATGTCTTTTTTATTGTTATTTAACAAGAAAACAGAAAACGTTTTTGGATTTTTGTGGATATGTGTGAAAAACTTTTGGAAATATTTTTGGAATCGATTCGTTAACCGAAATCGTTTCCTTTAAGACTACTCGCAGGGTGGTGGAGAAGAAGAATGGATGTCTTTTCAGTTCGCAATTTAATGTCAGAACTTGCCTGGAACCACCTATATAGGTTGTAATCTTAAAGAAATCGAATTAATTTAACTTCACGATTTGTTTTGTTGTTTTTGATTTTTTTTGGTGTTGTTAACACTTTAGGAAAAGTGTTAATGACTTTTTTGATGTTTTTGAGTTTTACAAAAATTTACAAAGTGGTGGAATTTTTACAAGGAGGGGTTTTGAAAAATCACTAATCTTCTAAACGTTTTTAAAACACGCAACAACCTCCCCGACAGCAGTGCCAAAATTTGATTGTTGCCCTCAGTGTCACTCACAAATCAACCAAGGATGTTGGTCAACGAGGTCATACCCTGAGGGTGTGATGCAATTGATCCGGTGTAAGCACAATGTTTTCTCGGGTCGTTATGTCCCAGCGAGGTAAGAAATTGTATTTTGGGAACGTTTGGAGATCAAGTGACTTGGACAAAGTTAACAGAGATATGTTTTCGGGAATTACACTAAGCAAATAACAATGAAAATTAACCAAATAAGCAATATGAACAATTACTGGAAACCAAATAATCCTAAAACGTATTTAAAATTAAAAACAAACGTTTAAATTATAATTAACATAAACACGTAAAAGGAAAAGTGAAATTTAACTAGAAATAATCCTACGGAGATGAAAATTACTTTTTTATAAATCTAATAATAAAAGAAAATTTTAGAAAAAAAAAATATTTTTTTATTTTTTATTAATTAAAAACTATTTAATTACTATTTTAAACTAATTTGAATTATTAAAAATACTGAATTAACTTGGAAAATTATAAATATTTTTCTAAAACTTCTTAACCATCACAGGAATCCTAAAAAATTATAAAAAGCTTCTACAACTTATAAATAAGCTATTAAAAGTTTTATTTACTTATTATTAATTAAAAACTAATCAAACTAAATTTAATTATGAAAAATAGTAATTGAACAGTAAAAATTATGAAACTTTTTCTAAAATTACTTTACAATTACAGAAGGCTAGGAAAAATATAAAAGTGCTTATTAATAAGCAATTAAACTTTTTTTTTTATGAATTATAGATTAAAAACTAATTAAACCAATTTTAATTATTAAAAATACTAAATGAAAAGTGAAAATTATAAAAAAAAAAATTCTACAAATACTTTATTATAGCAGAATACTAAGAAAATTATGAAAACACTAAATAGCTTAATAATAAGCAGTAAAATAAGATGAAAAGCTTAAAAAGCTTAAATAGAAGCTATCACTATAAATAAAAATGTGGGAAACTAAAACACTAAGTACACTATAGGGCAGATGGTGCTTGGTGTTGGTTTGGTTTTGTCTGTGGGAACCAAGAGGTCACAGGTTCGAATCCTACACACCCACTTTTTCTGTTTTTATTTTTATTTTTGGTTTTTCTTTTTGCAAAACTAAATTACAACTAATGATAAGCACTTTTAATGAAAACAACTTTGATGAAAAGCCCCAATAAGCTCTCTGAGAGCTTATTATTTCCACGGTAAGCCAAAAAGCTTAGAAATGGGTTTTTGGTGACAATAAGCAATTCAAATAAGCTAAAGACTGATCCTAAGGTTGAAATAAGCTAAAACTATATGGAACAAACTTAAAATGAGCTACAACAAACAAACAAGCAAACTGAGATGAGCCAATAAGCAGAAACAAGGAAAAAGCAATAAGCACTCCAAAACAGTCCAAAAAAAGGCAAAATGCAGGCCTATTTTTAGGGGTCCAAATGAATTCCAAAATCCAAGATAAGCTCAGATATGGAAAGTTGGCTTATTAGGCTTTCAAAAAATCCAAGAAGCTCGGAATAAGCTTCACAAATGAGATCTGTAGGAGCTTATGAAAAATGGCTATTGATTCCACTGATGAATCAGTGGAAACGGGGAAACTTTTTGGTCCAAAAATAAGCACTCAAATGAGCACTGAGATTCAAAATAAGCACATGTCCTTAAAGCTAGGATGAAGGGCTTTCCAAAAAGCGAAAAGCCACAGGCTAAGCTTCTCAAATGAAGAAGCTAGGAGCTTATGAAAAAGTGCTTATGAAATAGGTCCCCTGGTGCAGGGCACCGGCTTGCCCTGTAGGCTGCTTTAGACAGTAATTAAGCCCTTAAAGAAAAATCTAAAAATTAAGCAAAAAATATTTTTGAAAACACAAGCTGACAATCTTTTATAAACCTGAGTTTTGTGGAAATAAGTTGAAAAATGAAGAAATTAAAAATCCTCAACAAAACAGATTTTTCAAACTAATGCACTTTTTGACTTTTTGATTTTATGAACTAAGTTGACTTTGATGAACTTTGAATGATCTTAGGTTACTGATTATGATGCATTAAGCTACAATGAGACTAAATTAAGCTTATGAAACTAGATATTAACCTATATGATTGCTTATGCAAACTGAATCTTTGATAGTGAATGAAATGAAGATTTGAGATTGATTTTGACTATTTGATGAAAAGACCTACTAATTTCATTGCTTGAACATGCGATATGGACCAAATGTGAGATGTTACAAACAAAGACAACAACCAAAACAACCTTGAACACCCTGATTACTCCTGAACCAAACACTACTTAATCCTACTGATTTTATGATTTTCAAAGGATTAAGATGATTTAAGCTCTGCTATTTATCTAGGATGACGTATTCAGCTATATTAACTGATTTTAGGCTAAAATGAAACTCAAAAAAACTTTAATGAAGGTTATGCAGTGAACATGAAATAAATGAAGAAAGATTTGATTCAAATGAACAATTAAAACTACTTAAGCAATAAATCAACTCAACTACACTAGATAAGCATAAAAACACTGAAAAGCAATAGAAATAAGCAGTAAAAGCTATGCTATAGTAGTAACTAGGAATTAGCTAAAATTGAGAAAAAATGAACACACCTTAGGCCTCAGCTTAACAGAGGCTCCCAAATGGGCAGCTACAAGCTCCTAGCTTAAAGAATATGCTAGGTAACAGTCCTTCTGGCCAATCCCTTAAGATCACTTCTAAAGCTTTCCACAGTCCAATGCACAGGTATGGATTTTTGATTTTCTTTACTGATTAAGGCCTATTGTACGTCTTAGAGCTATGTTATGCTAGTGTGAGTTTAAACAAGGTATAAAACAGCTTATACAAGCTTTTGAAACCTACTTTACCATATTTTTTATTTTTCAATTGTTTTTCCTATTTTTTTGTATTATTTAGTTTTTTGAATTGGAAGCAGATTATAATGCTTGTGAACTATTTACAACTTATCTATAAGCTCAGTTGAGCTTATGGAACAGTAATAAACAACTTATGATAAGCAATAAACAAGAGGATTTGAGCAATTTTTAGTGAAAAACTAAATTAAGCAATTGAAACTTGATTAATTGATGAAGAAAGACTTTGATTACACTATAAACTAGGAGTACAATTGAGAAGCTAAAATGAACACTTGAAAGTGAAATTTAAACTAATACGACATTAAAAATTAGGCAAATGACTACTTCTCTTGCTTCTTCTGCATCTTCCTCTATTTATAGTGACAATTAGGGTTCCTTGGAGTCCTCTGATCATTTCCCACTTCTAATCTTGGTCATTGGATTGGTTTTGAGTGATCTTAGCCCTTAAATCATTTTGGTGCCAAAAATGGTTACTGCCAATTGGGGTATGTGATTGCATGTAGGGGAGGGGAGCATTAAATGCTATTGTTTGTGGTGTTTTGGTGGTGATGGTTTGGGCGGTGGAGGTGATGGGCAAGTGGTGAGTGTGATGATGGAGCTGCAGGGGAAGGCAACTGGCAGGGAAGGTGTTTGTTTGTCTTTGTTTGACCCTAGTTTAATACCAGGGTGGTGTTGTTCAGGCTTGAGAGGGAGTTGGGCTAGAAGGGAGTTATAAGGTGGAGTGGGCTTGGAGTGTTGGTGGGTTGTGTTGTTGTTTTGGGTTTTAATAACAAGAAGGGTCCGTTTAGTTTAGTATTATTACAAGGACCAATTTTGTAATTTTCTAAAAATTGAGGGGGTGAGTTTCGCCTTGTTTACAAAGTAACTCCAAGGGTAAAAATTGCCAAGCTTTTTATTTCCCAAGGTCCTTAGTTGACTTTTCTTCATAAATGAATGCTCAGGGGCCAAATCTGTCAATTTTGAAATTTAAGGGACCATTTCTGCCAATTCTTCATACTTTTGCTCTAAGGACTATTTCTGGCATTCTGTGATTCCCCATGGTACATTTTGATAATCTGAGCTCAAAAATGGTAATTTGCTTCCCCGGTTCTGGCTTTTGACATGTTTTCCAATCTCGTGCTCGTTTTTGTCCTTTTTGGCCTAGTTTATGCTTGTTTCTGAAATATCCATACCTGCATGATCACAAACACAAAAACACAATATCTTTGGCATTTATGGTTAGTTTATGTCTGTTTTGGTCTTAATTTGGTAAGGAAAAGGTGTGTGAGTAAGCACACACCAGCCGCCAAGCAACCAAATTCCACCATCATCACCCTCTTGTGTAGATCCACTAATATAGACAACTTTGGAAGATATATTTCGTGGTTTGGTCACGTTTTGACATCCACCGCCGTGTAACACCTCCCCACGACCTATCTTTGAAGGTCCGAGGTACTTGAAGATGACTTCGAGTTTGATGTGGCCTTGCGCGTGCCTTTGGTGGTTCGAGTTGTACTCGTAAAGACACCACCACTGCCATTCCCCTAATCTTTCTTCTCGTCATGGGTAAGACGACACACTCATGAGTCCGAGTCGATAGTTATTTTGAGTTATAACCAAGTATATTATATATATATATATATATATATTATATATATATACATGTATATATATACATATACATATATATATATATATGTATATATATACATGTATATATATATACATATATATATATATATATATATATATATATATATATATATATATATATATATATATATATATTGTAACAATTCGCATTTTCAGGTTAACTTTTATTCCTGAAAATTTCACTATTCACTTTTTACTATTCACTTTTCACTATTCATCTCAGAAATTTTTATTTCATATTCTCGTAAGTTAAACTATTTTAACGATAATCCGAGAATTTCACACTCGTCGGATCATTTCTGCAAAAATCACGAAGCCGTGTCCGAGATTTACTTTTAGGTTTAAACGTCATTCCAGCATCCCGATATGTCCATAAAACATTATAAACAATAGAAATATGATTTTCTATCATTTTATGACAATTCCAAAAGTTTCGGAATTTTACGTTTTTCAGTTCAGCGTTTTACGCGAATTACGCGTTTTAGACCCGTGTTTCCAGTTTTTAGCAGGGTTTTAGCACCCGATAGAACCTACCACTCATTTTATATTTTATTATGGAGTATATTGACATGTTTGACCATACTTTCAAGTTTCATATTTTTAGGATACCCGGTTTTACGTTTCGTGACTTAAAAACTTACGGTTAGCGATTTACGGAGTCAAAACTAGCTACATACTTAGGATATTATCATCCAAAGACCATGACTACTCATCTAGTCACCCTTATCCTTGGAAAAACGACTTAGGAGGGGGGGGGAGTCACCATGTGTGGTTAAATCTTGACTTTAGCCATTAGATCTTACTTAATTACAACTTTGTCACCAAGTTATAGCACTTTCCTAGCAAGCTTCCTAACCTCGTCATTCTTAGTATAAATACAAGCTCATTTGCTTCCTTTCTTCATCACCAAAAACGCCACACCATTAATTCATAGCACCATGATCCTTTGATCTTCAATATACAAGTTACACTACAAAGTTCAATGTCTTAGTATTCTCTACCTAGTTCTCAAGTTTGTTTGGTGATTCCATGGTTGAATTAGGAGCTACACAAGGTTACTAGGGCTGAAGTTAAATGGTTTTCACAAAGGTTAGATCAAGGCTAGCAAGGGTTACAAGAGTTATGGTGAAGGGTTTACAAGCTTAGGTTTAGTGTCCTAGTTCATACTTGACTTCCTTTCTTAAGTGAAAGCCAAAAGTTGTAAGAAACCCTTATACACTTTCTTGCTCAATATCATTTCATGCTTATTATGTTTCTTTCATGCTATATATGGTCTTTGTATTGTGTTTATGATGTTTAAAAATGGATAAAACAAGTATTGGTATACATATGTTAACTTATGACAAGTAAACAAGCAAACTAGTGATTTTTATGGAAAACCACGACCACAATAGTATAACTTTGATATTTGACACTTACTTACTGTTAAAGAGGACTTAACAAGGAAAACATAGCAATTTGAATCACCCAAAACGAGTACACGAGTCAAAAGTTATGACCATTTGAAGTTAGCGAAACCAAAACGGCAAAACTGCCTAAATAGCATTCTGATCAAATTATGATTTTGAAAGTCCCACTTCTGGTCCGATTCATCAAAAAGTTAAAACACGAAAGTTTTCTGGAACGACGTTTTCGTTCAGGATCAAAGAAGCTCGAGCCCTGAAAATGCTTTCTGAGTGATAAATTTCTTCAAATTCTTAACAGCCCATTTTTAGACCAAAGTTACTATATAATCATTATAATTAGATGAGACCAAGAGGTCTAATGACCTAAAGCCAAGACCACAACCATGGCTAAAGCCAAGGTTGAGTCTCAAGACCATGGTAACAATGACCAAGGTCACGGCAAAGCCACGGCTAAAGACCATATAACTTTTAAAGATCAAAACTTATATATATATGTTATCAAATACTACAATAGTAGGGAGCCTCATGTGAGGAGTTCATTGAGTAAGCCGTCGAGACGAGTTGTGGATTTACGAGTTAAAGTGTCCTGGCTCCTCGAACGTTTACTCCATGACTTCTGAATTATGTCGGCCCGAACGGTAGTAAGAGATATACAACCTATACATGTTTCATAAACGACTTATATTCAAAGACTCACATTATACTAAAGTACTACATCATGAACATTATGCAAGACATATATTGGAAATTCTTCGTATTCTTAGACGTTACTCCAAACCTAAGTCGCAACGTTCGATTATAGGCTGCTCTTAGTGACTTTCACGATTCGACTATCACTTTGATTTCACATCACTTAAGCTTAAGGTGAGTCATAGCCCCTACTCTTTTCGTACTTGTTTTAACTCTTGGGGGGGATACATGCTCAACTACTTGCTTACTTGTACAAATACTCAAAACATTTATACTTGATTGTTTTATACTTGATTGTCTTATACTTGATGGCATTATACTTGATTTCATACATACATGACTGTCTTTTTTCTTTGGGAAGTGGCTCCCAGTTGTCTTTGATACATCCTAACATTTGCGAATGTTGGATACATCATAAAAGTGAGGTCTTCGGAGATGAAGAGTAGACTCACTACTAATTGCTTAATTGTCTTGATGAACTTATACATGTCTTTATTATACTATATGTTGCAGTGGGTTGTGAACACACAGGTTACCAGTCTCTTATGGCGGGACTTGTAACTGAGTGGATTCACGATGCCTTTGCTGTGTGATCATTCTTTAAGGCTTTTTCAACTGTTTTAAGACAAACTCTATGAACTCACCAACCATTGTGTTGACACTTTAGCATGTTTATCTCAGGTTAGTAAGGCGATAGCTAGTGCGTGGAACTTAGAGTCAAGCTGCATACTCTGAAGACTTACGCTTTTATCATTTACCATTCAAAACATTTTGTATACATTTATGTATCATACTTTGAAATCTCATGTTTGTAACTTTGAATTCTTTAATCGAATGGTAACTTTTCAAAACGTCTCATTTAGAGTTCGTTTTCTATAACTTGTACTTTGTATTATGAAGTAGCACCCCTATGACACAGTCTTCCGCTGCGGTATTTTGGGGGTGTTACAGATTGGTATCAGAGCCTTGGTTATAGAGAACTAGGTTGCATTTAGTGCCTAGACTATAACTGCTATATACGTTGGGACTTTCCTCTTTATTTGCCTTACACACAATACATACACATATGCTTTTTGGTTAGAGGTTTGCTTAGTTCCACGCTGTTAGATGATGTGACTTTAGTATTATAAGGAGCCCCAGAGATTCGTTGAGTCATTAAAAACATGGAGCTCAGTAATAACTAATTAGTTAACTTAATCTTGTGTTTGATGAGACACAAGATTTGAGTTAAATAATATTATTGCTTAGCTTTAGGGATTTGATGACTGGATTATCTTACCATCTGCCTCAGAAGGCGGATTTTGTGTCGGAAATTCTTAAGTAGGATGTTTTAGAATCTCCTTATTTAAATGGATTGGGACGCCTCTTCAGTTAAATAAAGAAATTGTAAATCACCGAACCATGAGTTTATGATCCCTTACTTACATAAATTTGGACGCTTCTTTATGTAAGTAATGAGTTATAAATAAGTGGGCTTAATTGTAGCCGATACAACTCCTTAACCAGAACCTTAGACGAATCAGAGTGAACACCACTATATTGGAAATTCCGAATTCTTTTAGACACATCGTAAGTAGTTAACATCAACTGAACTACGGGACGAAGTTCTCCTTAAGGGGTACAGACTGTAACAATTCGCATTTTCAGGTTAACTTTTATTCCCGAAAATTTCACTATTCACTTTTTACTATTCACTTTTCACAATTCATCTCAGAAATTTTTATTTCATATTCTCGTAAGTTAAACTATTTTAACGATAATCCGAGAATTTCACAGTCGTCGGATCATTTCTGCAAAAATCACGAAGCCGTGTCCGAGATTTACTTTTAGGTTTAAACGTCATTCCAGCATCCCGATATGTCCATAAAACATTATAAACAATAGAAATATGATTTTCTATCATTTTATGACAATTCCAAAAGTTTCGGAATTTTACGTTTTTCAGTTCAGCGTTTTACGCGAATTACGCATTTTAGACCCGTGTTTCCAGTTTTTAGCAGGGTTTTAGCACCCGATAGAACCTACCACTCATTTTATATTTTATTATGGAGTATATTGACATGTTTGACCATACTTTCAAGTTTCATATTTTTAGGATACCCGGTTTTACGTTTCATGACTTAAAAACTTACGGTTAGCGATTTACGAAGTCAAAACTAGCTACATACTTAGGATATTATCATCCAAAGACCAAGACTACTCATCTAGTCACCCTTATCCTTGGAAAAACGACTTAGGAGGGGGGGGGGAGTCACCATGTGTGGTTAAATCTTGACTTTAGCCATTAGATCTTACTTAATTACAACTTTGTCACCAAGTTATAGCACTTTCCTAGCAAGCTTCCTAACCTCTTCATTCTTAGTATAAATACAAGCTCATTTGCTTCCTTTCTTCATCACCAAAAACGCCACACCATTAATTCATAGCACCATGATCCTTTGATCTTCAATATACAAGTTACACTACAAAGTTCAATGTCTTAGTATTCTCTACCTAGTTCTCAAGTTTGTTTGGTGATTCCATGGTTGAATTAGGAGCTACACAAGGTTACTAGGGCTGAAGTTAAATGGTTTTCACAAGGGTTAGATCAAGGCTAGCAAGGGTTACAAGAGTTATGGTGAAGGGTTTACAAGCTTAGGTTTAGTGTCCTAGTTCATACTTGACTTCCTTTCTTAAGTGAAAGCCAAAAGTTGTAAGAAACCCTTATACACTTTCTTGCTCAATATCATTTCATGCTTATTATGTTTCTTTCATGCTATATATGGTCTTTGTATTGTGTTCATGATGTTTAAAAATGGATAAAACAAGTATTGGTATACATATGTTAACTTATGACAAGTAAACAAGCAAACTAGTGATTTTTATGGAAAACCACGACCAAAATAGTATAACTTTGATATTTTACACTTACTTACTGTTAAAGAGGACTTAACAAGGAAAACATAGCAATTTGAATCACCCAAAACGAGTACACGAGTCAAAAGTTATGACCATTTGAAGTTAGCGAAACCAAAACGGCAAAACTGCCTAAATAGCATTCTGATCAAATTATGATTTTGAAAGTCCCACTTCTGGTCCGATTCATCAAAAAGTTAAAACATGAAAGTTTTCCGGAACGACGTTTTCGTTTAGGAACAAAGAAGCTCAAGCCCTGAAAACGCTTTCTGAGTGATAAATTTCTTCGAATTCTTAACAGCCCATTTTTAGACCAAAGTTACTATATAATCATTATAATTAGATGAGACCAAGAGGTCTGATGACCTAAAGCCAAGACCACAACCATGGCTAAAGCCAAGGTTGAGTCTCAAGACCATGGTAACAATGACCAAGGTCACGGCAAAGCCACGGCTAAAGACCACATAACTTTTAAAGATCAAAACTTATATATATATGTTATCAAATACTACAATAGTAGGGAGCCTCATGTGAGGAGTTCATTGAGTAAGCCGTCGAGACGAGTTGTGGATTTACGAGTTAAAGTGTCCTGGCTCCTCGAACGTTTACTCCATGACTTCTGAATTATGTCGGCCCGAACGGTAGTAAGAGATATACAACCTATACATGTTTCATAAACGACTTATATTCAAAGACTCACATTATACTAAAGTACTACATCATGAACATTATGCAAGACATATATTGGCAATTCTTCGTATTCTTAGACGTTACTCCAAACCTAAGTCGCAACGTTCTATTATAGGCTGCTCTTAGTGACTTTCGCGATTCGACTATCACTTTGATTTCACATCACTTAAGCTTAAGGTGAGTCATAGCCCCTACTCTTTTCGTACTTGTTTTAACTCTTGGGGGGGATACATGCTCAACTACTTGCTTACTTGTACAAATACTCAAAACATTTATACTTGATTGTTTTATACTTGATTGTCTTATACTTGATGGCATTATACTTGATTTCATACATACATGACTGTCTTTTTTCTTTGGGAAGTGGCTCCCAGTTGTCTTTGATACATCCTAACATTTGCGAATGTTGGATACATCATAAAAGTGAGGTCTTCGGTGATGAAGAGTAGACTCACTACTAATTGCTTAATTGTCTTGATGAACTTATACATGTCTTTATTATACTATATGTTGCAGTGGGTTGTGAACACACAGGTAACTAGTCTCTTATGGCGGGACTTGTAACTGAGTGGATTCACGATGCCTTTGCTGTGTGATCATTCTTTAAGGCTTTTTCAACTGTTTTAAGACAAACTCTATGAACTCACCAACCATTGTGTTGACACTTTAGCATGTTTATCTCAGGTTAGTAAGGCGATAGCTAGTGCGTGGAACTTAGAGTCAAGCTGCATACTCTGAAGACTTACGCTTTTATCATTTACCATTCAAAACATTTTGTATACATTTATGTATCATACTTTGAAATCTCATGTTTGTAACTTTGAATTCTTTAATCGAATGGTAACTTTTCAAAACGTCTCATTTAGAGTTCGTTTTCTATAACTTGTACTTTGTATTATTATGAAGTAGCACCCCTATGACACAGTCTTCCGCTGCGGTATTTTGGGGGTGTTACAGATTGGTATCAGAGCCTTGGTTATAGAGAACTAGGTTGCATTTAGTGCCTAGACTATAACTGCTATATACGTTGGGACTTTCCTCTTTATTTGCCTTACACACAATACATACACATATGCTTTTTGGTTAGAGGTTTGCTTAGTTCCACGCTGCTAGATGATGTGACTTTAGTATTATAAGGAGCCCCAGAGATTCGTTGAGTCATTAAAAACATGGAGCTCAGTAATAACTAATTAGTTAATTAATCTTGTGTTTGAGGAGACACAAGATTTGAGTTAAATAATATTATTGCTTAGCTTTAGGGATTTGATGACTGGATTATCTTACCATCTGCCTCAGAAGGCGGATTTTGTGTCGGAAATTCTTAAGTAGGATGTTTTAGAATCTCCTTATTTAAATGGATTGGGATGCCTCTTCAGTTAAATAAAGAAATTGTAAATCACCGAACCATGAGTTTATGATCCCTTACTTACATAAATTTGGACGCTTCTTTATGTAAGTAATGAGTTATAAATAAGTGGGTTTAATTGTAGCCGATACAACTCCTTAACCAGAACCTTAGACGAATCAGAGTGAACACCACTATATTGGAAATTCCGAATTCTTTTAGACACATCGTAAGTAGTTAACATCAACTGAACTTCGGGACGAAGTTCTCCTTAAGGGGTACAGACTGTAACAATTCGCATTTTCAGGTTAACTTTTATTCCCGAAAATTTCACTATTCACTTTTTACTATTCACTTTTCACTATTCATCTCAGAAATTTTTATTTCATATTCTCGTAAGTTAAACTATTTTAACGATAATCCGAGAATTTCACACTCGTCGGATCATTTCTGCAAAAATCACGAAGCCGTGTCCGAGATTTACTTTTAGGTTTAAACGTCATTCCAGCATCCCGATATGTCCATAAAACATTATAAACAATAGAAATATGATTTTCTATCATTTTATGACAATTCCAAAAGTTTCGGAATTTTACGTTTTTCAGTTCAGCGTTTTACGCGAATTACGCGTTTTAGACCCGTGTTTCCAGTTTTTAGCAGGGTTTTAGCACCCGATAGAACCTACCACTCATTTTATATTTTATTATGGAGTATATTGACATGTTTGACCATACTTTCAAGTTTCATATTTTTAGGATACCCGGTTTTACGTTTCGTGACTTAAAAACTTACGGTTAGCGATTTACGGAGTCAAAACTAGCTACATACTTAGGATATTATCATCCAAAGACCATGACTACTCATCTAGTCATCCTTATCCTTGGAAAAACGACTTAGGAGGGGGGGGGGAGTCACCATGTGTGGTTAAATCTTGACTTTAGCCATTAGATCTTACTTAATTACAACTTTGTCACCAAGTTATAGCACTTTCCTAGCAAGCTTCCTAACCTCCTCATTCTTAGTATAAATACAAGCTCATTTGCTTCCTTTCTTCATCACCAAAAATGCCACACCATTAATTCATAGCACCATGATCCTTTGATCTTCAATATACAAGTTACACTACAAAGTTCAATGTCTTAGTATTCTCTACCTAGTTCTCAAGTTTGTTTGGTGATTCCATGGTTGAATTAGGAGCTACACAAGGTTACTAGGGCTGAAGTTAAATGGTTTTCACAAGGGTTAGATCAAGGCTAGCAAGGGTTACAAGAGTTATGGTGAAGGGTTTACAAGCTTAGGTTTAGTGTCCTAGTTCATACTTGACTTCCTTTCTTAAGTGAAAGCCAAAAGTTGTAAGAAACCCTTATACACTTTCTTGCTCAATATCATTTCATGCTTATTATGTTTCTTTCATGCTATATATGGTCTTTGTATTGTGTTTATGATGTTTAAAAATGGATAAAACAAGTATTGGTATACATATGTTAACTTATGACAAGTAAACAAGCAAACTAGTGATTTTTATGGAAAACCACGACCACAATAGTATAACTTTGATATTTGACACTTACTTACTGTTAAAGAGGACTTAACAAGGAAAACATAGCAATTTGAATCACCCAAAACGAGTACACGAGTCAAAAGTTATGACCATTTGAAGTTAGCGAAACCAAAACGGCAAAACTGCCTAAATAGCATTCTGATCAAATTATGATTTTGAAAGTCCCACTTCTGGTCCGATTCATCAAAAAGTTAAAACACGAAAGTTTTCCGGAACGACGTTTTCGTTCAGGATCAAAGAAGCTCGAGCCCTGAAAATGCTTTCTGAGTGATAAATTTCTTCAAATTCTTAACAGCCCATTTTTAGACCAAAGTTACTATATAATCATTATAATTAGATGAGACCAAGAGGTCTAATGACCTAAAGCCAAGACCACAACCATGGCTAAAGCCAAGGTTGAGTCTCAAGACCATGGTAACAATGACCAAGGTCACGGCAAAGCCACGGCTAAAGACCATATAACTTTTAAAGATCAAAACTTATATATATATGTTATCAAATACTACAATAGTAGGGAGCCTCATGTGAGGAGTTCATTGAGTAAGCCGTCGAGACGAGTTGTGGATTTACGAGTTAAAGTGTCCTGGCTCCTCGAACGTTTACTCCATGACTTCTGAATTATGTCGGCCCGAACGGTAGTAAGAGATATACAACCTATACATGTTTCATAAACGACTTATATTCAAAGACTCACATTATACTAAAGTACTACATCATGAACATTATGCAAGACATATATTGGCAATTCTTCGTATTCTTAGACGTTACTCCAAACCTAAGTCGCAACGTTCTATTATAGGCTGCTCTTAGTGACTTTCACGATTCGACTATCACTTTGATTTCACATCACTTAAGCTTAAGGTGAGTCATAGCCCCTACTCTTTTCGTACTTGTTTTAACTCTTGGGGGGGATACATGCTCAACTACTTGCTTACTTGTACAAATACTCAAAACATTTATACTTGATTGTTTTATACTTGATTGTCTTATACTTGATGGCATTATACTTGATTTCATACATACATGACTGTCTTTTTTCTTTGGGAAGTGGCTCCCAGTTGTCTTTGATACATCCTAACATTTGCGAATGTTGGATACATCATAAAAGTGAGGTCTTCGGAGATGAAGTAGAGACTCAATACTAATTGCTTAATTGTCTTGATGAACTTATACATGTCTTTATTATACTATATGTTGCAGTGGGTTGTGAACACACAGGTTACCAGTCTCTTATGGCGGGACTTGTAACTGAGTGGATTCACGATGCCTTTGCTGTGTGATCATTCTTTAAGGCTTTTTCAACTGTTTTAAGACAAACTCTATGAACTCACCAACCATTGTGTTGACACTTTAGCATGTTTATCTCAGGTTAGTAAGGCGATAGCTAGTGCGTGGAACTTAGAGTCAAGCTGCATACTCTGAAGACTTACGCTTTTATCATTTACCATTCAAAACATTTTGTATACATTTATGTATCATACTTTGAAATCTCATGTTTGTAACTTTGAATTCTTTAATCGAATGGTAACTTTTCAAAACGTCTCATTTAGAGATCGTTTTCTATAACTTGTACTTTGTATTATGAAGTAGCACCCCTATGACACAGTCTTCCGCTGCGGTATTTTGGGGGTGTTACATATATGTATATATATATATATACAAAATATATA
>CM060689.1:106195718-106468916 GCA_030686995.1 Artemisia argyi | reverse complement strand
GTTTACTGCATTCATGGTTTTAATGTTACTGCATCATGGTTATAAAGTTATTGCATCATGGTTATAAAGAAACTGAATTATCATAAGTTTTATGCATCATATATGTATGTAACTGCGTCATAATTAAAATACGATTCTTTTTTAAGTTTTGGTGCATCTTTATTATAAGTTACCGCATCATAGTTAATAGTTTAGTGCATCAGCTATGTTGCAGTAACTTATAACCTTAATGCACTAAAATTTAAAACTGTGATGCAGTAACTTTTATAATTGTGATGCAGTAACTTTTATAACTGTGATGCACTAAAAATTTTTTGCGGGAATTTTTTCTTTTTTGCCCAAAAAAAAATTTTTTTTTGGCGGGGAAAAAAAATTTTTTTTTTGCGGGGGGGGGGGGGGGGGGGGGGGGGGGGGGGGGTGATGACATGTGTCATATGATGTGGCATAGGGGTGACACATGTCGCCCTCACAATCCTTCCTACACTTTTTATTATAAGGCCCTTTTTATTTTAACCCATACCTATATATATATATATATATATATATATATATATATATATATATATATATATATATATATATATATATATATATATATAGGTATGGGTTAAAATAAAAAGGGCCTTATAATAAAAAGTGTAGGAAGGATTGTGAGGGCGACATGTGTCACCCCTATGCCACATCATATGACACATGTCGCCCTCACAATCCTTCCTACACTTTTTATTATAAGGCCCTTTTTATTTTAACCCATACCTATATATATATATAATATATATATATATATATATATATATATATATATATATATATATATATATAATTATATATAAAATTTATTATTTAAAAATCAATATTACTATTTGATCCTTTAAGTTTCTCAATTTTACACATTTTACCCTTAACGAAAAATATTTACGTCGTTAGTGCAAAGTTATATATATTTACGTTTTAGGTCCAATTATATCAATATTTACATTTTTCAATCCCTAGTTTTAATATTAACAGTTTATACCCTTAGAAAACAGATTTGACACTTTTTACCCAAAGTTTACACGTTTGACACTTTTAGTCCCTAGTTATCAAAATTTTGCAAAATTAGTCCAAAAATTACCAAACTTGAAATTTAACATTTTTATTATTCCAATAAGCTCAGAAAGTGTAGAACAGCTTATTCCAATAGCTTATTAGCTTATTTTCCTTATTTTTCATAAAATGGGCTTAACGAGTCCAAATAAGGGCCCGTTAACGTTTTTCGATCCAAGGGGTTTGGGGGAACATTGGGTTTATCAAAATCCATCATTTTAAGTTCTAATAACATTTCAAAAGATCTTTTACAATCAACTTATTATAATAAGCTATAAACTGCTTTTTGGGCTTAACGGCCCATGTAAGGTTTTTATTTTCTGAAAAACTTATGAAATCCCGTTTTACTTTAGGCTCGTTTAGGTGGCAAAATCAAGTTGTTAGACCTCGTTATTTATTAGTCTCGTTAGTATACTAGGTAGATAATTAGTTCGTACAAAAATAATAGGTGGTCATGTGTCGATATTCAAAATGACGAGGCCAAAGTATAAGCCAAAACTCAATACGCAAAAACTTATAAAACTTGAAAAAAAATGTAAGAGTTTTAGTGTATATCGTATAGGTCCAACACAACTTAGAAACGTGTGATTATTATTGTGTATACGTTAATATAAGTTCAAAGTTATTATGGGTTCTCGTTAAGGACATAGCCAAATAATAGTACGATGCATAAAACATATGTGTTGTTTTTATATTTTACGACTTATAAATCGAAAGTGTTTGTGCATAAACCATATGTGTTGTTTTTATATTTTACGAGTTATAAATCGAAAGTGTTTGTGCATAAACCATACGTACGTATATATAAATAGAAATAAAGTTTCAAGGCCTCACCTCACCTTTCAAAGGTAGAGTAAAACGGTGTGTAGAGATCGTGTGAGGGTACAAGGGCTTCGTGGTTCACTTCACTTTCCACCAAAGGTTCAAGAGGCTACAAACTTGGTCTCCTAGGTTCACTTGAGTCGTGGTTCTCTTGGCAATCCGTTCGTCCCTCAATACTACTCCCCTCGTTATTATTTTTGTGTAATGGTGCGTTTTAGTGCATGTAACGATTTAGATTGCATGGGAAAGTTTATATAGTGAGCTTTTGAGTGTGTAGAGACAAGATAAGTTCACAAGTGTTGGTGTGTGCATGTTAGGCGAATAGTAACGCCACAAATATTGTCCAATTGCAAGTTTACATGGCTAGGATCTTGTGAGATATCATCCTATTCATTCCTGACAATTCAGGTTATGCACATTGTTCGTTTAGATGTGATTGGGGAGTAAGGGTGGCAACAAGGAATGACATGCCACGTTTAAGCTTATCCTTCATATGGTTCGTTTGGTGCTTTGCTTGGGTGGTTTCTAGGGTAGTAAACAAGCAAGGTTGTATGTAAGTTTTATTGTTCATGAATCTTGGGCACTAGGTAAAACGAGACAAGCAAAAATATATACATGTTATGTGTAGAAATCATAAGAAAGTAGGGGTGTTTTGGTGTGTCGCGACTAGCAGAAAACAAAGAAAAAAATAAAATTATTAAGAGTGCGTTTGGGCTTGGTCTGTGGGCTTGTGGTTTGTGTCGGCCCAAAGAAAAAAAAGAAAGAAAAAGGAGTCCGTTTGGTTTGTATTTGGTTTTCGTGGCCCATTGGGTGTTGGGGGCCCACATGGCTTGTTTCGAGTATCGTGTCGAAGTTCAAAAATATTAGTGAGCGTTCTCAGGAAGTTTCGTAGGTTCGGGAAATATATAAATAGTATATGGTTTTTAGACGAAACGTATAGTTATAAATATAAACGTTTTATATATATTTATAGTTCGCAATAATTATAGGTTATCTAGGTTGTGTGTAAGCATCGTTCCTGGGTAAACGGTCAATTACAATTATCGTAGTGGTTCCAATATCAAGCCATATCATAAAAAAAAAATTGTTACCCGTAAAAATGGTGTTAAGTTATTATAACATCGTTTTATTTCTTCGTGTGCATTTACTAATCGTAAGGGAAATTTACGAGAGGTTACATTACCTACCTCTTACAGGGAATTCCATCCCGAAATTCTAGTCTAAGATAGTTGCCAAAGGTGTCTTAGGTGAAGAGATGTGGGTACTTGGAGCGAATCTGATCCTCGCGCTCCCAAGTATATTCCGGTCCTCGCTTGTAGTCCCAACGAACTTTGACAATAGGGATACGGTTTTGCTTGAGTTGTTTAACTTCTCTATCCATGATTTCAATGGGTTCCTCGGTAAAGACAAGGTTGTCATCTAGTCGAATTTCTTTCAATGGAATAACGAGAGATTCATCGGACAAACACTTCTTAAGGTTTGACACATGAAAGGTGTCGTGAATCCGACTAAGTTCTTCGGGTAGTTCTAGTTTATAAGCCACGGGTCCTATCCTTTCCAGGATTTTGAATGGACCGATGTATCTTGGGTTCAACTTTCCATGTTTTCCAAATCGTACCATTCCCTTCCAGGGAGATACCTTCAATAAAACTCTATCTCCTATTTGAAATTCCATGGGTTTCCTTCTTATGTCGGCGTAGCTTTTCTGTCGGTCTCGGGCTGCTTGTAAGCGTTGCTTAATCTTAACGATTTTCTCAGTAGTTTCCCGAACAAGGTCTGGTCCTATAAGTTGTCTTTCTCCAACTTCTGCCCAACAAACGGGCGATCTGCACTTTCTACCGTACAGTGCTTCGAATGGTGCTGCTTTTATGCTGGCGTGGTAACTATTGTTGTATGAAAACTCTGCTAATGGTAAGTGCTTATCCCAACCTTTTCCGAAATCAATAACGCATGCTCGGAGCATGTCTTCCAAGGTTTGAATAGTTCTTTCACTTTGACCATCAGTTTGAGGGTGGTATGCGGTGCTCATATCTAGTTTAGTTCCTAAGGCTTTCTGTAATGATTTCCAAAAGTGAGAGGTGAAACGACTATCTCGATCCGAGATGATTGAAATTGGTACTCCATGTCGAGTGACAATTTCCTTCACATACAGCTGAGCCAGTGTATTCATCTCATCGGTTTCTTTGATGGGTAGAAAATGAGCAGATTTTGTGAGACGATCGACAATAACCCATATTGTGTCGTATCCGGATGAGGTTCTTGGAAGTTTGGTGATGAAGTCCATAGTGATTCATTCCCATTTCCACATAGGAAGTTCAGGTTGTACAAGTAGACCTGAAGGTTTCTGATGTTCTGCCTTTACTCTTGAACACGTCAAACATTTACCATTCTGCGATGTCAGCCTTCATGTTTGGCCACCAACATAGTTTCTTTAAATCCTGATACATCTTGTCGGAACCTGGGTGAATGGAATATTTTGACTTGTGGGACTCATACATGATGAGCTCACGAATACCTCCAACCATAGGGATCCAACTTTTGTCCTTGAAACACAGTGTTCCATCGGATTTCTTCACGAAACCATTCTTATTCTCGGACATGCCGTAAATCTTTTCCTTGGGTCGGTTTTCTTCTTTAAGTGCTTCGTTCTGTGCGGTAAGGATTTGGGATGGAAGTGGTGAGTGAATAGTCATCCCTAATGATCTAACTCGAAGGGGTTTCAATCGTTCTTTTCGGCTTAACGCATCTGCTACTACATTAGCCTTTCCTGGGTGGTAACATATCTTGCAATCATAATCGCTGAGCAGCTCTAACCAGCGACGTTGTCTCATATTCAAATCCTTTTGATCCAAAATATGCTGAAGACTCTTGTGGTCTACACAGTACATTTGGTGCCATATAAGTAGTGCCTCCATAACTTGAGCGCAAACACTACAGCTCCTAACTCCAAGTCATGAGTCGTGTAGTTTTCCTCATGTTTCTTCAGTTGTCGGGATGCATAAGCTATGACTTTGCTTCTTTGCATCAAAACTGCTCCTAGTCCATGATAAGATGCGTCACAATATACTATAAAGTCCTCATTTCCTTATGGGAGGGCTAATATTGGAGCTTCACAAAGCTTTTGTTTTAACAACTGGAAGGCTGCTTCTTCCTTTTCTTCCAAGATGTACTTCTCGTTCTTTTGGGTAGCAATCTTAGAGAATCCTTCAATAAATCTTCGGTAGTAACCTGCGAGACCTAAAAATTGACGTATCTCCGTGGGGTTTGTAGGAGACGACCAACCTTTTACAGCCTCAATCTTTGCAGGGTCTACGTAAATGCCTTGACTATCTATGATGTGTCCTAAAAATTATACGGTGCGAATCCAAAAGTCGCATTCGGAGAACTTAGCGTACAGTTCTTCTTTCTTGAGCAGTTCTAGAATGATTCGTAAATGTTCCACGTGTTCCTCTTCGTTGCGAGAATAGATCAAAATATCGTCAATGAATACTTTTACAAACTTATCTAAGTAAGGTTTGCACACTCGATTCATTAAATCCATGAAAACTGCTGGTGCACTGGTCAGACCGAACGGCATTACTTGAAACTCGTAGTGACCATAGCACGTTCTGAATGCAGTTTTCGGAATATCCTCTTCTCGAACTCTTAGTTGATGATATCCTGATCTCAGATCAATTTTTGAGTACACACTCGATCCTTGCAATTGATCAAACAGATCATCAATTCGAGGCAATGGGTATCGATTCTTTACCATAAGTTTATTCAACTCCCAGTAATCAATGCACATTCGAAAGGATCCATCTTTCTTCTTAACAAATAAAACTGGAGCTCCCTAAGGTGATGAGCTTGGTCGAATAAATCCTTTTTCCGACAATTCCCTTAGTTGTTCTAACAATTCTTCCATTTCAGATGGCGCTAGTCTATAAGGTGCTTTGGCCACTGGTGCCGTTCCAGGCACTAGTTCAATCTGAAATTCTACTTGACGTGCGGGTGGAATATCAGGTAATTCTTCAGGGAATACTTCAGGAAAATCCCTAACGATAGGAACGTCATCAAGCTGCTTCTCGGATGACTTATTTTCCGTAACTTGAGCCATGAATACCTGACATCCTTCCTTCATGTATTTTATCACTCGCATACATGAGATAATTCCATATCGAGGTTTGCTTTTGTCGCCCTGGACAGTGAGTGTTTCATTCTTGAGTGGTATACGGACGGCCTTTTCGTCATAGTGAATCCTAGCACGATGGTGGGATAGCCAATCCATGCCGACGATAACATCAAAACTACCAAGTTGAACCGGCATAAGATCAATGGCAAAAGGTTTTTCGGATAAGGTTAGGGTGCAATCTTTCATGATAGTATTGGTATCTATTAAATTCCCGTCAGCCATTTCGACTTCATAGGTGGTGTTTAGCTTAGAGGGGGTAACATTAAGTAAAGGGGCAAACGTATCTGATATAAAACTCTTATCGGCGCCCGAATCAAACAATACTCTAGCATTATGATGGTTTAGTAGAAACGTACCGGTGACTACATCTATAACATCCTATAAAATTTTCCTACGATTAACACGTTATTACAACATAAATTAACCATTTTTACCCATATCAATTTTTTTTTTATTATATACTTTGTCAATTCCAACGTTATTCACTCTTACCTTGAAACGACGTTTACACCTGAACCTTAATAACCTAGATACCATACATGACTTAAAACGTTGATACTTAATAATTATACGTTTCAATAATTACCAAATACAATTTATATAAATCCCGAGCCTACAAAATTCCCATGCGTACTCACTAATAATAACGGACCCTTTATTCTTGGCTCCCTTCCTTTGAACCTGATTCACTAACGAACTCACCAAGCTCCATGGCCTAAGCACACCTCTAACTATTATATTTACAAGTCACAAGTACATATTTGATTTGGCTCAGTTGATCGTAACTTTTACACACGACATACCTCTTTAATTCACAACTCTATTTTCCATGCTTCTAAGAACCATGAATGACAATTGTTATCAACTTTCAAATATAATTACTATACTAGAATATTGATGAAGTTAAGGCACCTTACACGTTTCATCTCAAATTAACAAAAATTGTAATGACACTTCGTATAAAATTCTAATGAACCACCAATTTTCAGTAACGAATTTAAAACCCAATTTTAAGGCTCTTCTGGTCCGAACCAGGAAAAGTGTAAAACACGAAAGTTGTCCAAAATAATGTTTTACGTCTAGACTCGCGTGATTTTAAACCAAAAATGCAATACTAAGATGTTATCTGTAATATAAGACCTGGACCCAACTTAAGTACTACTACTTGTACATTCTTACATCTTCACCTTTCGCACTTGTTGCTACCTCAAATACAACCTACAAGCCCATGTGCAACTCATACACCACCCCTTTCTTGTTTGTATCGACACACAACACTACTCATCTACTATATATATAACTCCTAATTTACATAGAATGCATCACCATCTAGTATTTCACTCCAAAAATTCTGCTCTCCTCCTCTTGTTGCTGCTGCCGTGACTACCCAAGAACAAACACACCCTTTGTGTTTGAATTTCTAGTTAAAGATTTAGTACAAGATTAAAGATCTTTGGTGCTATATTGTTCTTGGTTCTTTTCTTATTCAAGACCTCTTCTTTTCAAGAGTTTTAAAGGCTTCTCATCTCTCCTTCTTATGCTTGCTGCCGTGTACTGCCACCACCACCACCTCATTCCACCTCTTCTTCTCGTTATATTGTAAGTCGACACACACAAATTCAACCTTGTTAATTCGATTAATTTAGTTTTCGTGGAATTAAGATTTGAATAAAAACATTTTTAACAAATTATCTTGTGGTTGAAATCAATTAAAAATGATGTTATGATGTTGGTTTGTCATAAGCTTACCTTGAAACTACTTATTTGAGAGTGTTTACTTGGATCGAGCTTATAAGCTCATAGCTTGTTATGTGGGCGATTTTTCTGCCTCCCCTCCCTCACAAATTCCGGCCTTAATTCTTCCCATATCATACGTTCTTCCTTTAATTCTTCTCTAGGATTAACTGATTATACGTGTAGATTAGATTTGTGAGGGTTGGGAAGTCGGTTATTCTATTGATTTATCCTTTAATCGCCCATAATAGAACAAACCCTAAATCCCTAAATCGTTTTCTTTACTCTTGCAAATCGTGACTGGTTTGTTAGGATTTAATAGAAAATCGTTAAGGGTTATGCGTTTTATCCTAAATCGACTTTGGTTCTCTAGTCGGTTTTATTCAGATTTAGGGTTTCGTTTTTTACTCCTTATTGGTTTGTTTCTTTTTTACCGACATACTAATTGCTTATATATAGTCGGTTTTTGGCCTGATCTCATTGATATATCTTTTAATCGCTGGTTTGGGGTGTTTGAAGCTTTATCGATTTTAATTACTCTTTTTTTAGGGTTCGGCTTTTTTTGTATCTGGTTGGAATTGTATGGGACGAAACCCTTATTTTGAAGGAATTGTTTTGCTATATAGATCTTCTTGGGTACTGTTTTGGTTGAGGGTTTACAAGAGAGATGATGCCGTGTTCAAAACCATTGGTTCCAATCCAAGACATGCTGCTCTTTAATGTTACACTAGTAGGTCTTGGTGTGGTTGCTGCTGGTTGTTGCGTTGGGATATCTGTTCATCGTCCAAAGGCATGTTGCTATATTTGGTCGATGCTACTGGTTCCCATGGAAGTTAGGATTGTTTTCGTCTATGGATTATGATACTATTGGTCTCATTCTGATCTTGGTTGCATTGGTAACTTGTTGGTACTCATAATCATGCCATAGTCCTTGTGTTTGGTTTCCTGGTTTGTAAGTTAACATCTTCGTATGTTGATTACATGTGCTGGCGCCAAGTTGTTTGCTTCAAATTCGGTTTGCTACGGTTGGCACTCCTATTTGGTTATTAGATTATGCATATGCATAATTCTAATAGAAGATGCAAATGAATTTGATTTGGAATGTTGCAGTTGGGACTTGATCATTAGAGGTCTTCATGTGTCTCACTCGTATTTGTTGGAAGATTCGTTCAAGTTCGGTTATGCTGAAAGGTTGGGTCGCTTAGACCATGTTTATGCTTCAATTCTGATTTGCTATGGATGTCACTCTTATTAGGTTATTAGATTATGCTTTTTGCATAATACTAATAGAAGATGCAATTGGTGGAAGCTGGAAGTTCGCATGTTTAAGATCTGGATCGCTAGGATGACTAAGAAGACTCAAAGAAGACTTAAATGTTTATTTGAGTTGTAATGTATTGTATTTTTATTGCTAGTCATGGTTAGTTGTATTTAGATCTGTTAGTTATAAGAATGTCCTGTCATTCTTATATAGTGGTAGTGGTAGTGTCCTTAGGGACTTCGATGAGAGACTCACTCTCATCCATTGTACTGAAACGTTTTCTTGATTAATGTATTTTACCGGGTGCAGGATTACTCCCCTTTATCCAAAAAAAAGCTTGTTATGTGATTAAAATTTGGTATAACCCCTGTTAGTTGTGTCATTAGCTTATTTTCAGACTTATGACTTATTTTTGTTTCAATTACCTTCATTTTATTTTTATTTTTATTCTTTTTCTTTCTTTGGTTCGAATGGAAATTACCACCACGACTCAAGGGTCCGTTTGGATTGGTTTCGGCTCATACCACCACGACTCAAGGGTCCGTTTGGATTGGTCTCGGCTCACACCACCACGACCTAAAGGTCCGTTTGGTTTGGTTCGACTAACAGCCACAGGCCACGAAAGGGGGTGTTTAGATTGCCTATTTTTCTGCTTATTATTGAGTGTTTGGAATCATTTATACTAATTATATAAGCTGTTATAATTTTATTCAGCATCAACAGTGACCATAAAACATTTTTGACACCGTATAATCTTAAAAATATGGTAGTACACTTAATTACCTTTCCGGGGATATAAAGAACGTAAAAATCGGATTTAAAACGAAGAAGTTATGGCCAAATGAAATTTTGAATTATATGTATATTTTTATTCAGCATTATATGGGTAATTTGAATCCTGCGCAGAACTGAAATGGGTCGTTTTGGGCACCTTCTGACCCGTTTCGGCCTTCGGCCGAAACACGAAAGTTGTCTGGAACAACGTCTAGCATAAAAACTCTTTAGAGTCCGAGTCACGAAAATGTAATATAACGGGTCAAAACGGAAAGTCAAACTGCTGCAGTTCATTTAAAAAGTCAAACTACCAGCTTAAAATTGCAGGGGCATTTTGCTCATTTTACGTTGAGATTCAGGTGTCGGCTATAACTAAAAAGTTTTCCGGAATGTCATTTTACATAAGATCTCTTTTGAGTCCGAGATGTGAAAATGTGTTTTAGTGGGTCGTTTGCGCCGGGTCAGATTTAAGTAAAGTATATATATATGTAGAAAAGTCAACATAAATGCCAAACTAGTACTTTAATAGACGTTAACACGTCGTATGGACTAAGACTATCGGGTTAACTATACATGTGACATAACGGACTAAAACGAATTATATTAAGCTTGCATTTTCATACTTAATATATATTATCTCAATAACTTTTATTATAACAAAAACCGATAACAAAACAAGAAGGATAGTTACATTAAACCTTTTCTACTTGTTCTACATATTAAAACATATGTTTTATTATAAAACATACATTATTTGGGGGACACCGGGTGAATCCCAAAAACTTAACCATCCACTCATTATAACGCTTATCTGCTATTTGATTCTTACGTGTTTATTTCCTGTCATAAGTGTGTTATATGTTTTATACTATGGTATGTGTATTCGAGTCTTAGCCTCAAAACCACACGAATGATGATACTAAACTTTTACAAACATTAATACAAATATTCCACGAAAACTAAAACATATTATCTTTTGAAAACTCATACGTATTGAGCACTCTTCGCGTACCGTATTTGTGACAAGCTCATATTCATTAGGTCGTGCCGAATTCAATATTATTATGCTCCAATTCTTGATATCACTTATGTTACTCTTTTCGGCCATACTCTTTGGCACCGTTGTGTTACTACGTCACTACCTTCCAAGGTGAGTCATAGCCCCTACTCTTACTTGTTTTACAATGGTTTATAAATGTTTTTGGGGGAGATACATGCTTAACTACTGTTTTTTACTTTTACAAGTATTCATTAATTAAATACAGGACTATATTACATATAAACTTTACTAGTTTACAAATTTTTATATCTCATAAGGAGATACCTGTTATAGACATGATTACAAGTGATTTTTCAACGATATGCTATATTTGATCTCTATTGCCTAAGTTTCCTATTACCAAAAATCCCTCGATCATGCGCCTTAATCACTTGCAGGGTGAACGTAAATAATTGTGGATAGATCTATTAGGGATTGACAATCCCCATTTGGTCGCTAGAGGAAAGCCACCAAATGCACTTTATTTGATTTCATAGGTTACTGGTAAATACCTATCCTGAGGGCCACTATTTCACATCATTATTATGGTTATTTTGATGTCTGTTAATCGTTGCGTGTCATGAGCTTAGGGCAATAGAACGGTAATAATGTAGCACTACAATGACTGATGTTAGGGGCGTACAATGCTGTAGCCCACTGTTTTATCAAACCCTGAGATTGTGTTCACTATATAGCAGGAAAAACTACTAATAATTGGCAAACGAACTAATATTTTGGTGTTGACCCGATTAGGTCAAACAAACTACTATTTTGGTGTTGACCCGGTGAAGGGCAAACCAACGAACTATTTTTGAATTATTAAGGAAATCACTCAGTTTTTGATTTTGATAAATCAACGATTTAAGCTATGAATATTATGGATTTACTCACACTTTAATTTGATAATCAACTGTTATTATAACTTCTATGGAATCATAAACTCTTTGATTTTGGAAATCAATATTCGAAACTATAAACTCTATGAACTCACCAACCTTTGTGTTGACACTTTTAGCATGTGTTTATCTCAAGTCCATAATGAAAAAGGATGGCACGGAGGAGCACAGATACTTATAAAGGCTATAAATTTTCATTTCATTCGAAAACTGATGTAATAAACTTTGGGACAAATGGGGACCACATTTAAAACTCTGGTGTTTATGTATTCGAATGATAGATCTTTAAAATGACTAAAATGACAAATCATTTTCTACTAATAAACTGTGCGCTATGAAGTAACACACAATCTAATTTCCGCTGCATGTTTTCAAAACTGGGGGTGTTACATATTGGTATTCAGAGCCTTGGTTATAGCGAAACGGGTTTAAGTTAGATCCGAACTATAACCGGTTTTACAAACAAAATATTTTATAGCCTTACGCTCTCCGTGCTTTCCATCCGCCAGACGTTATGTGACTTTTAGATAGTTATGCTACACCAACACTCTAATATATTAATATATATGCTCACCAACTATTTGGAATACTATACCAATCCTCCCTAATTATCTCACTCTCATCAGTATAGATGCGTATGACATACTCTTTTCGTACTCTCGGAAAAATCCGCGCATTAGATTACCTCGTCGATTAGTATGAGTGTTGAGTCAGAAATTCTTAAGTAGGATGATTTACAATGTCTTTATTTGAATGGATTGGGACGCCTTTTTATTGAAATAAAGAAATTGTAAACCGCCGAATCATAAGTTTATACTTCGTTATTTACATCGTTTGGGACGCTTCTCTATGTAAATAACAAATTATAAATAAGTGGGCTTAATTGTATCTGAAAGGGCATGCGTATGAAATCGAGGATCATTAAAGTTCATAAAGCACTAAAACTTCAGCCAAAGACTCATAATTTTCTTTTGCGTATGCCTAATTCTAAGGCATTACGACACAACCACATTTATTCAATCATGTACTTAGTTTTATATTCTGGCGATTTATGAAACCTTTTCAAGACATTGTATGTGATTACAATGGTCTCTCTTACTTCTCCGACACTATAAGTGATATAGTGATCTCCGAACCTTTCACAACTTTACCTAAAATCCATCAAAATCTATAAATTCCTCTAATAGAAATACAAGATATGGAATTGCTAAGGAACAAACAGATTCATCATCTACAAAAGCTTGGAACCAAATACCGTGTTGTCACTTAAAACTATATTTAACAAGTTTCTCTTTACAAAAGCTGAAGTTCAGCAACTTTCTCTTCATTCAACAAGTTTCCACTTGAAAACTCTTATTATTAAAAATCTGTTAACAGCCAACTAGTTTAACGGGTAGATTACCCGCGAAGATCTTGATGTTCACAAAACAAGATATTGTGAACCATGTTTATCTTCAAAACATGTTAAAATAAAAATCTTCATTCAAAATGGAATTGTTTCTTAAGTCAAGTTAATCAAAAGGAATTGAACATAAGACAACGTCACTAGTTAGAACTACTCAGCAATTATGACTATGAGATCCGCTATCATCAAGGAAAAAGCTAATGTAGTAGTAGATACGTTAAGCTGGAAAGAAAAATTAAAAAGAATAAGCTAATGTAGTAGTAGATACGTTAAGCTGGAAAGAACAATTAAAACCGCTCAGGAGTTAGATCGTTAGGAATGACTATTTGTTCACCCTTTCCACTCACCTTTACAGCTACCTTAGCCTGGAATCCCGGGACGGGATTCAGTTTAACGGGTAGGTAATATAATATCCCGTAAAATTTTCCTACGATTAACACGTTATTACAACATAAATTAACCATTTTTACCCATAACATTTTTTTTTATTATATACTTTGTCAATTCCAACGTTATTCACTCTTACCTTGAAACGACGTTTACACCTGAACCTTAATAACCTAAATACCATACATGACTTAAAACGTTGACAATTAATAATTATACGTTTCAATAATTACCAAATACAATTTATATAAATCCCGAGCCTACAAAATTCCCATGCGTACTCACTAATAATAACAGACCCTTTATTCTTGGCTCCCTTCCTTTGAACCTGATTCACTAACGAACTCACCAAGCTCCAAGGCCTAAGCACACCTCTAACTATTATTTTTACAAGTCACAAGTACATATTTGATTTGGCTCAGTTGATTGTAACTTTTACACAGGACATACCTCTTTAATTCACAACTCTATTTTCCATGCTTCTAAGAACCATGAATGACAATTGTTATCAACTTTCAAATATAATTACTATACTAGAATATTGATGAAGTTAAGGCACCTTACACGTTTCATCTCAAATTAACACAAATAGTAACGACACTTCGTATAAAATTCTAATGAACCACCAACTTTCTATAACGAATTTAAAACCCAATTTTAAGGCTCTTCTGGTCTGAACCAGGAAAAGTGTAAAGCATGAAAGTTGTCCGAAATAATGTTTTACGTCTAGACTCGCGAGATTTTAAATCAAAAATGCAATACTAAGATGTTATCTATAATATACGACCTAGACCCAACTTAAATACTACTACTTGTACATTCTTACATCTTCACCTTCCTCACTTGTTGCTACCTCAAATACAACCTACAAGCCCATGTGCAACTCATACACCACCCCTTTCTTGTTTGTATCGACACACAACACTACTCATCTCCTATATATATAACTCCTAATTTACATAGAATGCATCACCATCTAGTATTTCACTCCAAAAATTCTGCTGTCCTCCTCTTGTTGCTGCTGTCGTGACTACCCAAAAACAAACACGCCCTTTGTGTTTGAATTTCTAGTTAAAGATTTAGTACAAGATTAAAGATCTTTGGTGCTATATTGTTCTTGGTTCTTTTCTTCTTCAAGACCTCTTCTTTTCAAGAGTTTTAAAGGCTTCTCATCCCTCCTTCTTATGCTTGTTGCCGTGTACTGCCACCACCACCACCTCGTTCCACCTCTTCTTCTCGTTATATTGTAAGTCGACACACACACATTCAACCTTGTTAATTCGATTAATTTAGTTTCCGTGGAATTAAGATTTGAATAAAAACATTTTTAACAAATTATCTTGTGGTTGAAATCAATTAAAAATGATGTTATGATGCTGGTTTGTAATAAGCTTACATTGAAACTGCTTATTTGAGAGTGTTTACTTGGATCGAGCTTATAAGCTTCGGCTTATAAGCTCATTGCTTGTTATGTGATTAAAATTTGGTATAACTTATGTTAGTTGTGTCATTAGCTTATTTTCAGACTTATGACTTATTTTTGTTTCAATTACCTTCATTTTATTTTTATTCTTTTTCTTTCTTTGGTTCGAATGGAAATTACCACCACGACTCAAGGGTCCGTTTGGATTGGTTTCGGCTCATACCACCACGACTCAAGGGTCCGTTTGGATTGGTCTCGGCTCACACCACCACCACCTAAAGGTCCGTTTGGTTTGGTTCGACTAACAGCCACAGGCCACGAAAGGGGGTGTTTAGATTGCCTATTTTTCTACTTATTATGGAGTGTTTGGAATAATTTATATTAATTATATAAGCTGTCATAATTTTATTCAGCATGAACAGTGTCCATAAAATATTTTTGACACCGTATAATCTTAAAAATATGGTAGTACACTTCATTACCTTTCCGGGAATATAAAGAACGTAAAAATCGGATTTAAAACGAAGAAGTTATGGCCAAATGAAATTTTGAATTATATGTATATTTTTATTCAGCATTATATGGGTAATTTGAATCCTGCGCAGAACTGAAATGGGTCGTTTTGGGCACTGAAATGGGTCGTTTTGGGCACCTTCTGACCCGTTTTGGCCTTCGGCCGAAACACGAAAGTTGTCTGGAACAACGTCTTGCATAAAATCTCTTTAGAGTCCGAGTCACGAAAATGTAATATAACTGGTTAAAACGGAAAGTCAAACTGCTGCAGTTCATTTAAAAAGTCAAACTACCAGCTGAAACTTGCAGGGGCATTTTGGTCATTTTACTTTGAGATTCTGGTCTCGGCTATAACTAAAAAGTTTTCCGGAATGTCATTTTACATAAGATCTCTTTTGAGTCCGAGATGTGAAAATGTGTTTTAGTGGGTCGTTTGCGCCGGGTCAGATTTAAGTAAAGTATATATATATGTAGAAAAGTCAACATAAATGCCAAACTAGTACTTTAATCGACGTTAACACGTCGTATGGACTAAGACTATCGGGTTAACTATACATGTGACATAACGGACTAAAACGAATCATATTAAGCTTGCATTTTCATACTTAATATATATTATCTCAATAACTTTTATTATAATAAAAACCGATAACAAAACAAGAAGGATAGTTACATTAAACCTTTTCTACTTGTTCTACATATTAAAACATATGTTTTATTATAAAACATACATTATTTGGGGGACACCGGGTGAATGCCAAAAACTTAACCATCCACTCATTATAACGCTTATCTGCTATTTGATTCTTACGTGTTTATTTCCTGCCATAAGTGTGTTATATGTTTTATACTATGGTATGTGTATTCGAGTCTTAGCCTCAAAACCACACGAATGATGACACTAAACTTTTACAAACATTAATACAAATATTCCACGAAAACTAAAACATATTATCTTTTGAAAACTCATACGCATTGAGTACTCTTCGCGTACCATATTTGTGACAAGCTCATATTCATTAGGTCGTGCCGAATTCAATATCATTATGCTCCAATTCTTGACATCACTTATGTTACTCTTTTCGGCCACACTCGTTGGCACCGTTGTGTTACTATGTCACTACCTTCCAAGGTGAGTCATAGCCCCTACTCTTACTTGTTTTACAATGGTTTATAAATGTTTTTGGGGGAGATACATGCTTAACTACTGTTTTTACTTTTACAAGTATTCATTAATGAAATACAGGACTATATTACATATAAACTTTACTAGTTTACACATTTTTATATCTCATAAGGAGATACCTGCTATAGACATGATTACATGTGATTTTTCAATGATATGCTATATTTGATCTCTATTGCCTAAGTTTCCTATTACCAAAAGTCCATCGATCATGCGCCTTAATCACTTGCAGGGTGAACGTAAATAGTTGTGGATAGATCTATTAGGGATTGACAATCCCCATTTGGTCGCTAGAGGAAAGCCACCAAATGCACTTTATTTGATTTCATAGGTTACTGGTAAATACCTATCCTGAGGGCCACTATTTCACATCATTATTATGGTTATTTGGATGTCTGTTAATCGTTGCGTGTCATGAGCTTAGGGCAATAGAACGGTAATAATGTAGCACTACAATGACTGATGTTAGGGGCGTACAATGCTGTAGCCCACTGTTTTATCAAACCCCGAGATTGTGTTCACTATATAGCAGGAAAAACTACTAATAATTGGCAAAAATCTAATATTTTGGTGTTGACCCGATTAGGTCAAACAAACTACTATTTTGGTGTTGACCCGATGAAGGGCAAACCAACGGACTATTTTTGAATTATTAAGGAAATCACTCATTTTCTGATTTTGATAAATCAACGATTTAAGCAATGAATATTATGGATTTACTCACACTTTAACTTGATAATCAACTGTTATTATAACTTCTATGGAATCATAAACTCTTTGATTTTGGAAATCAATATTCGAAACTACAGACTCTATGAACTCACCAACCTTTGTGTTGACACTTTTAGCATGTGTTTATCTCAGGTCCATAATGAGAAAGGATGACACGGAGGAGCACGGATACTTATAAAGGCTATAAATTTTCATATCATTCAAAAACTGATTTAATAAACTTTGGGACAAATGGGGACCACTTTTAAAACTCTGGTGTTTATATATTCGAATGATAGGTCTTTAAAATGACTAAAATGACAAATCATTTTCTACTAATAAACTGTGCGCTGTGAAGTAACACCCAATTTAATTTCCGCTGCATGTTTTCAAAACTGGGGGTGTTACAACATCAGGCCCGTTTCCATCTCCGAGAAGGTATACTCTAGCTGGAGCGTTGGTTGGTTCATTTCCTTTTGGGCAGTTCCTCCGGATGTGTCCTACTTCTCCACATCCGTAACATGTGGGTGATACAACCTGTGTGTTGCTTCCTGTAGCCGGAATCCTACAGTTTCTGGTTTGATGACTGATCTTAGGACATTTGTCGCACCGGACGGTAAAACGACCCTCGTGATGAAGTTTGCATCGTTGGCATTGGGGTTTCTGTCCGTTGTACCCTACACCTTCCGTGGTGGCGTAGACTCGGGGTTTCTCTTGTCTTTGATTCTGCTGTTGAGTGCTCCGATTGTTGTGATATTGTTGGTGGTTCCGATTATTGTTGCGGTGGTTGTTGTTGCGATAATGACTGTTGTTGCTTTGTTGGTTGTTGTTGTGATGGTGGGTGGTTCTCTTATCGTCCAATTTCCTTTTAAGCTCATTGTATTTCACTTCTCGGTCTAGAAGTTTCTGAGCAAGTTCCATTGCTGCTTCCAAGGTTGGCGGGTTTGCTGAGGTGACATTTCCTTCAATACTCCTAGGGAGTCCTTCGACATATTTCTCTAATGTCTTTTCATGATCGGGTACCATGGTAGGGCATAGTACTTTGAATTATTGAAATCTCCTGTTGTAACTTCTCAAATCAACTCCTTTCACTGTTAAGGCATGGAACTTGTTGGGATCAAAGTTTTTGATCCTAACACGTAAATGGAACGACATTTACGGGATTACATTAGTTATGATGTAAGGCAAATACACAGGTACTGAAACCGTCATTATTGTAAAGTAGTGTGTATGTTGCCCTATATAAGCCCTCCTAGACTTCACTAGGAGGGTGAGACTTAGTGTGTGTTTTTCTCATTTTCCTTATTATCAATAAAACACTAGTTTTCCCTTCTCTCTCTACTCTCTCTCTCTAACTATGGCTTTCTTCTTCTTCCACCAAACCCGACCTCCCGAATCACATAATCAACATAAACTTACGATCCAACAAGTGGCATCAGAGGCAAGGTTGTATATTTATTGATTTTTGTGGTCAAATCTTGTCAAAATCGTATTTTTTAAACTGTTTTAACAAGTTTTTTTAACTGTTTCCTATTATTTTGGTTATATCAGTTTATTTGTGTATCAATATAGTCACAAAAGTCCAAACCTTTCTATTAGCAGTTTCATATAATCTGTTTTCTTATGGTCATTTAATGAGCCTCGATAACAGTTTATGTCACATAACATCTTTATGACTATTTTGGTACATCTCGTGAAGTTTTGTGGTCAAAACCATGCTCAGAATATTGGTCTAAACAAGGTCAGAATTCATGGTCGGAAAAGTCGCCGGAAAATGGTCGGAATTTCTTGAATAAGAAATTTTCGAGATGTACTTGTTATCGAGAAAAATACTTGTTTTCGAGAACATTATACCCTTAACTGTCTAAATCTTTTCTCGATAACTAAAGTTCTCGATAACATATACGTAACTGAGGCTCTCGATAATCCAATTCTCGATAATCAAAGTTCTCGAAAGTATTTTCTCGATCTGTTGCAAATTATTGAAATATTGTTTTCGAAAAGTGGCCATAATGAAGATTAAGATGAAGTAAAGTTTGACCAAGACCTCTTTTGACCTTAACTAAAATACCAAACACTGTGACCTCAGTTCAACATGATAAGACACGAATTCACTAGTCCAAAACTAAACCAAATCCATGACTACATATACCATATCTTACGATCTCAGCTCATTAATTCGTGGTATTCAAAGCAACATCAAAAGAGTTCAAAGTCTGAACCACGAATTACAAAATCATCACCGATCAATTTTTTTTGAAGACTCACTTCATTTATATCCGAAAATCATAAAGAAAAGGGCAATAACAATTTTGCTATCACCTTTCTTGCTATTCGGTTTAGACATAACGAAAAACAAACACACCCTACCTTAGACCTCTTATACGAGATCTTGAAGCCTTGTCTTGTGCTCGAACTGTTTTAATTAAACATATAGTTTGGGTATGGTTAACTTTGTGCTTGTGTGGCTCAACTAGAAGGACTTGTTATTCGGGTATTATTATCTATTGAAGAGATTTGATGGGAGATGAAGATCTGAGTTCGAGGTCAAAGTTTGGTGAGAGTAATGTCTAGATGGGGGCGGAAGTTTTAGAGAAATGTATTTAGGGTTTGTCTTATCAACTGTGTGATTAGGATACCTTTATACCAGATATTAAGTTGCCTGGATCGGGTCATTCCATTTTGGATCGGGTATTTCACTTCACTGGACTGAGCCTCTCATATAATGGATTTTGGGTTATGATTGGATATCCTAGTTTGCATTGGGCTATTGAATTTTGTCTAATTATATGGACTGTGAATTATATGCAAATATGGATTATCAAACTATGTTTTCTAAATTTTCTTTTAGAAATGCATTAGTTTTGATAATATTTTTGGTAAAAGAGTGGTATGTTGGACTTACAAATTTTCACGGAGATACATTTTTGACAAGATCGGGAACCATTACCAAAATTCATTTAACCGTCAAAAAGGCTAGATTTGGGCATTTAACCGCAAGATGTGACTACGGCGCTAATTCTTTATTATTTATTTGAGGTTGAAGTGGAATTTCACGGGTGCGTGTACTTAGTATCTGAAGATATCGGGGTTGGTTGGATGCATGATTCTTCGAGATCCTTGTTCGAGCTTTTGTTCGTATGAATGACAAAGACTTGAGTTGTCTAGTTATACATGATGTTTGTAGGTTCTTCGTGTATAACTATCACTTTAAGGAGTTACGTTGTAGTGCTCAGTGTCACACAAAGTCGTGGATACTCAAGAGGTGATGTACATCTTATACTTGATGGTGGTAGAGTATAGAGTACTTAGGGATTCGATGGTGGACGAACTCTCTACGCCGCTCTTAGTCATACATTAGTGCAAGTTTAAGTCACAAATTTAGGTTATTTTACTTCAGTCTCAAGTTCATAATATTGGGTTTTCTCCATCAGTAGTCACTACAAAAAGCCGTTAGAATGATAATGGGGTCGGTAAAGAGTTAGCTGAGAAGAGTATAAAGAGTAGAGATGTTTATCAGCAGTTGATTCTCACGGGCTATTTATGATACTTCACACATAATCGGTTAGTTAGACATATGGGGTTACGCTGCCTCCGTTTCCATCGTAAACATAGTGTGTATGCTTCCGATTCCGCGAAGACATCGTAGGGGAAGAGAGAGTGGGTGTTGTTTTGCTTCTTTGACTTTTCTTGACGTCTTTGCGAAAACACCCATTTTCCACGAGGTTCTGCAATTAAGGGGAAGAAATGTGCACATCAGGGACGCATAATAGACTCACGTGATCGAGCTTACAATTTTATTACTACCGGAGAGACGTCCGCAGAGATGATCAGTGGTTCAGTTTTGTGATTTTGGTGTAATCATTTCAACTCTCGCGGGGTGTGAAGTGCGAAGTAGCCTACTTAAGTGAGAAGATCTTGCTGATTTCTTGCATGTTACCCCCGAACAGAGTTTCCGCATTGAGCGTAACTGTGATTAAGTGACTAGTCAGATTTGCTTGGTGTGGTTTACGGTGTCATCTACAAATTCCGCTGCGTACTCAAAACTTCAAAAGTTAGAAGACATGTTAACTACATCAAAGTTTCGAATCTGCTGAAGACGGTTGTCAGTTTGGGGGGAAGCTGATTCAGAAACTTCGCCGAAAAGAAGTGTACGAAGAAGCCGCTAAAGACATGCAGCATGAATTGGGGGGAAGTTAATCCATTTCATGCATATTACATCATTTGCCTACAAGTGAAGATAAAGTTTTTCAAGCCGAGGTACAAGATGAAGACAAAGAGCGTCAACTGTAGTCATCCTCAGCAATTGAAGAGCTTATGAAGACCTTTCTTTATTCTTATTTGTACTTGTAGGAAATGTTGTAAGTAATCCCTTATGTCGCCCCATTGGGGGAAGATTGTTGGGATCAAAGTTTTTGATCCTAACACGTAAATGGAACGACATTTACGGGATTACATTAGTTATGATGTAAGGCAAATACACAGGTACTGAAACCGTCATTATTGTAAAGTAGTGTGTATGTTGCCCTATATAAGCCCGCCTAGACTTCACTAGGAGGGTGAGACTTAGTGTGTGTTTTTCTCATTTTCCTTATTATCAATAACACACTAGTTTTCCCTTCTCTCTCTACTCTCTCTCTCTAACTATGGCTTTCTTCTTCTTCCACCAAACCCGACCTCCCAAATCACATAATCAACATAAACTTACGATCCAACAGAACTCATCCTCGAGTTTTCGTAGTTCGGAACGGGGACAATACTTCCTTAGTATTTTAGCCTTGAATTCAATCCAAGTAAGTTGATGTGCTGCCTCTGCTCCTAGTGTTTGAATGGTAGAGTTCCACCAGGATAGAGCGTCTTGCATCAGTGTTCCCGTTGCGAAGCTTACCTTGTTGTTTTCCGAGCATCCACTTCTTTGGAAAACAGTTTCACTTCTTTCAAACCATTGGGCTAATTCCGACACTCCTTCAGTTCCTTTGAAATATGTTGGTTGACACGCTATAAAGTCCTTATAAGTGCAGTAGCGGGGTGTAGGTGCATTTCCATCTCTATTACGGGCTTGTCCAGCTAAAACGGCATTGACACCATCAGCAATTGCTTGCTGGATCGCTGCCGGGGTCATAACTTCAGGGTTCGTTGGTGTGGCGGTCGTGGTTGTTCTCCTAGTTCTAGCCATGTTGCTATTATAAAAGAAGGTATATCATTAGAACATTTATAATAGTCCTATTACGTCAAAATATATATCGAGTAATAAATAGTAAATATAGGTCGTAGTTACAATGATTTGATCATTGAAAAGGTTTAAGTCGTAATTATCGTATGTTGGAATGACACACATAGGAATTATGAATAAGTTTGACCTGCATGAACTAATATATTACGATATAATGTATAAAGTTTGCAACATAAATAAAGATAAAATAAATTTCCATAAATCAACGTCAAGGTGTTACAACACTTATTGATACTTGTGCAAATGTTTACAAAACATGACAAGATTCTCTTATTGGTAGGACATTGATTTCACTAACAAGTCGATGGTCTCATGGTTTCCCTAAGGCTTTGTCTAGGCGGTTTTGGAGTTCTTGAATGGCAACGGACAAGGTTTCCATTGTTTGATCTCGAGTCCTTTCCCTTTCTCGAGATTCTAGTAGGGCTTGCCTAAGGCGTAGGTTCTCAGTGTTGATCCTTTCAAGTTCTCGATCTAACGTTTCCATCATTATTTCTGTTGAAGTGTTAGCCCCACATAGTGCTCCTATGAATTCCATTGACTCCCAAAATAGAGAATCCAACTTTTCAACCCTATCTTCCATTGCAAGATGACCAATTATGAGAATGTTCATATCATCTTCAAAGGTTTCTAGAAGCTCATGAGGGATCTTGTTGAGTATACTAGCGATGGAATCAAGTCGATCTTCGTGGCGAACCATTCTTGCAGCTAACAATGGTATGGTATGATGTATGGGTTCCCTAGTGATTGGAAGAATTCGGGAGGTGGATTAAGAACTTCCCCAAGTTCCCTTGTTGTTGGTGTTCCTTCTTGAGATCTCCAATATCGCATGATTGGCAACAAGAACGACCATTTACAAGCATCCACTCGCTTATGGGTCCTTCGGCGTCTGCGGTGAACACAAGATTCTGAGGTGGTTGGGCGGATTGGGTAAGTCCTTTGGTGAGGTGATATTGGGACACTTCGGTAAGGTGCAGGTGGTGATGCTAGTGGAGGAGATGCTATAGGTGATGGTGTTAGTAGCACAGTAGTAGTTTGGCTGTAGAAGATAGTAGGTAGTGGTGGTATCACAGGTAGTGCAGGTGGTGGTGGCACAACTGATTCAGGTGGTATGACAAGAGCTGGTGCTGGTACAACAGTACTTGCTTCATACGGCTGAAGTTGTCTAATTTGCCTAGATCAGCGAATCGGACCAGATGATGCCAGAGGAGAAGCCTCTGTGTCAGATGCTGGCAGAAATTGCTGGCTTTGCATGTATCTGTCAGTAGCAGGAGACATAGGCATAGGTGAGGTAGCATAGGCTGAAGTAACATCTTCAGTTCCTGAGTTTGATGACACGCTGATAGGGTGGGTGTTCGAAGACATGACACTGTAATAATTTCCCGATTAGTAAATGTAAGCATAATTATAATCAATTTAAAATGCTATAAAGTAAATAATACTTTTTACCAATTATTGGAATGCTCAGGCACGAAGGGCGTAGGATGGTATTTTATAAAAGTTTTGTCCCGTTTTAAAGTGTAGTTATAGTCCAATGTTCCAAAAACACTTGGTTCACTATAACCGTGGCTCTGATGCCAATCTAAAACACCCCCAAAATCGAATAATACAGCGGAAGACTTATAATGACAGCAGAAGACTTTTGGGGTATTATATCGTGGATCTTTGTCACAATTATAGAAAACGACTCCAATGAGACGTTTTAAGCTTTATTTAAAATACCAAGTATTCATGTTTCCAAGAGGTTTCATTATTCAACATGTTTTTATTCAAAGAGAAATAAACGTTTCTTTATTTGCCCACTTCGTGCTTTTGCCATCCATTCCATTTAGTTACCTGAGATAAACATGCTAAAAGTCAACAAAAGTTGAGTGAAATTCATAGGTTTATAATTAATAGTTTGAACACAAGAGATAGGTGTTTATTGTATATAGATACGAATAAACAAGTTAGAAATCACATTCATTATTGCCTTAAGCTCATGACACTCAACGATTCAACAGACATCAAAATTATTCGTAATAATGATGTGATATAAATTGTCCCCAAGATAGGTATTTGCCAGTAACCTATGATATTTAAATAAAGTGCATTTGGTGACTTTCCTCTAGCAACCAAATGGGGATTGTCAATCCCTAATAGATCTATTCACAATTATTTACGTTCACCCTTCAGGTGATTAAGGTTCATGGTCGAGGGACTTTTGGCAATAGCTAAGCAATAATAATATCAGGAAAAGACTTGTGTTCGGTTTTTGAGCATGTATCCCCCCCCCCCCCCCCCCACACACAAAAACAAGTTAAATGTGGGCTATGAACTCACCTTAGTAGTACAGTAGAATAATCGTAATCTCAATGATGCAAGGCAACGGCTTCACACACAACCTAAAAGATATGGCAAGTTTCAGTTTCTAAGTCTCGTTTTATTGCGAACATTTATTATTAGTCATTATTAATCCATAATGTGCATAGGTGATGTGTTACGTCGTAGATAAAAAGATAATGGTTACGTATGGATTTATCGTCTAAAATTTAATTATCGTTATATAATTTTTATACGTATATATATATATATATATATATATATATATATATATATATATATATATATATATATATATATATATATATATATATATATATATATACAAGTTACGTTTATCATTTCTATTATTTCAATATATATATATATATATATATATATATATATATATATATATATATATATATATATATATATATATATATATATATATATAAAATTTATTATTTAAAAATCAATATTACTATTTGATCCTTTAAGTTTCTCAATTTTACACATTTTACCCTTAACGGAAAATATTTACGTCGTTAGTCCAAAGTTATATATACTTACGTTTTAGGTCCAATTATATCAATATTTACATTTTTCAATCCCTAGTTTTAATATTAACTGTTTATACCCTTAGAAAACAGATTTGACACTTTTTACCCAAAGTTTACACATTTGACACTTTTAGTCCCTAGTTATCGAAATTTTGCAAAATTAGTCCAAAAATTACCAAACATGAAATTTAACATTTTTATTATTCCAATAAGCTCAGAAAGTGTAGAACAGCTTATTGCAATAGCTTATTAGCTTATTTTCCTTATTTTTCATAAAATGGGCTTAACGAGTCCAAATAAGGGCCCGTTAACGTTTTTCGATCCCAGGGGTTTGGGGGAACATTGGGTTTATCAAAATCCATCATTTTAAGTTCTAATAATATTTCAAAAGAGCTTTTACGATCAGATTATTAGAATAAGCTATAAATTGCTTTTTGGGGTTAACGGCCCATGTAAGGTTTTTATTTTCTGAAAAACTTATGAAATCCCGTTTTACTTTAGGCTCGTTTAGGTGGCAAAATCAAGTTGTTAGACCTCGTTATTTATTAGTCTCGTTAGTATACTAGGTAGATAATTAGTTCGTACAAAAATAATAGGTGGTCATGTGTCGATATTCAAAATGACGAGGCCAAAGTATAAGCCAAAACTCAATACGCAAAAACTTATAAAACTTGAAAAAAAAATCTAAGTGTTTTAGTGTATACCGTATAGGTCCAACACAACTTAGAAACGTGTGATTATTATTGTGTATACGTTAATATAAGTTCAAAGTTATTATGGGTTCTCGTTAAGGACATAGCCAAATAATAGTACGATGCATAAAACATATGTGTTGTTTTTATATTTTACGAGTTATAAATTGAAAGTGTTTGTGCATAAGCCATACGTACGTATATATAAATAGAAATAAAGTTTCAAGGCCTCACCTCACCTTTCAAAGGTGGAGTAAAACGGTGTGTAGAGATCGTGTGAGGGTACAAGGGCTTCGTGGTTCACTTCACGTTCCACCAAAGGTTCAAAAGGCTACAAACTTGGTCTCCTAGGTTCACTTGAGTCGTGGTTCTCTTGGCAATCCGTTCGTCCCTCAATACTACTCCCCTCGTTATTATTTTTGTGTAATGGTGCGTTTTAGTGCATGTAACGATTTAGCTTGCATGGGAAAGTTTATATAGTGAGCTTTTGAGTGTGTAGAGACAAGATAAGTTCACAAGTGTTGGTGTGTGCATGTTAGGCGAATAGTAACGCCACAAATATTGTCCAATCGTAAGTTTACATGGCTAGGATCTTGTGAGATATCATCCTATTCATTCCTGATAATTCAGGTTATGCACATTGTTCGTTTAGATGTAATTGGGGAGTAAGGGTGGCAACAAGGAATGACATGCCATGTTTAAGCTTATCCTTCATATGGTTCGTTTGGTGCTTTGCTTGGGTGGTTTCTAGGGTAGTAAACGAGCAAGGTTGTATGTAAGTTTTATTGTTCATGAATCTTGGGCACTAGGTAAAATGAGACAAGCAAAAATATATACATGTTATGTGTAGAAATCATAAGAAAGTAGGGGTGTTTTGGGTGTGTCGCGACTGGCAGAAAACAAAGAAAAAAATAAAATTATTAAGAGTGCGTTTGGACTTGGCCTATGGGCTTGTGTTTGTGTCGTCCCAAAGAAAGAAAAGAAAGAAAAAGGAGTCCGTTTGGTTTGTATTTGGTTTTCGTGGCCCATTGGGTGTTGGGGGCCCACATGGCGTGTTTCGAGTATCGTGTCGAAGTTCAAAAATATTAGTGAGCGTTCTCAGGAAGTTTCGTAGGTTCGGGAAATATATAAATAGTATATGGTTTTTAGACGAAACGTATAGTTATAAATATAAACGTTGTATATATATTTATAGTTCGCAATAATTATAGGTTATCTAGGTTGTGTGTAAGCATCGTTCCTGGGTAAACGGTCAATTACAGTTATCGTAGTGGTTCCAATATCAAGCCATATCATAAAATAAAAATAAAAAATTGTTACCCGTAAAAATGGTGTTAAGTTATTATAACATCGTTTTATTTCTTCGTGTGCATTACTAATCGTAAGGGAAATTTACGAGAGGTCACAAATACTCACTTTCACTATCTAATCACTTAAGGTATGATTAAACAAAGTGTCTAATGCATTATAAGATCAAAGGAACATTTTTATTAATCACTAGACTTTTATAAAATGTCACAAAACATTTTATATCTTTTATAAAACATTTTTGGAATTAAAAGAATATGTTTAATTCATTACAAATATATGAATTCAAATTTTCAACAAAAAATGGCAAATTTAATCCAGAAAAATTTTCCTCACAAAAGGACAAAGCTAGGCAAGGTTCAGGAGGGGCGGCCCCCTTAATTATATAAGGCGGCCCCCTTAATAATTAAGGGGACCAGCACGCTCCTGATTCTCCCCAGCTGTCCCTTTAAATACTGGTTCAATCCACTAATTTTTCTTACCTTTTTGCACTCTAAACTTTCTGATTCAAACCTCCATTTCTATCCTCTAAAATCCTTTGATCAAATATACATTAATATTTATTTTCAAAGTTATTCAAGCCTCAACACTCAAGTGCAAAGAGAAGAATACTTCTATCTATCAAGACTAGAAGTATTTCAACTTAGTATCATCTTGCTATCTAAGTTGTTTGTTCATTTCATCTTTTTAATCGTTCAAACTTTGGCGAATCAGGTGTATACATTAGTTAGCTAGATTTAGATATAGGATATAGAATTGTTGAAAGTGTGAAGTGGTACTAGAATTGAAGAAGTAGAAGAGCATAGAATTAATGATAGGAGAAATAAGAAGTAGTAGCATATTGAAGTAGTGGTTAGTAGTGAAAAAGTTGAAGCCTCTAAGTTGAGAAGACAATGAAGACTAGAAGGTGTGGAGACATAGAAGCTTTGAAGCACAGAAGATATAGAAGCTTTTAAAGTAGAAGAATCATTGTAGTGGTATATAGATAAAGGCCCTCAAGTAGTGAGATAGAAGTATTGAAGTTGTGAAGACTTAGAAGCCTAGAAGTTCTGAAGTAGCAAAACCCTTGAAGTAGTAAATAGATAGAAGTTGTGAAGGCGTAAAGAAACAAGAGTTGTGAAGAAGTGTAGAAGGCGTGAAAAGGATGTGAAGAAGTTGTGGTGTGATTTTAGTTGTGAGATTGGTTCTAGCTACGATTAGAACTCGACATTTAGCTTTGTGTCGTTAATTTGGTGTAAGTTAAGGTGTGTACGGTTTTCTCCGCCATAAGGGAGGTTATTGACTTAGTGAAGAAAACTCTCGAGCTTGGTGCTCAGGGAGTAGAGTAGGGCAAGGAAGCTGTCCTTGTAGCTGAACCACTATAAATCCTTTGTCTCTCGGTTTGATCTTTCCATCTCCTACTCTTTGCTTACTTACTCATTTATATTTCATATATAGTTATTATTGCTTGTGTTGTGCATATATTGATTTCACATAAAGATCAAACTAGGTTCCATTCACAACATTAATTTTATAATAAACAAACCATAAGGATATATATATATATATATATATATATATATATATATATATATATATATATATATATATATATATATATATATATACAAGTGTGATTAATAAAATTATAATTTCTACACAACAATCTTAATAAGTAGGTTTCATACAATAATTGACAACAAACTTGTATCTACACAACAATAAAAGATGTAAAACTATTCAACCCCCCCCCCCCCCCTTCTATTTTTCCACATAGTTCTATTTGTCTTGTTTTAGGGCGACCTCATTCTGATGTGTTACTTAATAACATGTGTCAAGTTTTTCATGAGAAAATAATTGGTTGGCCATAAACAAACAAATAATTACAACATTAGAATACATCAGGGAATACTGTAGGAAGAGGATAATGCATGTTGTGATGGTTATTGAGAAGAGTAATGGGCCACTAACACCCACTGCACAACACATGTTAGAAGGTATTAAGAAAGAGGCTGTTAGGTATAAAGTTTTATGGAATGGGGGAGATAAGTTTTAGGTAACTGGACCATGGGGTGACCAATGTGTAGTTAATGTTGTACACAAGTCTTGTAGTTGCAGAAGATGGGAGATTACTGGTTTACCATGTAAACATGTTGTTGCTACCAATTGGAATATGGCTTTATATTGACAACAAGTAGGGGCAGTTGAAACATAGGCTCATCCTTGTTACTATCTTAACACTTGGGAAGCAACCTACAAACACTATGTCTCCCCCATAACTAGCAATGAGCATTGGGAAAAATCAGCTGTGCCAACAACAATTGTTCCACCAAAATCTAAAACAAATGCAGGTAAGTCAACTAGTAAGAAGAGAGTATGGTTAGCTCCTGAAACTGAAGAGATTATCAAGAATGGTAAACTGTCTAAGGCTTGGAAGAGTGTAAGGTGTGGTATTTGTGGCATCGCTGGACATAACCGAAAAACATGTCTTGGCTATGGTGGAACCCAAAGTAGTCAAATTGGACCTAAAGGTAAACCAAAGAATGGAAAAGGCAAACAAGTGCCCCAAAAGGTTGCATCAAAGAATACACACAGGTAACAAATTTGCATAAGATAAACAATCTGAAGGTACAGGTGTTGCTGAAAGTCAAGATGTTGCAGTTCAAGGTACTTCTGTGCAATCTGGAATTCAAGAGCAAGCTACTAAGGATGTTGCAACAGACAAAGAAGGTGAAGTTGTAGGTGTTGAAAGTGAAAGTCAAGATCAAGCAATTGTGAATCCCAGCAAACATGATGAATCCCAGTGTCACTCCAAGCAAGATGATCATTCACAGTCTCAATCTCAGGTCCATTCAAGTAGTGTGCAAGGAGTTTCAGTTTCATCCCAGCCTAATACACGAAGAGTGACTAGGCAGCAGGCTGCAACGGATAGAATGATGCCCTCACCATAGGTCAGTTATAGACAATATTTCTTTATATTTGCTATGGACAAGTTATGTACTCTAAATTATCATGCTTCGAAAAGTATGAAATTTTATGCATTTGCAATTATATCCATTTACATTATCTATGGAACCATGTTATGTTTCTGTATTTTAATTATGTGTATAATTTGCATCTTGTGTGGACTGTATGTTATAGCCAAGTCTATGATTGCAACGCCTTCTATTGCAAATTGACAAAGGCAAAACTAACCAAATTCATAACTTCATAATAATATTGACAATTAAAAGCTAAACATAACCAAATTCATTACCATCTGCAAAAGAACAAAATTCATATCCATGTAGGAGACAAAGTTACTACCATTCAATAAAATCCAAACTTAAAACATACTAGAGAAAATAGTTTGATCAAGGTTCTAGCACTACCACGATGGCCTAACAAGTAATTACATTTCCACATGACACAAACACGGCCATCATACATTAAAGCTAAAAAGTTAACCAAGTGCATAAACAATCAAGAACAATATCCAACTGAGCACCACGTAAATCTTCCACTTCCGCACATCACCCTGAGCAACTTCAAATCTTTTCTCGAGCTCATTTCTCCCCCTCAAAAGGCCTGGTATGATCATTCTTGAACGAGCACACATTTCAGGAGCATACCATCCTATCCACCGACAAGAAGACCCCTAATCGTGAATATGGCCACTCATTAATCAACCACCATTGTTACAATGTACTTTGATACTTGCGAAAACAAGCTAATACAATAAAACTTAAAACGCACTTACTTCATCAGGACAAGCATAGAATCGACGCCCTGGGTTGGCCGATGTCCACGAAGTGCGTGTTATAGCTTCCTTACAACACCAGCAGCGTATCATGTTGAAGGAAGAAAGGTTTTGGGGAAAGCTTAGGAATGCTGAGTGACAATACAATTGTGAGTCAAAGTAATATAGGGAGGTGGGATACCTTACAACGGTTGGAAACTAGATCACTACAGTGAATAACGATTTTGCCCTAATCAAGAATACGTTGAAGTAACGATTACGGGCCGAGGGACGCAATCGGCCTCAAAATCTTGAGACGCATGGCGACGATTTTGCAAACTTAGGGGGCATGGTGATGTTTTTGGACAAGTTTTGGGACCAACGATGTATTTTTATCTATAAAAAAAAAAGAAGAGTTATTTTACATACTGAAACTTTGATTGACCAAACTTTTATTACAGATTAATCTTCCCCATTAATCTTTATTTGATCTAATAAATAGATAAGATTAATCCCAACAATTTAAAAAACCAATTTTTATCTTTTTTTTCTTTCAAATATTATTATCTTTCAAACCGTTAATCGTTAATCGAAAAAAATGTATACCGTTACAACGAGCATTTAATTATCTTTCTATAGATAGGCACTTCGATATACTTTCGATAAAATTATTTTTTCGTGTTTTTCACATTTTTTTACGTTTTATTTTTTTCGTTACTGAAATTTGTATGAAAAAATCATACGTGATTTATCACTAATATCACATGTGATATTATATATTATATAATATCACATGTGATATTACATGTCATATGTGATTTAACACTAATATCACATGTGATTTTTTATGCAAATTTCAATAATAAAAAAAGAAAAGAAAAAAAAAGGATAGAATAAAATGTGAAAAAAACGATTTTTTATTTTATTTTATTTTATTTCGAAATTATATCAAAGTTCCCGTCTATAGAAAGATAATTGAATGCTCATCGCGATGGTTTAATTAATTTCGCTTAACGATTAACGGTTTAAGAGATATTTAAATTATAGAAAATAGGTGAAATATTAAAATGATTTAATCTTAACCATTGATTTCATTTTAAATGGATGGTAGGGATGAGTCCCTTGATATGTAAGATAAGTTTGATATATAAAATAACTTTCTTCCTAAACTTTTCTTACATGCAAAGGGACTAATATCAACCATTCATCAAAAAAGAAAATAAATAGTTGAGATTTAAAGTATTTTATTATTTCACATATTTTTTATAATTTAAATATCTCTTAAAATATTTAATCGTTAAGCGAAAATAATTACACTATCGCAACGAGCATTTAATTGTCTTTCTATAGAAGGACACTTTGATATACTTTCAATTTCGTATTTTTTTCACGTTTGTTTTCTCGTTTTTTCGCCTTTTTTTCATTATTGAAATTTGCATGAAAAAATCATATGTGATATTAGTGTTAAATCACATATGATATGTAATATCATTTGTGATATTAGTGTTAAATCACATGTAATTGTTTCATACAAATTTCAGCAACGAAAAAAAAAAAAAAAATTGTCGAAAGTATATTAAAGTGCCTATCTATAGAAAGATAATTAAATGCTCGTCTTAACGGTATATTTTTTTTTGCTTAACGATTAACGGTTTGAAAGATATTAATATTTGGAAAAGAAAAAAAATTGAAAGTGATTTTTTAAATTGTTGTGATTAATCACATCTATTAGATCAAATAAATATGGAGGGTGGAGATTAATCTATTGGTATGTAAAAAAAAATTGTATGTAAATGATTTTTAATCAAAAGAAAAAAAGTTAAATGTGAAAAGTGAAAAAGTCAATAAGTGAAATTGTAGAAAAACTTATATTTGGTAAAGTCAAATGAAAACTATGAGCTATGAAAAACTAATAAAGGCTAGGTTGTAACTTATATGGTTTGTAAACTTCCATTATGAAGAAACTAATAAAGGTTGGGCTGTAAGCCTGTAATTATGTCAACTTAACTATTACGATATGAAGGAAATAATTCATCTTTTTAAACAACTCTTTCATCTTCAAACTCCCCAAACTCTCACACAACTAATAAAATACTCTATTCTACCACCATTCCCACCACCACAACTTTCACCACCAATCCCCCTCCACCACCGTCGAACGTCACCCCCACCGGAGCCCACGACCTTAGAAAACAAGCCACCACCGAGAGAAACCACGTAGATAAATCATTAAGTTTTGAGGTAATTTTTGAGTTTTCTTTTCATAGATCTATGTATATTAATTAACTTTTAAAGGTTTTTTTAATAGATTTGTAGATTTTAATCGTAGATATGAGCTTTTATAATATTTTTTGTACTTTTTTTACAGCCGCCACATCGCCGCCATTGCCGGAAACTATTGCTAAAGGCGCTTCCTCGTCGGAATATTCCTACGTCGCCTGTACTCTCTCTCTCAGTTTTTTTTTTTTTTTTTTTTTTTTTTTTTTTTTTTTTTTTTTTTTTTTTTTTTAATGTTTGGTACTTTCATTTATAGATCTATGCTTTTTATTTTTTCTTTTTTTTCCCTCTCAAAACACGAGTTTTTAAAATTAAAGGTTTATGAGGTTATGTAATGAATTTGTTTTTTTTGTTATAAATTTGATTTTCTGTTTCTTTTATATAAATTCGAGTAAACAATCCTGCGGCATCATTTCCATATCGTCATCTGCCTTGCGGAAAAAGATGAGGAAAGCCAAAATACGGAAGGGTCAAACCGAACCAATACTCAGTACGGCCCTTCGGGGGCCCGATCATAACTATAACCTTAAGTTATTCTGGGACTCGAATGAGAAAGCTCATCAAAAAAAGTTCTCCGGAACAAACCTAAAGGCAAGCAGACGTGCTCAAGCCTCAAAACGAATCGGCGACACCTCGAACGAGACATGCTCGGCATAAAGAAGAGTTCAAAGCTGAAAAAGGGGGAGAAACAACCTGAGAACATGTCTAAAAATCTTAGCAGCGGACACACAAATCCGAATGCACTAGGGAAAAGGAAATTAAAGCACATAGCGATATGTGAAAAGTCCGCATGCTCATGCCCACACGGTTCGACGCAGCAAACACACCGCTAAAGGGAGGGGAAAGCTGCAAGAAATAACCATGGCATGCGGCTTGAAGGGATCAAACCTGACCCCAAAAAGAGCGACGAGGTATCCACCGGAAGCACATAATGCAATGGCTGGAATGCGGAAAAGTCGATTCGTTCAACTCGCAAATCTGCGATACCAGAAAACCATATATGCCAAATCATGCCAAATGGTTCGACAGAAGTGCAGGCCCAATGGATCACCTCGGTACCATTCAAGTGATAGCTCGAGTACGACATTTGGACGAACCTGTTCGATGCCGCATACTTATCCACAATATATGGACCCGCCAGAATCCGGTTCAGCAGCATTCCCCTAAAGTCCGTAAACAACCGCCAGGAATTACAGACAACGTTCTCACAGGAACACGGAAAGCCTTCCAAAAATGTTACAGAACTCCTCAACTACAAGCAAAAAGAAGGCGAGTCCGAAAAAAAGTATGTGTGGCGATTTCGGAACAAAGGAGGACGCAAAAATGGAAGGATACAAAAATACGGAAATCCATACGGGGATCACCTGACTCAGAGTCAGTAAGACGCCCCTAAAAAACAGGATAAGGGGATATCGTACCTGGTCCTGTGAATACCAAAGCGGTGCGCGAATCAAGAAAGATTGCGCAAAGGCACTAGTCTGAAGCTAGTAGCTGACGAGGAGAAGCTAGATAGTAAATGCAGGACAGACATGCCGAATAAGCCATTAAAAGATGACGCGAAATACGAATCTACGGCATAGGGCAGAGCTCACATTACAATACAACCTCCTAAGATTGGAAAGCTGCGACACATCATTAACGCCTCACGGAAATAAAATTGTTTCACTCCGCTGACCTCCTCCAAGACAAAACAGCATCGGTATCACGAAATACAGCCTAGAAGAGCTAAAAATTAGTAAAATTCCATAAGAACTCAGAAGCACCAGAACTAGAACCCCCTTATCATCAAACATTCATCAATATCTTCAGACATTTGCTCAGCGGAAATCTCAGGAGCAATAGGCTAAACGGGAACAAGCCTTTTTACGGCAACATCCAAAATTTTGGATTCTCCGCCACGAAGGGGCCTCCCGCAGAACTCCACATGGCAAGGATCCTTCAATCGAAATAAATCCAAAGCATCTAACACTACACACAGAACAACGGGAAAGACCAACGACAGGGTGAGCGCAAGCAAAAATAAAATAAAATAAAATAAAAAATAAAAAACAAACAACAATAACAACAAGAAAGAGAATACACAATTACCTTTGCCCTAATAAAAGTAAACAGGATAAGCATCCTCACCCAAAGAGTAGTACCGGCTTAGACCAACCCAGCAAAGGAAGGGCTCCGGGATTCTCAGAAACGGAGTCTTATTGTCAATAAGGGTATCAGTATCCCCAGCCCCGTACTCATCGGCAGCCGGAGGCCTATCCTTGGGCATAAAAGCCTTAGAATAAAAATTACACAGAAAAGGACAGGCAAATCTGTCAGCCCAAAAGAATTGGTCCTGCCAATCCCTCAACGAATCCTCCACCTTCATATAACTGTGTCCTCGGAACGTTTAGCAAAGGATAACCAACCATTTTTCTTCACCTTCGCGTAAAAATAACGAAACAACGCAACCGCTGGCTCAATTGCACGCACGCGACAAAGGATCTCAAAATGAGACACCTTAGTCGCCCCGAGTGGATGAAGCTGCGATATATGAATGTGATAATACTCAAGAATGCTGACGAAAAACTTTGTCAACGGCAAATGATACTGAGCAGGGTCAAAGAGAAGGGTATAAACGCCTATCTTCCCCTTCGGGGGATGACGGATAAGAGCAACATCGTCTGGACGAACTGGCCGTACCTTAGGCGGAATATGACAATTTTCCAAAATCGCGTCAAAATCACCTTGGGAAAGTTTACACTTAACATCCCAAAACTCAACCATGACGATCCTTTGAAATAACACAACGATATACGAAGAAGAAGCAAGAAGAATCGGAAGCACTTCTAATAACAATACAGTAAAATAAAAAAGTGGAAAAAAAATGAGAAACAAGCATTTATACCCGCAGTACATCCATTCCGAGTATGGACCAGATAAGCGACGCATGTCAAGGAAAAATTTGATCAACGATCGAGATCGGCAGTAAAAAGAAATAGATGACAGCTAAGCGGCAACCTAAACTGTTTAAAAAACGGTCCACATTCTCCCACGATCTCAACCGCTAGCCAAAGGCATGGGCCGCGGACAACCTACGAACTTAGAAATAGATCGGGCAGCAAATTAGTCTAGAAGTACTCACCGCACGCTACACAAAGAACACGTGCAATGAACACACTACACTGGGGGGACTTAATGATGTGTAGTACGGATAGCATGCCTATTGGGCCCGGACTATATTACACACACGAGCCCGGACTATTTCATATAAACTGGGCCTGGACTGTATCACGCATATCTGGCTCCGACGCAATAAACAAACTGGATCAGGCCTTAAAAACAAACTAGGCTCTGGCCCAAAAACCCAACAAACCGGATATGACTAAAGCCCAAGCCACGAGCATGGCACAGTCCGGACAAACAACGGACAAGGACTGTCTAAGCTACACTTCCGAAGTAAGCTTACGGACCGGCCTCCAGCCTAAGAGATGAACCGCGTCCACATCATCAATTAAGCTACTGATCCTTGCCCGACAAGGGTCCCACACCGGCCACTACAGCAATATGCGAAATACTAGGGAACCCTAGTACTTTGACCGCCTATTAAAGTGATGCGGATCGCAAGACTCGCAAAATTTTTACTTCTCAAGGGATCTTGAGAAGCTGGTAATCTACCAAGCAGTGTACCTGACCGATGTAGTATAGTGTAAAAGGGATTTCACCATGGTAAATTCATTGAAACCTAAAAGCGTTTAAGTACATATGACCGATGTAGTATAGTGAGTGGCAAGTACCGGGAGATTGATCGTTCTCTAAGGAATAGTGTTCGTTAGGATTGAAAACTACTTAAACTAGGTCTAGTGGTGAGGGATGACTCTTGTTGTATTTTTATTTTTATGAAAGCAAGTAAAATCTCGGGTATTGGAAGAGTGAGCGGAATTAGTTGCTAGTCAACTAACCCAAAATTACTAATAATTAACAAACTAAAATAAAATGACAGAAAAGTAAATTGGTGAACTTCTTGTGGTGGGAAAATGTGTTTACTTAGATTTCACTACTCCCTAGTTATTTCCTATTGAATTATTGAATTGTTACGATTGCTTGGATGAAAGGATTGTATCCCCTAATACCATTCGTAGGGGTGTGTACAGCTTTCCACAACTCTATAAGTTTCTATCTCTTCCTATGATGACACGTTTAGTATCCTATCATGGCCTCCTTAATAGTCACTCATGCATTAAATACAACCAATAAAACTGTAGTACACATCCAATTACGTTTCTTAAGACGTTTAAGCCAGTTACCGTATAGGAGATTTAGCCAGTTTTCTTAAGCCTAACGCTAATCAATCAACCAAACAATCAGTAACAACTCAACAATCAATATTCAAAAACTAGGTTTCATTAGATCTAAGCAAACACTAAAAAACTTAAGCTAGCATGTTAAAGAAAAGAAAAGGACAATAATCAATCAAACAATACATAGACATATTGAATGATTAAAAGGAAGACTTATATTTAATTAAACATGAAAGAAAAGAGGGCTTGAAAACCCTAATGTAGCTGTGGAATTCGTCTAGGGTTTCTTGCTAAAAAGTTCCACACTTTTAATTAATGAAAATCGAAAAATATTTATAAATATACAAGTCTGACGACGTCAGGTTTTAGCCTCTGATGCCGTCAGGTCGCCTTGTCTTAGGGTTTCGTATCGCCCAAGAGATCTCTGACGCTGTCCCGTTATAAATGTTCTGGGCCGCTTCTTGTTGAGTTAAAGGGAGACGGCCTTGCTCCAAATACACCTGACGCCGTTAGGTGTTAACTTGACAAATTCTTCCAGGGTGTCTAGTGTAAAAATCCATGGCTTCTAGTCCAAAGGTGACGGCGTCAGCTCCAAAGCATGACGCCGTTAGGTGTTAAATCCTGACTTTCTTGACTTTTCTTGTTTTCTTCATTCTTGAGAATAAAAACGTCCAAAAAGCTCCAAAAAGCTCTATTTTCCAGAATTCATGTCCTAAGTACCTAAAATGACAAAAGAAACAATTTGAGGTAATATTTAATGATAAAAATACGATTTAGGGCTTAAATGACCCCCTAAAAACGTATCAAATAAATCCTTATCAAATACCCTTACACATGGGATTTGCTTGTCCTCAAGCAAATGAGCTTTTATACTAATTAAAATATAAGTTAGGGGTCAGTTAACATTAATATAAAAGTAATTACAACAAATGATCGATCCAACCTAGTCAAAACAAGCACATAAATTATATACTAGCACCTCACATATGTGTTTGGATACTCTCATCTCTTGGGTTTTATAAATGTATATATCACAAATGGAAATGGAAGAAATATCTCTCACTACCCGTCATAGCAAATAGATTACCATATGCTTGGGAAAGGATCAAACCTACACCACTTTGGTGTAAGCACCTAGGATAAACTATCAAAGAGGTTGATGAGGTGAAAAGTGTACCGCTTTTAAGGGGTCATTTAAGCCCGAATTCGAGATTATTTGATCAAATATTACCCTAAATCGGTCCTTTTGTCATTTTAGGTACTTTTGGAGAGAAATCTGGAAAAGGAAGTATTTTGGACGTTTTTGGAGCATAAAAGTGAAGAAAACGGTAAAGTCTCAATTTCCTTGCTGGAACAGTACCTGACGGCATCAAGGTTCTACAAGTGACGGAGTCAAGAGTGACAAAAGAGGTGGATGTGGAACTTACAACGTGACTGCCCAGAGAGTTTTCAAGTATTGGCCTGACGGCGTCACCTAGGCCGTCAGGGTCCAAATACACGTGACGGCCCAGAGTGATTTCCTACATGACGGCGTCAGAAGTGGATCTAGGCAATACAAATTTCATCATGGCGGTGAGTTGACGGCGTCAAAAGCTATAACGTGACGCCGTCGAGGTGTAAAATCTATATATAGTTTTCCAATTTTCATTCATTAGGGTGCAACTTTGAGGGAATAAACCCTAGACGAATTTTCCAGCTTTTTCAAGGGTTTCTACCCCTTGATTCTTCCATGTTCAATTGAAGATAAGTACTTATTCAAATCATTCAATATGTCTATGTGTTGTGTGATTATATCTTACACTTGTCTTCTCTTTAACATGCTAGGCTAGATTTTCATTCTGTTTCCTTAGATGTAGTGAAACCTAGATGTTGATTATGGGTTTATTGTTTGTTTATAATTGTTACGGATGATTGTATTCGATGTTAGGCTTAAGAAAACTGGCAGACTTCCATTGGTAACTTGCTTGAACGTCTTAAGAAACATGATCGGAGGTATACTATGATTTTTTGTTGTATTTAATGCGTAAGAGAATTCTAATGATCCCATGTTAGGAGCTTCTAACGGCTCAACATAGGAGTGAAGTAGGATCTTAAAGAGTTAGGGAATATTGTATGCGGCCCTACGACTAGTATTAAGGAATATGACCCGTCATCCATGCAATTGTAACAAACTAATGAACCTGTAAAAGATATCTAGGGAGTAATGAAATCTAAGTAAACACAACTTTCCTCATTATTGTTTCCACCACATTAGTATAATAGTTTTTTTTTTTCATTTCTTTTATTTTATTTTGATTGCATGTTTAGTTAATTGGTTTAGTTGGCTAGCAACTAATTCCGCCCACTCCTTCAAAACCCAAGATTTTTACATGCTTTCATAAAATATAAAAATACAAAAAAAATCATCCCTCACCTCTAGACCTAGTTTAGTAGGCTTTCTAATCCTAGCGACACTATTCTTGAGTTGAACGATCAATCCCCCGGTACTTGTCACTATATTATACTACAACGATCAGGTACACTGCCTGGTGGGGGTTGTAAGCTTCTTAAGATCCCTTGAGAGGTAAAACCTGTTGCGAGGGCGCAATTCCCACGTATCAAGTTTTTGGCGCCGCAGCCCGGGGAATAGTTATTGTCTAGGTTAGGATTTCTTTTTATTAGGTCTACTTCCTAGATTCCTTTCTAGTAAGGTTTTATTTTTATTTTTAGGTTTTCTTTAGTCTATCTTATTTCTTCGTGTCTTTGTTCGTATAAGGTTTGTCTTTATGGATTTTGAGAATCGCCGTTTAGAAGTTAGCAAGAGGCTTATAGCGCGTAAAAGAAGAAAGAGGGAATTTAACACAAATAGGAGTTTAATAAACCCCTCCAGATGAAAATTGAGTTTACAGATTTCTCTCCAACCCCTGAGGAATTGAGTTACCATAGATTCCTTTTACAACACCCCTGCCCCTCAAAATATAGGAAAATGCCATGGATTTGGAAGCATAACTATAGGAACATAAAAATTCCTTGCATGATTGGGTACATGTTTAGAGAGCATACATACATTGATTTAAAAGCACCCATGAATAGTATGTCTAGGCTCTACTACAACTGGATTATGAAGAAAGGTTAGGCCCCTGAAAAGACCCCTACAACCCTAATCGACTATGTAATTTTGTCAGGAGAGTGAAAGGGGTACACATCTTTGTAGGAAATTTTACTTATCAATGCGACTTTGTAATCCTTGAAGATGTTAGAGGCATTATAGATCCACACTTAGGAGAAATGGTCCTAGGGCAACCTTTCATTGAGAAGACTAAGATGTATTGTGATCATGGGGAGGGAATAGTTCAGTTTACTAATGGGATAGAAAAGATCACTTTTATGATGCCTCACATGAGGGAAGAATTGAAGGACATTAAAAATTTACCAATTGATGAGATTCAACCTTATGAGATTAAGGATAACGGAATTGATGATGATGTTTACTATAAGAGGAGGCGAACATACTATTCGGGTTGCATGAATCTAGGCCCTGAGTACAAGCGTGATGAGAATTGGGTTAGATGTTTTGAATTAGCACAAAAGTGGGAAAGGAAAACGTAGCCCATGACCTTGAGTCTAGCTACAAGACTCATAAATAAAGAAAAGCGCTTCTTGGGAGGCAACCCATGTTTTGTGTGTTTTTATTTGTTTTATGTTATTTGCTTCCGTATGCATGTTTTATTTTTATTGTTGGTAGATCATGTTTCAAACTAAAATTGTGAAAATGCTTTATTTTTGTTGTTTAACTTCGTCTTAACTTCATATAAAGGTATTTTGCAAAAGCTAAGTGTAAGGGGAAACCCCAAATTTGTTTCTAAGAACGAAAATGATCTTGATTCGCCACAATATTAAATGAACATGTATATTAGTATTTGTTATAGTCAAATGCTTGTATCGAGTCATAATGATGTTTTGCAGGATTTTCCAGGAAATAGGACATAAGTTTTTCCAAAAATTTTCTGGAAACTTAACATAAAGATTTATGCAGGTCACTTCTGACGGCGTCAGGATTTAACCCCTGATGACGTCACGTGTAAAATTCTGGAAATTTTGCGAGTTTTGTTTTTTTAATGGAGTCTTAAAAGTTTTTGTTGATTCTTTAATTTTATAAACTCCATGAAATCTGCAAACATTCATTCCACAAGCATTATATCTTAAATTGTTTTCTAGGACTTGTTAGTATATATAGATTACCGCCGATTTTATACGAGGTTGCCTTGATTGTTTTCTCACGTTTAACAAGTTATATATGACAAGAAGATGATTTATATTTCTGGAAGGGAAGCTTTGAACGTTCATTTTCTTGGAGGAAGATCTAACCTTGTTGACACACTATCCACACCAAACGAATCAGGGGAGTATTTTTTTTTCATTCTTTTACCTATTTTACTTTTACATCCTTTAATTGAACATTGGGAACAATGTTCATCCTAAGTGTAAGGGGAGGGTAAATGATGATACCTTATAGGATACAATTGCACTTGAGTTTGTTTGTTTGATGGTAGGTGTGTAATAAAACTAAGAGAAATACTTGTTAGTGTAATTTTAGCGCCAAATTTAAAATTTTTTACAACATTTAGGAGTGAAACTTTAGCCTTAACAAGCATCTCATGGATAGGAGTCGTATTACTAGCACAAAACCGTACCATTCAGAAAAATTTTCCACCTAAATATGTGAGGTTCGCCTTTAGATTTGATAGGAGTCGTATTACTAGCACAAAACCGTACCATTCAGTAAATATTGCCTTTATCCAACAAAACCGTGTTTTCCATATCCCTACACCTAACGTTATAACCTTTTAAAAGACCTCTTTGATAGTTTATCCTAGGTGCTTATGCCAAGTGGTGGAGGTTTGATCCTTTCCCAAGCCTATGGTAATCTATTTGCTATGACAGGTAGTGAGAGACGTTTTCCATTTCCATATTGTGATATATACTTTATTACACCTGAGAGATGTGAGTATCTAAACACTATTTGTGAGGTGCTAGTGTATGACCTCCATGCTTGTTTTTGGTTTTTAGTGGAACGATTATTTGTTGTAATTACTTTTATATTAGTGTTAAATGACCCCTAACTTGTATTTTGCTTAGAATAAAAGCGCATTTGCTTGAGGACAAGCAAATCTCAAGTGTAAAGGTATTTGATGAGGCGAAAAGTGTATCGCTTTTAAGGGGTCATTTAAGCCCGAATTCGAGATTATTTGATCAAATATTACCCGAAATCGTTCCTTTTGTCATTTTAGGTACTTTTGGAGAGAAATCTGGAAAAGGAAGCATTTTGGACGTTTTTGGAGCATAAAAGTGAAGAAAACGACAATGTCTCAATTTCCTTGCTGGGAACAGTACCTGACGATGTCAAGGTTCTACAAGTGACAGCGTCAAGAGTGACAAAAGAGGTGGATGTGGAACTTATAACGTGACGGCCCAGAGAGTTTTCAAGCATATTGGCCTGACGGCGTCACCTAGGCCGTCAGGGTCCAAATACACGTGACGGCCCAGAGTGATTTCCTACATGACGGTGTCAGAAGTGGATCTAGGCAATACGAATTTCATCATGGCGGCGAGTTGACGGCGTCACAAGCTATAACGTGACGCCGTCAAGGTGTAAAATCTATATATAGTTTTCCAATTTTCATTCATTGAGGTGCAACTTTAAGTTAATAAACTCTAGATGAATTTTCCAGCTTTCTCAAGGGTTTCAACCCCTTGATTCTTCCATGTTCGATTGAAGATAAGTACTTATTCAAATCATTCAATATGTCTATGTGTTGTGTGATTATATCTTACGCTTGTCTTCTCTTTGCCGTTTTCTACACTTTTATGCTCGAAAAACATCCAATATGCTTTCTTTTCCGGAATTCACGCAAAAAGTACCTAAAATCACAAAAGGAATGATTTAGGGCAATATTTGATCAAATAAATTCAATTCCGGGCTAAAATGACCCCCTAAAAATGGATCATTTTTTGCCTCCTCACTAGCATAGGAGGTCAGGTATCGGACCCAGCAGCTTGAATGTCATCCGAAACAGTTGCCATAACAAAATCTTCAAACGGGATTTTACAACTCTTGTGACTTAAACCAAGAAATCAATTCTTTCCAAGAATTTTACTAAAGTCAACAACAGAAACCGGAAGATAAACTTAGTAAGTTAAACTTAGAGAAAAGGGCATTACCAATAACTAAAAACCCTAAAATTCTCTCTCCCCCATGGAGAAATCCGGCCGCCCATCCTCATTAATTTTCCGGCCATGAATCCATCCCTACACGTCCTCTCTACTCGATTATGATCCTCTTTCATGCTTGGGTATGCAATACGTTGGTTAGGGTTGTATTTTGTTAAGGGGACGGTGGCTTAGATCTTTATATTATATATACGATTTCTCCATGTGGTTTTGGTCGATTTCCTCATTCCTAAATATCGATATGTTATTGGTCGTGTTTGGATTTTAGGGTTTCGATCACTCATGTATTTCTTGCTGTAATATTATTGTGAAACCTGTTTTTAGGGTTTTTTATCTACATATCGGTGGCATCCTATTTGTATCATCATTCTATTGCTGATTTGTGGATCTATTTGAATGGAACCTTTTTTAGGGTTTCATTTTGTATTTATCATTGGTGGTTTTTCTGCAAGTGGATCTGATGATGGCATGTTCTGGAATAGATATACATGGTTTGATAAGTGGGTTTGGAGAGAGTTATTAGTATTATTGGTGGTTGTTAATTAGGGTTTCGTTTTCCCTATGTTTGTTTGATTCTGGATTCGTATCTATGCAAACCCTAATATTGTTCCATGATCTGTGGAAGGGGATGGTAAGGTTTGCTGGATTCTCTATGAATCAATTGTGGTGGATCGACCTGGAAGTTAGGGTTCTTAAACCCTAGGTTTTTGATTATGCGTAATGCTGCTGCTACTGTTGCTCGCGACTGTTGTGGTATTTGTGCGCTGTGTTTTGGAAGTTAGGGTTATACAAACAGTACTATTGCATGGATCTGGTGATGTGCAGCGGGGGGAATTGATCTGCTCTTATGATTGTGTCGGTGTAATCACCAACTTGATTATGTCTTGGTTCGTTTGATGTTTAAACCCTATTTGGCGATCATCGTCTTCTTTTCTTATCAAGACCTATTGGAGCTGATTGTTTGCTTATTTGGTTGATATTTGAAGTGATGTTCGTGGCATTACTTGATGTGTACAGGTTGTTTGCTAGGTGCTTACATGGCGTGGGTGCTTATTGATTACAACTTGTATTTTGTAAGTTGCAGTTTGCTACATTGGTCTTATCATTCAAGTTTAGTTGCATGCGTTTGGTGATTACATATTCAGGTTGCTACATGGTTTTCTATGATGCAACGTGATGGCATGGCTTGGTTTCCTTCTTGAATGGTAGATATTATTGTAATTCCATCGTATATTCAGACTTGGTGTTGGTTGATTACTTTGAAAGTATAGTCTTTAATACGTTGGGAAGTGCAGTGATGTTTGTTTGTGGTGCTTGATGTTACTACAAACATATTATATGTTGAAGATCGTTGGGAGGTTTACTGGAAGTTCTACGATGGCTACGTGTTGCTACAATAGTGAAGCAAGCGTTTATTGTCATAATTTTTATTCACTTGTATAGTCATGGTAGGTGTAAGTTTTATTTGTAAGTTATGAGAATGGTGTGTCATTCTCATATTAGCATCTGTAAGTGTCCTAAGGGACTGAGGTGAGGGATATCACCTCATCCTATGTACCTCAACGTTTTTTTGAGTAATGAATTTTTACCAGGGTGAATTAACCCTTTTACCCAAAAAAAAAAAAAAAAAACTTAGAGAAAGGTACCGGATGAGTCACAGTTTGCACTAAGTGTCAAGTTGCGACAAGTCAAGTTACAATATATCCAATTGAGATTAGTCAAGTCGTAAAAATTAACTCACAATGTCAGATCACAATTAGATTAATCGAAACGACTTAAGTTTCAACGATTCACCAAATACAAGTGATTAACCTATCACAAGTACCTCACCACTTAGTTAATTGCCAACAATGATGAGAAACTCTCTAACAAAGAGAACAAACCAGTAAGTAAGGTAACCGCAATTCAGAGCAAAACGCAGTGAAGAGTAAAACGATAGACCAGAAGAGGTAACCGCAATGAGGAGCAAACCGCAGGATGAAGTAACCGCTAGTGAGATAAACGCAATACACGGCAAACCGCAAGATGAGTTAAACGCTAAACAAAGTAACCGCGGAAAAACATAAACTGCAAAAACCTAAACCGCAGGAGCAAACCGCAAATAGCAAAACGCTAGTCACAACAGTCCAAAACATTCACTATCTTGCATTTTGTCCTTATACCCAAAATAGTACTCGCTATCTAGCAAACCACAAGATTCAGTAGCAAACTGCAACTAGGAAATGAAATGGTAAAGCAAACCGCAACCAAGCACAACGACCCAAAATCAATCCAATCTTCAAAGACATATGATATAGCATAACCAACTAAAAAACAATGTAGTACTAACACTAATGATCATAAAAGTACACCCCTAACATGTCAAATAACACTAGAAGAATCAAACCATGATGTTTTCAAAGAAAAACACTTCTAATATACAAAAACCACACAAAACCACACCAAATCCGATTCTACAAGGTCCTAAGATGAAACCATGGCTCTTGATACCAATTGTAGGATATACATAATCGTAAGCTCGTATGGTTTTGCATGTATGGATCGAATAGAGTAGTTTTAGAGAGAGAGAGAGAGATTAGGGAGAGAAAGATATGGGAGCCTTGAGAGAAACTAGTAATCTATTAGCTTGTGAATGAAGGTCCAACCCTCTCCCTTGGTGGGAGAGGGGTATTTATACAAAGAAAAGAAAACGCCCACACCCGGGCTGTGGATCAGGCATACAGTGGGTAAAGACCCGTCCTTCTTCCATGGTGTTACTTAAACTAAAACTAACTAAATAATAAACTAACTACGAGCTAACTTAATGCTATTACAACATTTAGGTGACCGAGTCTTTTATAGGAATATTTGTATTCCTAACAACAACTAACAAAACCGACGACAAGAAGCTGCCAAAGCTTATGTCGCCGCGCCAGCTCGGAATGCTGAGTAGGCTGGACCTGCCCCGTTGTGCAACAAGTGCAAGCTATACCACACTGGACTGTGTTATGCTAAGTGTGGACGATGTTCAAGGACCGGTCTAAAGGTGAATAGTGTCCACAAGCATAGTAGGTCAGGGGAATAGTGTTGTTAAGATTGAAGTGTAGGTCAACTAGGTCTAAAGGTGAGGGATGATTCTTTTTGTATTTTTTATATTTTATGGAAAGTAATAAAAATCTCGGGTATTAGAAGAGTGGGCGGAATTAGTTGCTAGTAAACTAACCCAAAATTACTAATTAAACTAAAAACAATAAAATAAATGACAAGAAAAGTAAATGTGGAACTTCTATGTGAGACAAGTGTGTTTACTTAGATTTCACTACTCCCTGGTTATCTCTTATTGATTTGTTGAATTGTCACAATTGTTTAGTTGAAGGATTGTATTCCTTAATACCAGTCGTGGGGGCGTGTATGTCCTTACCCAAATCTATGAGTATCTATTTCTTCTTATGACGACACGTTTAGTATCCTATCATAGAATCATCAACATCTACTCATGCATTAAATACGATCAATAAAACCGTAGTACACATCCGATTACGTTTCTTAAGACATTCAAGCTTGTTACCGTATAGGAAATTAGCCAGTTTTCTTAAGCCTAACGTGAGTCAATCAACCAAATAACAAATAACAAATCAACATATCAATAACTAGGTTTCATTAGATCTAAGCAAGCACTAAGAAATCTAAGCTAGCATGTTAATTTAAAGAAAAGACAAACAATTAATCTAACAACACATAGACATATTGAATGATTAAAGGAAGAACTTATCTTTAAATGAACATGGAAGAAAAGAGGGTTTGAAACACTAAAAATGCTTGGAAAGTCAGACTAGGGTTTATCTCCCAAGTTGCACTCTAAAGTTCCACACTTAATGAATGGAAAATCCAAGACTATATATAGAATTACAAAGCTGATGTAACACCCCTAATTCATGGACACAACAGAATTCAACTTGGGTGTTATTCGACGGCACAACAGTCATAATAATAGAAAACGAACTCTATTTGAGTCGTTTTAAAAGATTTGTCATTCAAATTATATAAATATCAGAGATTACAAAATGAGGTCCCAGATGGTTTCATCTTTACAAATTACATTAGATGAGTTTTTGAATGATAATAAAATTTATAGCCCTCTTGAATATCTGTGCCCTTCCGTGCCATCCTTGATCATCATGGACCTAAAATACATACTTAAAAGGTCAACACAAAGGTTGAGTGATATTCATAGAGTTTGTTTAATGGTTGAACTTAATATGTTGGTAGTATGAGTTAATTAGACCATGCTCATGGTTGGAAAACAAAACAATTATTATTATCACACTAAGCTTATGACACCAAAACGTTAATGTGTACCAATATCAATCGGCGGAGTTATCCCGGTAGGTACTTTTCCGTCATACCTATGTTTCAAATATTAATGCATTTGTTTGAACTTAGTCAACACAAATGGGATTCGTCAATCCCAATAGGCGTATTCCCAATATTCGCGCCCACTCGCAAGTAACCCTGGCAAGTGATTAAATGGTTCATAATAAGGGATCTTGGATTGGCAAGGATGGTACTTAGTGACAATAAAATAATCAGGCAAGCATATAATTGAAAAGCATTGTGTTCGGTTGAAAAATAATAGCATGTATTCCCCCCAAGGGTTTGTAAAACAATTAAGTAATGGAAAGTGGGGCTATGAACTCACCGTGAGTTGGATGATGTATAATGAGAATGATGGATATGCCGTGAGACCTTCTACGAGCAACCTAGAATAATTGTTGCAACTTAGGTTTGGAGTAATGTCAAAGAATATGAAGAATTGCCTATATATGTCTTGCATTTAGTCCATGATGTAGTACTTTGTGTATAGTGTAAGTCTTTGAATAAAAATGGTTTGTAAAACATGTATAGTTTGTATATCGCTTACTACCGTTCGGGCCTACATAATTAAGAGCCCATGTAGTAAACGTTCGAGGAGCCAGGACAATTTAATTCGTAAATCAACAACTCGTCTCGACGGTTTACTTTAATGAACCCCTCACATGAAGCTCCCTAGTGTTGTAGTATTTGATAAAATATATATAAGTTTTTGATCCGAAAAGTTACATGTCCAAATAAGTGAATAAACTTAGGAAAGTTTACTTTTGGTTGAAGATTGTTATTACAATGAGTTTCTTGAGTCTAGTATGAATATTACTTGTAAAGACTCATGGTCATTGGATGGCGTAGATCTAAATTGGTTGATTATGTTACGACTAACACTTTAGTTCATGTTTCGGCTTAGAAAGCCATAAGGTCTTTAGTCGTGGCCTTGACGTGGCTTTGGTCATTGTTACTATGGGTTTGAGACTCAACCTTGGCCTTAGCCATGGTTGTGGTCTTGGCTTTAGGTCATTAGACCTCTTGGTTATAACTAACCATAACCATTATATAGTCACTTGGTATTAAAAATGGGCTGTTAAGAATTTGAAGAAAAATATCACTCGTAAATCGTTTTCAGGGCTCGAGCTTCTTTTATCCTGAACGAAAACGTCGTTCTGGACAATTTTCATGTTTTAACTTTTTGATGAATCAGACCAAAAGTGCCACTTTCAAAAAGGTCAGAATGCTAACAGGTTGTGTTTGGCAGTTTCGGCGTTTTGGTTTCGCTAACTTCTTATGGCCATAACTTTTGACTCGGGTACTCCTTTTGGGTGATTCAAATTGCTATGTTTTCCTTTTTAAGTCCTCTATATAAGTAGGTAAGTGTTTCATATCATGGTTACTTTATTTTGGTCGTGGTTCTCAATATAAGTCACTAGTTTACTTGTTTGCTTAATATAAGTTAACATATAGTTTCCATAACCTGTTTTACCAATTTTTATACATCACGAACATAATAACAAGACCATATATAGCATGAATGAAATATAAATAGCATGAAAATGATATTGAGCAAGAAAGTGTATTAGGGTTTCTTACAACTTTAGGCTTTCTAAAGAAAGGAAGGTAACAAGTAAGGATAGGACTTTGATTGAACTAGGATCTCTAGCTTCCAACTTCTTCAAGCTCTTGACACCAACTTGTGACTACTTGAGAAGGCACTTGAAGTCTCTAAAAGACACTTCTTGTGTGGATGAAAGATCACCAAAGGATGGAAGAAACAAGGACTTTGGATCAATCAAAGCTTTACAAGAGCTTTGGAATTGATATAGGACTTGTTTTCTTGAATAATACTTGAAGTAGAAGATCAAAGAAGTGTATGTTTGTGTTTTTGATGTTATGAACGACTCCAAAGAGGGGGGGGGGGGGGAGGGTATTTATAGTGTCTTGAGGAGGTGCAAGGTTTAGTTAAGTGAATACTTGGTTGATTTTAGATCATAAGACTTTCTATGGCTTAAAATGATACACATGAATGCATACTTGGTTGTTCTTAGACCATATACTTTTCAAGGCTCTCATCAAGCCACCAATGCCATGGTATACACGTTCATATACAATGGGGAAGGACTGGGTGGATGAATCTTGGCCTTATATAAGTTACAGAGTGAGTTTTGGTCCCGTTAATCGTTAACGGTAAGCTGTTAAGTCATGAAACTTAAAATTGGGTATCCTAAAAATATGAAACTAATAAATATGTTAGAACTTATTAATATAACCTATCTTAGCATATTTAATGAGTGATAAGTTCTATCGGGTTGCTTAAGCGCTGTTAAAACTGGAAACGCGGGTCTAAAACGCGTAATTCGCGTAAAACGCACGAATATTGTGTAAAATTGAGAAAAGTAAAATGTTACTTTTCTAATAGGATAATAATGCATTAAAATGACTTATAATGTCTAGACTGGGCTCAGTCTAGTGTCGGTTGGTATTTAATGTCTTTTAGACATAAAACCGTAACCCAAAAAATCAAGGAATGATTTTTGGTCAAAGGAGGAGGGAAAAAATATGTTGACTTTTCCAAAAATGTGAAAACTCAAATTGTCTTAGAAATGCGGTGCATCTATAGGCTAAGGTTACGGATAAGCAAAAGTGCTTAAAACATAATTTTTCTGTTTCTTACGGCCCAGGGTCTATTTGGTAACATTTTTCTTTGTCATGATTAATTCTCAAATTAATCATGAGTGTATCAAACATTTATCTGATGCGTGGAAAATTAACGCGGTTGAGTTTCGTTGTGCGTAGGATTTTTGAATGACGTTTTATCCTAAAACGCGTAGTTCCTTAATAACTTTCACGAAAATGATCTGATGAGTGTCAAACTTTTATTTTGCCATGAAAATGATTTATCGCACGAGAATATGAGATAAAAATTAAATTTCAGAAAATGAATAGTGAAAAGTGAATAGTAAAAATGAATAGTGAAATTTTTGGGAATAGAAGTTAACCTGAAAATGCGAATTGTTACAGTCTCTACCCCTTACGGGAACTTCGTCCCGAAGTTCTATGTGTGTTATATGTTGGAGTGGTGTCGATGAAGAGGTGTGGTTACTTATGAGGACTAGAGTCTGAGATTACTAGTGATTTAGTTTGATTTGTCTCAGAATACGGTGTGTCAATAGAAATTGATAACATAGTTGAATATCAGTAGAGATCCATATAATAGTCGAATATCAAAGGAAATTGATATAGCAGTCGAATATTAATAGAAATTGATATAGTAGTTGTACATAAATTGATATAGTTGAATATCAAATAGAAATTGATATAGTTGTTAAGTATCAATAGCAATTGATATAGTAGTTGAACAACAATAGCAATTGACATAGGAATCGAATAAATGGAATTTGATATAGTAGTCGAATATCAATGGAAATTGGGATAGTAGTTGCAATCATAGCCTAGTAGGTAATCTGTTAGTGTTTATTGACTTCATACTTATGTTATTTCGGATACAAATAAGCCCACTTGATTATAATTCTTTATTTACATAGAGAGGCATCCCAAACAATGTAAATAGGGGAATATAAACTTATGGTTCGGTGATGTACAATTTTTTTAATTTAAATGAAAAGGCATCCCAATCCATTCAAATAATTATAAATCATTCTACTTAAGAATTCCCAACACAACATTCATAATTAGCCGGTGAGTTACAAGGTAGTGTATTACGAGATGATACTGGAGTTCCAAAAGTACAAGATGAATATTCAATCTTGTAAAGCTGATGAGGGTGCTTGTGGTGTAACTAAGGATGATTTGAGCTTTAAAAGTGCATCAAGATCTGTTAATGAGCTTGTGGTTGCAACGGTTGTGAAGATAATGATGTGATATGTTGATGAACAAAAGTGTGTAGTGTATGCTTAACATTAATATTCTTAGGTATAGATGTTGAGTTTGCTTTGAAAATCTTAAGAGATTTTAAAGGTTTATGACGGAATGGTATTCTTAGGACCTAAACAGGATAGTACTTCTACGGGATGAAGAGAAGAATTGATAACCATCCCAAGATAGTAGTTCGGATTATCTTATAAATGAAAACTTTCAAGAATGAAATTAGATAATACAAATAAGGTGTTAAGATCTTGCTGAGTGGTAAGACACTATCGTGTCTCTAGATCGTTTTAAAGAATTCTGGTGGTTTATTGAGTTCAAGTAGGAAATTAATCTGAACCTAACCCTAGTACAACTATTCTCAGTATTTGAAAATTTTAAGTCGAACATAGTGAGTCAGACTATGTTTCACTGTCCTTAGGTTAAATATAGGTGACTAGTCTATATTTAGCCGAGGTTCGATAAAATTTTCAAATACCTAAATTAGGCATACTTGTGATATGTCCGTTGCTTTTGGAAAACTGTCCACTAAACAAAGGCGATGTCAAACAATTCAGTTGCAAGTCCCGCCCATACAAGACTTGTAACCTATGTTTTCACATTCCATTGCATAGAAGATAGTACGGGTAGATATGTGTGGAAAGGAAGTTTTAAGTAGTTCTAAAACAGTCCATACTTGGCCAGGATCACGAACTTTTAACAATGAAGGTTTCAGAAGAAAACTTTGATGAATGTAGAGAAACTTCAGCTTTTGTAGATGATGGATTAGTTTGTCCTTTAGAAATCTCATATTTCTATTTGGAAATCGATAGATTGTGATGGGTTTTTGATATCATATGAATTAATATTGATGAGGTGGTGGAATAATTCCAGAGACCATTGCACAAATCACAATGTCTCAGAAGTAGATAGACCATTGTGCAATTCACAATGTCTGGGAAGTAGGTTAGACCATTGTGTGACTCAAAACATTTGAGAAATGATTAAGACCATTGTATCATACAATGTCCGGGAAATAGGAAAGACCATTGTAATTAGTTACAATATCTTGGACATAAAATGTTGGAGTAGGAACATGATTGGGAGAATGTGGTTGTGTCGAAATGCCCTAAAATAGGCATACGCAGATATGTTAAGTCCATTGTTTAGATAAAATGATTGAAAATAACTCGAGTGTATATGTCAATATACTTATATGTGTTCGTGTAGTGTAAAATGCCTAGTTTGTATATATCAATATACTTATATGTTCATTTAGCATAAAATGCTTACAGGGAAATGCGCAATTATGTTGAGGGTACATATATCAATATGCAATTAGGTTTGTGTAGCATAAAATGCCTAAAATGTCCATAATCGTCTGGAGGATGGAAGGCACGGAGAGCGGAAGGCTATAAAATGTTTTTGCTTGTATGTGTGGTTATAGTTTAGGTCTCAATTAGACCCGTTTCTCTATAACCATGGCTCTGATACCAATATGTAACACCCCCAATTCATGGACGCAGCGGAATTCAACTTGGGTGTTACTCGACGACACAACAGTCATAATGATAGAAAACGAATTCTATTTGAGTCGTTTTAAAAGATTTATCATTCAAATTATATAAATATAAGAGATTACAAAATTAGGTCCCAGATGGTTCCATGTTTACAAATTACATTAGATGAGTTTTTGAATGATAATAAAATTTATAGCCCTCTTGAATATCCGTGCCCTTCCATGCCATCCTTGATCATCATGGACCTGAAATACATGCTTAAAAGGTCAACACAAAGGTTGAGTGATATTCATAGAGTTTGTTTAATGGTTGAACACAATATGTTGGTAGTATGAGTTAATTAGACTCATGCTCATGGTTGGAAAACAAAACACTTATTATTATCACACTAAGCTTATGACACCAAAACGTTAACGTGTACCAATATCAATCGGCGGAGTTATCCCGGTAGGTACTCTGCCGTCATGCCTATGTTTCAAATATTAATGCATTTGTTTGAACTTAGACAACACAAATGGTATTCGTCAATCCCAATAGGCCTATTCACAATATTCACGCTCACTCGCAAGTAACCCACGCAAGTGATTAAATGGTTCATAATAAGGGATCTTGGATTGGCAAGGATGGTACTTAGTGACAATAAAACAATCAGGCAAGCATACAATTGAAAAGCATTGTGTTCGGTTGAAAAATAATAGCATGTATTCCCCCAAAGGGTTTGTAAAACAATTAAGTAATGGAAAGTGGGGCTATGAACTCACCGTGAGTAGGATGATGTATAATGAGAATGATGGATATGCCTTGAGAACTTCTACGAGCAACCTAGAATAATTGTTGCAACTTAGGTTTAGAGTAATGTCAAAGAATATGAAGAATTGCCTATATATGTCTTGCATTTAGTCCATGATGTAGTACTTAGTGTATAGTGTAAGTCTTTGAATAAAAATGGTTTGTGAAACATGTATAGTTTGTATATCGCTTACTACCGTTCGGGCTGACATAATTCAGAGGTCATGTAGTAAACGTTCGAGGAGCCAGGACATTTTAATTCGTAAATCCACAACTCGTCCCTACGGTTTACTTAAATGAACCCCTCACATGAAGCTCCCTAGTGTTGTAGTATTTTATAAAATATATATAAGTTTTTGATCCGAAAAGTTACATGTCCGAATAAGTGAATAAACTTAGGAAAGTTTACTTTTGGATGAAGATTGTTATTACAATGAGTTTCTTGAGTCTAGTATGAATATTACTTGTAAATTCTAATGGTCATTGGATGGAGTAGATCTAAATTGGTTGATTATGTTACGACTAACACTTTAGTTCATGTTTCGGCTTAAAAAGCCATAAGGTCTTTAGCCGTGGCCTTGACGTGGCTTTGGTCGTTGTTACTATGGGTTTGAGACTCAACCTTGGCCTTATCCATGGTTGTGGTCTTGGCTTTAGGTCATTAGACCTCTTGGTTATATCTAACCATAACCATTATATAGTCACTTGGGTATTAAAAATGGGCTGTTAAGAATTTGAAGAAAAATATCACTCGTAAAGCGTTTTCAGGGCTCGAGCTTCTGTACTCCTAAATGAAAACGTCGTTCCGGACAACTTTCGTGTTTTAAATTTTTGATGAATCGGAGCAGAAGTGCCATTTTCAAAAAGGTCAGAATGCTAACAGGTTGTGTTTGGCAGTTTCGGCGTTTTGGTTTTGCTAACTTCTTATGGCCATAACTTTTGACTCGGGTACTCCTTTTGGGTGATTCAAATTGCTATGTTTTCCTTTTTAAGTCCTCTATAACAGTAGGAAAGTTTTTCATATCATGTTTACTTTATTTTGGTCGTGGTTCTCAGTATAAGTCACTAGTTTACTTGTTTGCTTAATATAAGTTAACATATAGTTTCCATAACTTGTTTTACCAAGTTTTATACATCACGAACATAATAACAAGACCATATATAGCATGAATGAAATATAAATAGCATGAAAATGATATTGAGCAAGAAAGTGTATTAGGGTTTCTTACAACTTTAGGCTTTCTACAGAAAGGAAGGTAACAAGTAAGGATAGGACTTTGATTGAACTAGGATCTCTAGCTTCCAACTTCTTCAAGCTCTTGACACCAACTTGTGACTACTTGAGAAGGCACTTGAAGTCTCTACAAGACACTTCTTGTGTGGATGGAAGATCACCAAAGGATGGAAGAAACAAGGACTTTGGATCAATCAAAGCTGTACAAGAGCTTTGGAATTGATATAGGACTTGTTTTCTTGAATAATACTTGAAGTAGAAGATCAAAGAAGTGTATGTTTGTGTTTTTGATGTTATGAACGACTCCAAAGAGGGGGGGGGGAGGGTATTTATAGTGTCTTGTGGAGGTGCAAGGTTTAGTTAAGTGAATACTTGGTTGATTTTAGATCATAAGACTTTCTATGGCTTAAAATGATACACATGAATGCATACTTGGTTGATCTTAGACCATATACTTTCCAAGGCTCTCACCAAGCCACCAATGCCATTGAATACACGTTCATATACAATGGAGAAGGACTAGGTGGATGAATCTTGGCCTTATATAAGTTACATAGTGAGTTTTGGTCCCGTTAATCGTTAACGGTAAGCTGTTAAGTCATGAAACTTAAAATCGGGTATCCTAAAAATATGAAACTAATAAATATGTTAGAACTTATTAATATAACCTATCTTAGCGTATTTAATGAGTGATAAGTTCTATCGGGTTGCTTAAGCGCTGTTAAAACTGGAAAGGCGCGTCTAAAACGCGTAATTCGCGTAAAACGCACGAATATTTTGTAAAATTGAGAAAAGTAAAATGTTACTTTTCTAATAGGATAATAATGCATTAAAATGACTTATAATATCTAGACTGGGCTCAGTCTAGTGTCGGTTGGTATTTAATGTCTTTTAGACATAAAACCGTAAGCCTAAAAATCAAGGAATGATTTATAAAATCAAGGAATGATTTTTGGTCAAAGGAGGATGGAAAAATATGCTGACTTTTCCAAAAATGTGAAAACTCAAATTGTCTTAGAAATGTGGTGCTGGTATAGGCTAAGGTTACGGATAAGCAAAAGTGCTTAAAACGTAATTTTTCTGTTTCTTACGGCCCAGGGCCTATTTGGTAACATTTTTCTTAGTCATGATTAATTCTCAAATTAATCATGAGTGTATCAAACATTTATCTGATGCGGGGAAAATTAACACGGTTGAGTTTCGTTGTGCATAGGATTTTTGAATGACGTTTTATCCTAAAACGTGTAGTTCCTTAATAACTTTCGCGAAAATGATCTGATGAGTGTCAAACTTTTATTTTGCCATGGAAATGATTTATCACACGAGAATATGAGATAAAAATTAAATTTCAGAAAATGAATAGTGAAAAGTGAATAGTAAAATGAATAGTGAAATTTTGGGAATAGAAGTTAACCTGAAAATGCGAATTTTTACAGCTGACGGTGTCAGGTTATGGCTTCTGACGTTGTTAGAACACCGCTATTAGGGTTTCGTATCGCCCAAACAATCCTCTGACGTCGTCACATATAAATTCTTTTGGGTCGTCTCGTGTAATTGCAAAGCCAGACGACCTCGTCATTTTTGTGCTTGACAGCGTCAGGTGTTAATTTCCAAAATCTTTTTGGGGCATCTCATGTAAAAATACAATACTTCTCATCATAAGGTGACGGTGTCAGCCTCCAAAGCGTGACTTCTTCAGGTGTAAAAACCTTACTTTTGACTTTCTTGTTTTCTTCATTCTCAAGCATAAAAACGTCCAGAAAGCTCCAAATGCTCCATATTCCAGAAATCATGTCCCAAGAACCTTAAATGAGAAAAGGAACTATTTGAGGCAATATTTGATCATAAAATCACGACTTAGGGCTTAAATGACCCCCTAAAAATATATCAAATAAATCCTTATCAAATACCCTTACACTTGGGATTTGATTGTAGTCAAGCAAATGAGCTTTTATACCAATCAAAATACAAGTTATGGGTCATTTAACATTAATATAAAAGTAATTACAACAAATGATCATTCTAACTTAGTCAAAACAAGTACGGAAATTATACACTAGCACCTCACAATAAGTGTTTGGATACTCTCATCTCTTGGGTGTTATAAGTTTATATATCAGAAATGGAAACGGAAAAATATCTCTTACTACCTGTCATAGAAAATAGATTACCATAGGCTTGAGAAACGATCAATACCTCTACCACTTTGGTGTAAGCACCTAGGATAAACTATCAAAGAGGTCTTTAAAGGGTTATAATGTTAGGTGTAGGGGTAAGGAAAAACACGGTTTGTTGGATCAAGGGATATTTTACTGGTGGCAAGTTAATTATCTTAGTTAATTACATATACAATGAGGCGTTGCTAAGCCAAGGCTCGACTCAACTAACTACAACTCTTTTTGGTATTTTCAAGACACTATTTGACTGAACATGAATAGAAGAAGCGGATGGTAGCTCATATGTTTTTCTCTTTTTTTTCATACACTTTTACTTTACCATCCAAAATAATACATCAAAGGGAACTTGATTCCCCCTTACACTTAAACTTTACATGAATAGAAATAAGGACTCGAATTAAGATAATCGAAACACTTGGAGTACTTTAAAATATTAACGCACATATGTGGGTAATAAATGATGTTCTTTCCATTACTCCATAAAACTAGTACTTTACCCATGAGTCCCAATCGTCCCAAAACAATATGTACAATATATGACTCGACTTAGCAACCATGTAATCAACTAGATAATTAACTAAGGGTTTAAGCAAGTAACAATAATGCACTAAAGATGAGTGAATACAAGGAATGCTAAGGCGATTTGGGTGTACGGGGTGGATTGTAAACAAATTCTTCCTTTAAGTAAGATGCTTAAAGTTAGAAACGAAAAAGATAGGCTCTGAGGGGTGTAATATGGGTATCGTGTACTAAAAATGAGTATATCACAAAGGTGTGGGAAAATTACTTGACCAATGAAGTCAAAGTAAATATAATACATGTTTAAAACATGGGTTATCCTAATGCCTGTTATCATGTAGTAAATTCTAACTGCATGGATGTAGTCTCACTAGCGGTCTCGGGATGCATCATTAACGCAAGTTCTAGAATCTAAATTCTACCGGTACACTCATTAGCACTAACAATGAATTCTTTTTCCTAGAGATATAAAGGCGAACCTCACATATTTGGGGTGGAAATTTTTGAGTGGTACGGTTTTTGTGCTAGTTATACAATTCCGATCCATGAGACGCTTATTAAGACTAAAGTTTTACTCCTATATGTTGCAAAAAAATTTAAATTTGGTGTCAAAATTACCCTAACAAGTACTTCTCTTAGTTTTATTAGACATATACTATTAAACAAAACAAAAATCAAGTGAATTTATAGTTTCTATGTTATCCTAATTTACCCCCCATACACTTAAGTCAAACATTGTCCCCAATGTTCAAAATAAAAGATGTAAAAGCAAAGTTAAAAGAAAATGAAAGAAACTAATACTCCCCTGATTTGCTTGGTATGGACGATATGGTAACATGGTTAAATCTTCCTCTAAGAAAATGAACATGTAAAGCTTCACTTCTGAGATATAATCATGTTCTTGTCCATTATAAACTGTTAAACAACAACAAAACAAACAAGAAACCTCGCGTAAAATCGGCGGTAAATTCTATATAAAAGTAAATCCTAGAAAGCAAGTAAAGATATAATGCTTGAAAAATAAACGTTTGCAGATTTTTGGAGTTTAAAATTTTAGATTTTACGAAACTTTACAATTCCAGCAGAAAAAAAACCTGGAAAATTTTCAGAAAATAACTCCTGACGCCGTCAGGTTTTAACCCCTGACGCCGTCAGAAGTGATCTAACAGAATTCTATTTTGTTTCTGGAAAATTTCTGAAAAAATCTATGTTTTTATACCTGGAATCCTGCAAAACATTAATTGTGACTCGATACAAGCATTTGACTCAAACAAATACTAATATGTATACTAACTTCTAATTGTTATTGTTCATGTTCAATCCGTTCTTAGAAACAAATATGATCTTCCCTTACACTTATCTTTTTGTAAAATACCTTTATATGTAATTAAGACGAGGTTAAAGACAAAGTAAAGCATTTTCACAATTTATTTGAGACATGAACAATGAAAAATAAGGAAAAGTATACATACGGAAACAAATAAAATCAAATAAACAAACAAATAATGAAAAAGCTTGGGTTGCCTCCCAAGGAGCGCTTTTCTTTATTTATGGGTCTTGCATCTAGACTCAAAGTCATACCCTATCCTATATGAGTGAGTTCCTCATCGAGGACATCTTTAGGGTCGAACTTAACTTTTAGCTTTCTATCAGTGCGCTTTGTTTTGTATGACTTTTCAAACTTCTCTCCATCCGGATCATATAATGTCATTTTTATGTGCCATGATCCATCTCCTTTCTTAGGTGGCTTGTTCCAATTCGACTTACATTTATCATTCTCGCTCTTCCACTTATTCATTCCTAGGTTAATTGGCAAAACTCCTAGGAATTCAATCATCTTTCTAAAAACTAGAGGATCTTCAAATGGGTCTAGTTCGGTATCCCTAGCCAAGAGTTGTTCTACCGAATATGTTTGGCTAACAAATTCCTCTTCTAGGTAGAATGGGCATTGGGGTCCTATGAAGTCTCTATTGATCCAAGTTCCATATCTAGAGGGTCTCCTATTTACATCTACCCAATGAGGTGTTGGTTCCTCATTATTATCATAGGCATGTTTCTTAACATCGTAGACTGACCAAGTTTCACTTTCTCCCACCGCTATTTAAGATTCCTTACAATCAATCATCGCACTTGCGGTAGCTAAAAATCCTCTTCCTATTAACAAAGGGCATGTAGTGTCACTAACCATATCAAGGACATGGAAATCAGCTAAAATAGTTAACCTTCCTATATGCACTAATACATCCTTTATTACCCCAACCGGGTATGCGACACTTCCATCCACTAGGCCAATTACTACCTCCGTTTCCTCCAATTTTCCTAACTTTAAAGTGGTGTAAAGGGATAACAGAAGTAATTTAAGGCTTGATACAAGATCGGCTAATGTGTTAAAAGCTTCAGAATTCCCGATCTTGCATGATAAAGCAAATATGCCCGGATCATCTAATTTTCTAGGTAACTTATTTTGAACGAAAGCGATCCCATTTTTACCTAGCTTAATCTTCTTCTCATATTTTTCCAACAGGGCATTGTAGTAAGGAGCACGAGCTAACACATCAATAACCGGACGTTCAAGGTGAAGCTCCTAGAATTCTTTGTCAAGATTTTGAGTAAGAGGTGTTTCAATTATTTTATTGACCGACCTTTTATTGGTTGTTTCATCTTGTTGGTCTTTTTTAGAGCTTGAGTTTGTTTGAAACACGTGCTCATAGCATTGACTGAGTAATATTGTGGGCAAGAACTAAGAGATGAAACTGATGAAATGGAGTTAACATTTTGTTTGGGGTTCTTGACGGTGTCACTTGGGAGAGCTCCCAAGTCTCGGTCATTTAGAACCTTCAGCAAGGTGTCAATTTTATTTATCATCTCGCTTTGTTTTTGTTTGAAATCAGATTCAAACTTTGTCAAACGTGCTTCTTGAGATGCCATAAAATTGGACATCAATCCTTCAAAATTATTGGCATTTCCGTAATTGTTGGAAGGATTGTTGTTGAAAGTACGGTTCGAGGATAAGCCGTTTGGTTGGAAACGACTAGGTAGATTGGAAGAATTGGTTTGAGAAGGGTTTTGGTTTTGTTTCCACCTAAAGTTTGGGTGATTTTTCTAAGAGGGGTTGTAAGAATCACCATAAGTGTTTAGCTCGGGCTTGAAAGTGTACCACTTATCTCCCGCTTTGTCGGTACACGAAGATGCGTAGTCCGCAAAAGCTTGTTCGGGGAGTTCCATGCAATCACGTGTGTCGTGGGGACCACTACAATACTCACATGAAGAAGTGATTTTATTCACTTGACTTGAAGGTTTAGGAGCCTCGTAGGATTTCATAAGAAACTTGACTTGTTCCTCGAGTTCCATGATCCTATGGTCGGGAATGCTTAAATTGTTCTAAGGCAAAGATATTGCCTTGACCGTTTTGTTCAAATGACGGGGGTCATTCCAATATTCGTTGTCATATAGAGCAAGATCTTCTATGATTCCTCATGATTTCTCTGCATTCTTATCACATAGCTTGTCACTGGCCGCTTGGTCAATGGTTTGCCTAGTGGAGAGATTGACATGATCATAAAAGATTTGGACTTGGAGCCAAAGATCGATGCCATGATGAGGGATTTATTGGAGTAAGTCCTTGAAACGAGTTCATGCTTCGTGAAGAGTTTTACCTTGACGTTGTTGGAACATCAAGATGTCATTCCTTAACTTGGTACTTCTGCCCGGTGGGAAAAATTGAGCAAGGAAACGAGAGGTGAGATCATCCCAAGAGGTGATGGATCTAGTGGGTAAACGCTCAAGCCATTGACTAGCTTGGTCACGTTGAGAGAATTGGAAGAGACGCAATCGTGTTGTCTCTCGAGTGGCAACATCAAGGTCTATGGAATCAATGATTTTAAGGAAATCCTTGAGATGATGGTTTGGATCTATGGAACGAAGTTCATGGAATTCACATCCGCTTTGCACCAACTGGATGGTGTCGGATTACAAGGAAGACACATTGGCTCCATGGTTGAGCTCAACGACGTTTCGATAGCCTTAGTGGCTAGGTCGGGAGTAGTCTCCTAAAGTGCGTGCTCCAGGTGGTTCAGGTGGGTTTTGGTGGTTTTGGTGAATGACGGGTTCTAGGATATTATCACCTTCCATGATGGTGGATGATATGGATTACAAACAAAGACACAAAGAAAAAGATAGACTAAAGAAATCCTATGAAAAAGAAAATAAAAATCTCACTAGATAGGAATCGAATGAGTAGACCTAATCGAAATAAAAATCAACCTAAACAATAACTATTCTCCGGCAGCGTTGCTAAAAACATGATGCGTGTTTTGCAACCTCGCAAAAGGTTTTATCTCTCAATGGATCTTGAGAGATTTTGCAATCCACCAGGCAGTGTACCTGACCATTGTAGTGTAGTAAATGGTAGGTCCGGGAGATTGATCGTTCTCTAGGAGAATAGTGTCGTTAGGATTGAAGTGTAGGTCAACTATGTCTAAAGGTGAGGGATGATTCTTTTTGTATTTATATATTTTATGGAAAGCAATAAAAATCTCGGGTATTGGAAGAGTGGGTGGAATTAGTTGCGAGTCAACTAACCCAAAATTAGTAACTAAACAAAAAACTATCAAATAAATGAAAAGAAAAGTAAATGTGGAACTTCTATGTGAGACAAGTGTGTTTACTTATATTTTACTACGCGCTGGTTATCTCTTATTGATTTGTTGAGTTGTCACAATTGTTTAGTTGAAGGATTGTATTCCTTAATACTTGTCGTGGGGGCGTGTACGTCCTTCCCCAACTCTATGAGTATCTATTTCTTTTTAAGATGACACATTTAGTATCCTATCATAGAATCATCAACATCTACTCATGTATAACAACTGATGAGGCGAAAAATGAACCACTTTTAGGAGGTCATTTAAGCCCGAATTCGAATTTATTTGATCAAATATTACCCTAAATCGTTCCTTTTGTGATTTTAGGTACTTTGGGAGTGAAATCTGGAAAAGGAAGCAATTCGGACGTTTTTAGAGCATAAAAGTGAAGAAAACGCCAAAGTCTTAATTTTCCTTGCTGGGAACAGTAGGTGACGGCGTCAAGAAGGAATTTCTGACGGCGTCAAAAGTAATTTCCATGACGACCCAATACAGAATTGACGGCGTCACAAGGTAGGGCGTCAGGAGTAAAATGCATGACGGCCTGGAAACACATAACACATGATGGCGTCAAAAGTAGATCAAGGTAGTCCGATAAGTATTTTGGCGGTGAGATGACGGTGTCACAAATTTGTTCTTGACGCCGTCAGACCCTATTTCCTATATATAGTTTTTTTATTTTTCACACCTAAAAAAGAGAAGTTTTGGAGAAACCCTAAGTACAAACTTGGTACGAATTTTACAGGTTTTTCAAGGGTCCTCAGCCCTTGATCCCTTTCATGTGTAATTGAGATAAGTATTCTTTTAATTCAATCAATATGTCTATGTGTTGGTTGTCTATATCTTGTTCTTGTCTTAATTCTACCATGCTAGGCTAGATCTATCTTGTGTTTGCTTGGATCTAATGAAACCTAGATGTTAATTATGTGTTGATTACTTGTTTATGGTTGTATTGGATGAATGATTTCGATGTTAGGCTTAAGAAAACTGGCAGATCTCCAAGTGGTAACATGCTTGAACGTCTTAGGAAACATGAACTGACGTGCACTAGGTTTTATTGGTTGTATTTAATGCATGAGTAAATTCTAATGATCCCATGTTAGGAGCTTCTTAGCCGGCTCGACATAGGAGTGAAGTAGGCACTCATAGGATTGGGGAATTAAGTGCGCCACCCCGTGAATGGTATTAAGGAATACAATCCGTCATCCACGCAACTATAACAAGTAATTAACGTGTAAAAGATGTCTAGGGAATAGTGAAATCTAAGTAAACACATTTTCTCCACTTATTGCTCACAACCTTAGTTTAATTTAGTTTATTTTCATTTCTAGTATTTTATTTTGATTGCATCTTTAGTATTGGGTTAGTTGACTAGCAACTAATTCCGCCCAAATCCTTCAAACCCGAGATTTTTACTTGCTTTCTAAAAAATATAAAAATACAAAAATAATCATCTCTCATCTTTAGAACTAGTATTTAGGTTTTCTAATCCTAGCGACACTATTCCTAGCTGAACGATCAATCCCCCGGTACTTGTCACTATACTATACTACAACGATCAGGTACACTGCCTGGTGGGGGTTGTAAGCTTCTCAAGATCCCTTGAGAGGTAAAGCCTGGTGCGATTCCCACGTATCAAGTTTTTGGCGCCGCAGCCCGGGGAATAGTTATTGTCTAGGTTAGAATCTCTTTTTATTAGGTCTACTTGCTTGATTCCTTTCTAGTAAGATTTTATTTTTATTTTTAGGTTTTCTTTAGTCTATCTTATTTCTTCGTGTTTTTTGTTTGTACTTGTTTGGTCTTTATGGAATTAGAGAGTCGCCATTTAGAAATTAGCAAGAGGCTTATTGCGCATAAAAGGAGAAAGAGAGAAGTTAACACATTTAAGAAATTCATGAAGCCTCTCCAAATGAAAATTGAGTTTACAGACTTCGCTCCAACCCCGGATGAATTGAGTTACCATAGGTTCCTCTTACAATATCCTTGCCCCTCAAAATATAGAAAGACACCATGGATTAGGAGGCATAACTTCAGGAACATAAAAATTCCTTGCATGATTGGGTACATGTCTAGAGAGCATACATACATTGACTTAAAAGCACCCATGAATATCATGTCTAGGCTCTATTACAATTGGATAATGAACGAAAGGTTAAGCCCTAGAAAAGACCCTTACAATTCTAATAGGCTATGTAACTTTGTCAGGAGAGTTAAAGGGGTACACATCTTTATAGGAAATTTTACTTATCAATGCGACTTTGTAATCCTAGAAGATGTTAGAGGCATTATTGATCCACACCTTGGAGAAGTAGTTTTAGGACAACCTTTTGTTGAGAAGACTAAGATGTATCACGACCATGAAAAGGGGATAGCTCAGTTTACTGATGGGGTAGAGAAGGTCACCTTCATGATGCCTCACATGAAGGAAGAATTAAAGGGCATCAAAAATCTACAAATTGATGAAATTCGACCCTATGAGGTTAAGGAAGATGGAATTACTGATGAAGCCTATTATGAGAGGAGGAGAACATACTATTCGGGTTGCATGAATCTAGGCCCGGAATACAAGCGTGATGAGAATTGGGTTAGATGTTTTGAGTTAGCATAAAAGTGGGAAAGGAAAACGTAACCCATGACCTTGAGTCTAGCTACAAGACTCGTAAATAAAGAAAAGCGCTTCTTGGGAGGCAACCCATGTTTTGTGTGATTTTATTTTGATTGTTTGTTATTTGCTTCCGTATGCATGCTTTATTTTTATTGTTGGTTGATCATGTTTCTCAATTAAATAGTGGAAATACTTTACTTTGTTGTTTTGGCCTAGTCTTAACTCCACCTAAAGGTATTTTTGCAAAAGATAAGTGTAAGGGGAAACCCCAAATATGTTTTTAAGAAACAACCGATCATGATTCTCCACAATATTAAATGAACATGTGTATTCGTATTTGTTAGAGTCAAATGCTTGTATCCAGTCATAATGAAGTTTTGCAGGATTTTCCAGGAAGTAGGACCAAGTTTTTCCAGAAATTTTCCGGAAACTTAGCATAAGAATTTCTGCAGGTCACTTCTGACGGCGTCACGAGTTAACTCTTGACGGCGTCACGTGTAAAAATCTGGAAATTTTACCGGTTTTGTTTTTCTAACGGAGTCTTATGGTTTTTGTGAATTATTAAGTTTTATAATCTCCAGGAAATCTGCAAACTTCATTCCACAAGCATTATATCTTATCTCGTTTTCTAGGATTTAGTAACTTATATAGGATGCCGCCGATTTTATGCGAGGTTGTCTTGTCTATTTTCTCAGGATTCACTGGTTATGTATGACAAGAAGATGATTTATATTCTAGAAGGGAAGCTTTGATTGTTCATTTTCTTGGAGGAAGATTTAACCTGGTCACCTTATTATCCATACCGAGCGAATGAGGGGAGTATTTGATTTCATTCTTTTTACTTATTTCACTTTTACATTCTTTACTTGAACATTGGGGACAATGTTCATCTTAAGTGTAAGGGGAGGGTAAAATGATGATACCTTACATATGCACTTTCGCTTGAGTTTGTTTTGTCTAATGGTAGATGTGTAATAAAACTATGAGAAATACTTGTTAGTGTAATTTTAGCGCCAAATTTAAATTTTTTTACAACATTTAGGAGTGAAACTTTAGCCATAGCAAGCGTCTCATGGATAGGAGATTGTATGACTAGCACACAACCGTACTTTCAGAAAAATTTTCCACCGAAATATGTGAGGTTCGCCTTTAGATTTGATAGGAAAAGCATTTATTATTAGTTCTTATGAGTGTACCGGTAGCATTTAGATTCTAGAACTTGCGTTAGTGATGCATCCCGAGACCGCTAGTGAGACTACATTCGTGTAGTAGGATTTACTACATGATAAGAGGCATTAGGATCACCCTTGTGTTGAACCCGTATCATAATTACTTGACCATTTAAGTCATATTACTTGGCTAGTTACGTCAACTAATTTTTCCCACACCTTAGCGTTGTACTCATTTTTAGTACACGACACCCCTAGTACACCCCTCCGAGCCTATCTTTTCATTTCTAACTTTAAGCATCTTACTTAAAGGAAGAATTTGTTACACCCCACTTAAATGTACACCCAAATCGCCTTAGCCTTCCGTGTATGCGCTCATTTTTAGTGCATTATTGTTATTTGTTAAACCCTAAGTTAATTATCTAATTGATTACATGGTTGCTAAGTCGAGTCATATCCTTGTACGTATTGTTTTGGGACGATTGTGACTCATGGGTAAAGTACTTATTTTATGGAGAAATGGGGAAGAACATCATTTATTTACGTTAATCTTAAAAGTGCTCAAAGTGTTTTGATTTTCTTAATTCGAGTCATTAGATTAGTTATTGTAAAGTATGTAAAGATTCAAGTGTAAGGGGAATGTTCATTCCCTATGATGTATTATTTTGGATGGTAGGGTAAGAGTGTATGCAAAAAAAAAAAAAAAAAAAAAAAAAAAAAAAAAAAAAAAAAAAATCGAAAAAATCAAGAAAAAGAAAAAAAAAATAGAAAAAGAAAAAGAGAAAAAACATACGGACTACCATCCCGTTTCATTCTATGTTCATTTTATGTTTTTGTTATTTTTCATTTATTGGCTTAAGTCGAGTCTAATCTTGGCTTAGCAACGCCATATTGTATATGTAATTAACCAAGATTGTTAACTCGCCACCAGTAACACTTCCTTTATCCAACAAAACCGTGTACTTCATATCCCTACACCTAACGTTACAACCCTTTAAAAGACCTCTTTGATAGTTTATCCTAGGTGCTTACGCCATTTGGTGGAAGTTTGATCCTTTCCCAAGCCTATGGTAATCTATTTTGCTATGACAGGTAGTGAGAGATATCCTCCGTTTCCATATTGTAATTTATACTTTATTACACCCGAGAGATGTGAGTATCTAAACACTATTTGTGAGGTGCTAGTATATGACCTCTATGCTTGTCTTTGGTCTTTAGTGGAACGATTATTTGTTGTAATTACTTTTATATTAGTGTTAAATGACCCCTAACTTGTATTTTGACTAGAATAAAAGCGCATTTGCTTGAGGACAAGCAAATCTCAAGTGTAAGGGTATATGATGAGGCGAAAAATGAACCACTTTTAGGAGGTCATTTAAGCCCGAATTTGAATTTATTTGATCAACTATTACCCTAAATCGTTCCTTTTGTGATTTTAGGTACTTTGGGAGTGAAATCTGGAAAAGGAAGCAATTCAGACGTTTTTAGAGCATAAAAGTGAAGAAAACGCCAAAGTCTTAATTTTCCTTGCTGGGAACAGTAGGTGACGGCGTCAAGAAGGAATTTCTGACGGCGTCAAGAGTAATTTCCATGACGACCCAGTACAGAATTGACGGCGTCACAAGGTAGGGCGTCAAGAGTAAAATGCATGACGGCCTGGAAATACATAACACATGACGGTGTCAAAAGTAGATCAAGGCAGTCCGAGAAGTATTTTGGCGGCGAGATGACGGCGTCACAAATTTGTTCTTGACGCCGTCAGACCCTATTTCCTATATATAGTTTTCTATTTTTCACACATAAAAAAGAGAACTTTTGGAGAAACCCTAAGTACGAACTTGGTACAAATTTTACAGGTTTTTCAAGGGTCCTCAGCCCTTGATCCCTTTCATGTGTAATTGAGATAAGTATTCTTTTAATTCAATCAATATGTCTATGTGTTGGTTGTCTATATCTTGGTCTTGTCTTAATTCTACCATGCTAGGCTAGATCTATCTTGTGTTTGCTTGGATCTAATGAAACCTAGATGTTAATTATGTGTTGATTTCGATGTTAGGCTTAAGAAAACTGGCAGATCTCCAAATGGTAACTTGCTTGAACGTCTTAGGAAACATGAACTGACATGCACTAGGTTTTATTGGTTGTATTTAATGCATGAGTAAATTCTAATGATCCCATGTTAGGAGCTTCTTAGCCGGCTCGACATAGGAGTGAAGTAGGCACTCATAGGATTGGGGAATTAAGTGCGCCACCCCATGAATGGTATTAAGGAATACAATCCGTCATCCACGCAACTGTAACAAGTAATTAACGTGTAAAAGATGTCTAGGGAGTAGTGAAATCTAAGTAAACACATTTTCTCCACTTATTGCTCACAACCTTAGTTTAATTTAGTTTATTTTCATTTCTAGTATTTTATTTTGATTGCATCTTTAGTATTCGGTTAGTTGACTAGCAACTAATTTCGCCCAAATCCTTCAAACCCGAGATTTTTACTTGCTTTCTAAAAAATATAAAAATACAAAAATAATCATCTCTCATCTTTAGAACTAGTATTTAGGTTTTCTAATCCTAGCGACACTATTCCTAGCTGAACGATCAATCCCCCGGTACTTGTCACTATACTATACTACAACGATCAGGTACACTGCCTGGTGGGCGTTGTAAGCTTCTCAAGATCCCTTGAGAGGTAAAGCCTGGTGCGATTCCCACGTATCAACAACCCACAAAATCTCACCACTATGATTCTTACTACAAATACCTATGTCAGGTATTTCATAGGTAAATTTTTGCTTTCTATGTGCATTTACTACCTGCATGACTCTCTAGACTTGCTCACATATCTACACAAGTTAAATATCTCTACCCACACATCCTATAAACCTCTGGTATGTCAAGCATAAGATCACAACAATACCACAATAAGTAATCTATCAATCTAACACACTAAACCCTAATCTAACCCTAATTAAGCCCTAATTACTTATCGAAACTAGTTTGAAAGTGTTCAAGGCTTATGTATGAGTTACCTTAGGAAAAATAGGATATCTTAGCACCCTTAGACCCTAGTACAACCCCTTAGAGCTTAGGTACAAGTCTCTTAAGCACAAAACCATAACTAGGTCATAACTTCCCGGAACTAGGTCTAAACTATCCCAAAATTTCACCATAACCTACCACCACTTACTTTCAGCCTCTTAAGACTTAATATTAGGCACTAAACACTCATAGGACCCTAATCTAGGCCCTAAACCCAAAGTTAAACCCTAATCCCTCACTAAGAAAGATTATGTCTAAAGTAAACCTAAACTAGTTAAAACCTAAACATAAGCACATCAAGCACCTAGCCTAGCACCTTAGTCACCCTGAGCACACACCCTAGCACCTCCCAATCTAGCACACAAGGTGGTGCATCACCACCTTGTCACCTCCTTCACCCCGCGGCCTTATTTCCACTACACAAACCCTAGAACTGCCTCCTAGCTTAACCTTGTCACTCTATAGCCTCCAATATTCATGTACTATCTTTTCTTAGTCATTCCCCCCCCCCCCCTCGCCACTTCCTCCTTTCGCTTATTGGCCACCAAGGCCAAAAGACCCTATAAAAGGGCTCGTTACCCTCTCCTTTCAATCACATCTCTTCACTTCTTTTCACCTTAAAATCTTTGGTCCTAGTAGTAGTAGTAGTAGAAGTCTTGTAGCTTTAGAAGTCAAGTACTAGAAGCCTTGAACCCTTGTCGACTTGTTTTTGCCCTAGAAAACCCTAAAACTCATGTTAAGCCCTAGCTGGTCAAGTAAGCTTTTAATTTTACTTATAATAGTCTTATTACAGTACTAGGTTAGTATTAGGATGCCTTAGAACCCTTGCCTAAGCCTTGATCATTTTCCTTTAGGATTTTTCATTTTAAAACCCTAATTATAGGCTAAATGCTAATTTTATGCTATAAAACCTTATCATAAGCTATAAGCTAGTTTAGGTAACTTGGTTAAGCTAGTATTAGTTAACCATAAGCTAGGAAACCTTTTTGTTTCATAAAAATATGATTTGCATGGAATTAGGACTAGTTTTGCAAAGTTTTCCATGCATAGGGGTATTTATGGTAACTTTATAAAAATATTAAGTCTAGGGAATTTTTTTGACATTTCTTAGAATTTCTAAGTATAAGGACCCTTTTTGCAAAGTTATATAACCTTAGGATAAAAAGTAAAATAGTTATAAACTTATAAGGACTAGTTTTGCAAAAGTTATAAAGTAAAGGGTATAAATGGTAAATTTTGAAAACTTATAAGTCCAAGGGTCATTCCTGCCATTTTCCTAAAATATAGAAGTATAGGGACTAATTTTGCTAAGTTTAGATAGTTAATAATATAAGTTTATAAGTCTAGGGTAGATTTTGTAAATATATAAACTATAAGGGTATAAAGTGAAAGTATTTTTATAAATATAAAAACCTATTTTATAGTTAGAAGCATAACACAATACTAGGGAGCTTCATGTGAGGGGTATCATGTGGATATTTCGTTTTGACGAGTTTGCTGGGTTTACGAATTAAAGTGCCCTGGCTCCTCAAACGATTATTGCATGACCTCTGAATTATGATGGCCCGAACGGTGTTATGTTATATCTAAACTCTAAAAACAACATGAATCAATAGTAGGGAGCTTCATGTGAGGAGTATTAACTTCTGAATTATGATGGCCTGAACGGTATTATGTTGATAACATAATACAATAGTAAGGAGCTTCATGTGAGGAGTCTTATACTTCTGGATTGTGATGGCCTGAACGGTGTTATGTTTTATATAAAACACTAAAAACCCTAAAAATGGTTACTTAAGAAACTTAAACAAGATAACTAAAGCTTGACATACAACCACACCTACAATACCACCAGGATACGTGAGTAGGCAGTCTAGTCTCCGAGTCACCTTTTACATCTCCCTAAGCCCAGGTGAGTTTTCATAGCCTCACTTTTAAATGCTTTACAACCCTGTGAGGGGGATATATCCTTTAAATCAAATACAAGTCTTTTTCTTTGGTTGTTGCACGAGTAAACTATCTGCCACCCCTACACAACAAAACTCATGAATCTAATCGCCTGTGATATTTTACACAAGTGAACGCGAATATAATTGTTAGATCTATTGAAGTTTGACAATTCCCGTTGGTACTACCTCTCTCTGGAGGGTACCAATAAATATTATATTTGAACCCTCTGAAGGACTAACTTTGGCAAGTTATCCTTCTTGTCCCATCATGGTTTGGTCTGCAGACCCCATGATCTGGACTGTTAACGTGTGGTTCATAAGCTTAGTGTAACATACCCACTCTTGATAATTGTACATGCATTAAAATTATCATACACACTACATTTTCCTTGAAGGGTGTAACAACTGAACCAAGTGGAACTTGTATTCACTATCACTTAAACCTATGACTCTCACTCAACACCTAGTGTTGACTCTTTAAGCATGTATCCTAGGTAACAGAGACTTGAAAGACTTTCCATTTGGTTATCATTCAAGCTTCATAACACACTTAGATTTTGGGGACCTCCTCTTATAAAACTCTGATAATTTTAATGAATGATAACTCATTTTTATAAAACGTTTCTTTTCAAGTCATTTTCTATTACTGTATCTGTGATCCATGAAGTAATACCCAGATCCAAATTCCGTTGCGATCTGTGAAAATGGGGGTGTTACATCATGCATTAAATACAATCAATAAAACCGTAGTACACATCCGATTACGTTTCTTAAGACATTCAAGCTTGTTACCGTATAGGAGATTAGCCAGTTTTCTTAAGCCTAACGCGAGTCAATCAACTAAAAAACAAAAAACAAATCAACAATCAATAATCAATAACTAGGTTCCATTAGATCTAAGCAAACACTAAGAAAGCTAAGCTACATGTTAATTTAAAGAAAAGACAAACAATTAATCAAACAACACATAAACATATTGAATGATTAAAGGAAGAACTTATCTTTAATTGAACGTGGAAGAAAAGAGGGTTTGAAACCCTAAAAATGCTGTAAACGTCAAACTAGGGTCTATCTCCCAAGTTGCACTCTAAAGTTCTACATTTAATGAATGAAAAATCCAAAACTATATATAGAATTACAAAGCTGACGGCATCAGGTTATGGCTTCTGACGCCGTCAGAACGCCGCTATTAGGGTTTCGTATCACCTAAACAATCCTCTGATGTCGTCACGTATAAATTCTTATGGTCCGTCTCGTGTAGTTGCAAAGCCAGACGGCCTCACCATTTTTGTGCCTGACGGCGACAGGTGTTTATTTCCAAAATCTTTCTAGGGCGTCTTGTGTAAAAATCCAACACTTCTCATCATAAGGTGACGACGTCAGCCTCCAAAGCGTGATGCCGTCAGGTGTAAAAACCTGACTTTTCATGACTTTCTTGTTTTCTTCATTCTCTAGCATGAAAACGTCTGAAAAGCTCCAAAATGCTCCATATTCTTGAAATCACGTCCCAAGTACCTAAAATGAGAAAAGGAACGATTTGAGGTAATATTTGATCTTAAAATCATGACTTAGGGCTTAAATGACCCCCTAAAAAAGTATCATATAAATCCTTATCAGAGGCTAACTTTGGATGACACTTTTAAGCAGATTATGGCTGATGCTGCTAAAAGACATAAAGAAAACACTGATGTGATCAAAGAAATCCGTGCTTCAACCGATGCTACTACAAGAAATCAAGGAGCTTCGATCAAAGCATTGGAACAACAAATCGGTCAGATGAGCAAGGTACTTCAAGAAAGGGGATATGGAGGTCTACCTGGTTCAACTGAAACAAACCCAAGAGCTCATGTCAAAGTAATCACCACAACTAAAGAAGTCGCGCCTAATGTACCTTTTCCTGGAAGATTGCTGAATAGTGATGCCGCGTGTAACACCCCCAAAATTTATTTTATAGCAGAAGTCTTAATTTGGGTGTTACGTATTAGGAACACAGTCATAACTATAGAAAACGACTCCAAGAGACGTTTTTGAGTTCATTTTATTAATTCAAATGCAAGGATGTTCAATGTTTATTACATCACATCATTAGTTGAAAATGACTATTTATTAATGTTACACCACCGACACAAGGTCAAATGCCCACTCCATGCCTCCTGAGCTTGCATCAGTTACCTCAGATACATGCTAAAAGTCAACAAAATTGTTGAGTGAATCCATAGCATTTATATTTGAAAGCAGTTGAACACATTCAAGTATTTCATAAGTAATCAGTAGTTTGTTCCGTATGCATATTGCCATAAGTCTCATGAACACTACGTTAACAAGTATGTGAGCCATCGCAATGACATCAACACAGTATAAGAGTGCCCTTTGGGAGGAGCTTGCCATTTCTCCTAGTGTATCAAATAGAGTGCATTTGTCTATCAATCCGGTTAGCACAAAGGCTATCCATCCGGCGAGAACAAATGGGTCTGTCAAGCACCAAATAGATCTATTCACTTTATTCACGTTCACTCGCAAGTGACTAAGGTTCATGATAGAAGGGACTTTCAAGTTGGCATAATGTCTTATGCAATATCAAGTAGCATAAAATAGTGGAAGATACTTGTGTTCATGTGATGTAGCGTGTATCAAACCTACATAGTTGTAAAACATGTAAAAAGTGTGGGACTATAGACTCACCTTGAATGAGTGTGTATGTAGGCAAATAAGTAATGTCAAGAGCAACTGGGGAACGGCTCCAACACGCAACTTGGATAATATGAGAAACCTCAGTTTCTTGTGATAGATTTGGTTTGCATATGTGTATAATGCTTGAAGTTCAAGAACAATATTACACGTAATATTGTATTGTCTTTATGTGTCGATGATAAGTCATGCCAGACTTATAGAGTTGTGTTACCCTAGCAGGGTGTAATGTTTTAGTGGAATGAGTGTTTATTCTATTCCCTGATCTTGGTGAAGGTTTACTCAGTAACCCTTAAGGTTTCCAAAGGTTTACACCTTAAACCTTAGTAGTGAAACTTTACATTTCCAGTCCTTGAACTTTTTGAAAGTGACATTTTAGTATAATATGTGAGAGGTGATCTTTTGTTATCTAGTTAATCCTCGGATATTCAATTTTAGTTCTTTTAGTTATCAAAATAACCATTTTACCAAGTTTAGTTAAATTACAATTTTAACCCTTATACTTTATAAAGTTTATTTATAACCCATAAGTTTATAAAAATGACATTTAAGTACTCCAAGTTTATAATTATTTCATTTATAACTTTACTTGGTCAAAATAACAGTTTTGACACTCTTTTTCCAATATTTGCATAATTAGTCCTTGTACTTTCATAATTGACATTTTTAGTCCTTGTAAAATGTATAATTTACATTTTTAGGACTTATAATATCAAATTAGTCTATAAATGACAAAAATATTTCAAAGGTACTGTTTTAACACCATGTTTACAGAATTTATAGTTTAGGTCCTTATAGTTTAGTAACTTTGCAAAAATAGTCCTTTATGTATAAAATGTTTATTTTAGGTCCTTATACATCCAAATTTACATAAATGACCCAAAATAGTTTATATTTACTGTTGGTAAGCTCAAGTTACAAAATTTATAGTTTCTACCCATAGTTTCCAATATTGATAGTTTTAGTCCCTAAACTTTGTATCTTTTGCATTTTTAGTCCAAAACACCATTTTAGCGTATGACTCCATTCTAAATAGTATATCAAGTTCCCAGAAGCTTAGAAAATCATGTGTGAGCTTATCAGTTGGCTTATATTAGCTTAAAGCTTATTGTGAGCTTATTTTAGTGTCACTGGGCTTAACATGATCTGTTAAGGCCCAATGAGTGTTCTGTGGGTCCAGGGCTCCCAACGGGACTCAATGGAGCTATTACAAATAATCTCTCATGGATTTATTGCTGGTTGTGGTGGTTCATGGGCTCATATTGGACCTTGCCATAATGAGGAGGGGGTTGGTAGGCTGAGGAGCAGGCCACACATGGTTGTCAGTTTGATGGGCTTAAGCCCATTTAAGGGTTGTGTTATGTTTCTATGTACGAGACAAGGGCTCAAGCTTTAAGCTTGTAAGGCAGCTTATACAAGCTTTTGAAAGTGTGAGTTTGGTGTAGCTCGTTTGTTTTAGGTTCCAAGGAAATAGTTTGTACAAAAACATAGGTAGGCTATACATATGGATTCCAAGTAACGAGACCAAATGGAAGCGAGAAAATCACCTCTATACACTTAGAAAAATATAGGCAGTTTTCGATATAGGCCAAGTAAGATTATAAATGTGTGATATTTATTATCTTAGAGTTTGGTTAAGCTTGAAATGAGTTCATGGTTTCATTTATACGTATTCTGGGATGTGAGTGAGTATTTTGGTGAGGCATGAAACTAACGAGACATAGGAGAAAATAAGTGATAGCTTTTGCGTATTATACGTATAGAAAACATGTAAGATAGATTGAAAATAGTCTAAGTGTTGAAAGACACTTACTACACCTTCAAAGGTGGGGGATTGGTGAATTGTGGAGATGAGGAGAGGGCAAAGGAGACTTGTGACTTGATTCCTAGCACACCAAGGACTTAGGAGAGACTCAAGGTGAGCTTGTACGAGCTTGGGATCAGCTTATGACTTCCTGTTTTCTTCTCGGTATGAAACAATGAGCAAGGTGAGTTTGTGAGTGAGTTTTGAGAGTGTCTACGTGAGTTCTCATGCATGAACGTATATTAACATGAGATAGAGACAGCTTTTGGGATAAAGGGAATATGGCAGGAGATAACGAGTATGGGTAGAGTAGCTTGATTAGAGGCAAGTTGGAGGTTCCAAGTGTATATGGAGTCGGTTTTATGTGATGACAAGGATTGGTGCTTCTAGATGTTCATTTTATGTCGAGTACCATGTTATACAAGTAAGCAAGATTAGTATTGAAGTATTGTGGTCTTCTTGGGGTCAAAGGGGCATATGTGAAGCTATATGAGGGTACGTTTGGTAGCAGAAATAACAAAGGGTCCGTTTGGCACATCAATGTGACCAAAACATATGTTTGTGGTCGAGTAGTGATTTGTAGGAGTTGTGGTGAGTTATTGATAGGGTTATAAGACCTTGTGAGTCGTTTGTGAGAGTTGTAGAAGTTAAGAAGCACTTAGGAGTCCAAACGAGATAATACGTGACCAAAAATAAATATATATAGGTCGAAATATTTGTTGTGAGGTCTTGTGAGCTTAGAAACGAGTTTGGCTTAGATCCTTTAGCTTAAAATGAGCAATGAGGAGTTTCTATATGCCTTGGAAGGTCTCATGTTGTCTTGAGTGAGTTGTGGCATTTTATGTGTACGTTTGTGTATATATCGAGACAAAAGAAGTAAGCTAAGGCACATTATTGAGTTGTGAGGCTTGTGTGTTGCCTAGAATCACTTAGTAAGTCATTTGAGAAGGTTTGAAACTTAAAAGAATCAATGGCAATGCGATTTACACAATGTGGTCATAGTTGGGTACGTTCAGGATATGTGGTGACCTCGTATAGCTTTGCCTTTAGTTTACTGTTCATATATACATATTAGGTAGAGATATAAGTTGATCTCTGTAACAACCCACAAAACCTCATTACTATCATTCCCATTACAAATACCTATAGTAGGTATTTCATAGGTAAATTTTTGCTTTTTATGTGCATTTATTACTTGCACGACTCATTAGACCTGATCACGTACCCACACAAGCCAAATAACTCAACACTCACATCCTATAAACCCCTGGTATGTCAAGAATAAGATCACCACAACACCATAATAAGTAATCTAACAATCTAAAACACTAAATATATCACAAAACCCTAATAAACCTTAGCTAAAGCCTAATTAGGTCTATGTGCTTATTTGAACCTATATGCTTAACTTAACTAGTTTGAAAGTATCCAAGGCTTAAGTATAAGTTACCTTAGGACTATTAGGAATTAGTAGAACCCTTTAGAACTTCGGTACAAGTCCCTTAAGCACAAAACCAGAACTAAGTCATAACTTCCTAAAATTAGGTCTAGATTATCCCAAAACTTCACCATAGGTTACCACCACTTAGTATAAGCCTCTTAGGACCTAGGATTAGTTATTAGACACTCATAGGACACTAATCTAGGCACAAAACACTAGCATAAACCCTAACCACCCACTAAAAACAAATAGGTCATTTAGGTTACAAAACTAGGTCAAACCTTCCCAAATCTTTCCCATAAGTTACCATCAGGTCCATCACTTACAATAAACACCTTAGGACTTAGTAGTAGTCACTAAACACTCTTAGGAACCTAACCTAGGCATTAAAACTGAGGTAAAACCTTAAACCCTCACTAAGTAAAACTAGGTCTAAACTTAAACCTAAACTAATAAATCCTAAACATAAGCACCCCAAACACCTCAACCAAGCACCGTAGCACCCCTCCCTAGTTAATCTAGCACTCTAACAACTTACAAGCTCCCACAAAAGTAGGTGCATCACCTACTTGTCACCTACTTAACTAAACCATCACTAAACCACCACTAATCACCCTGAACCACCACTAAACCACCACTAATCACCCTAAACCACCACTAAGCCTCCAAAGCAGCTTACAAGCACCTCTAAGCACCCACACACACACCTCCATGGCTGTTATAAGTAGGTGCATCACCTACTTGTGTTGCTGCTCTATTTCCACCACAAACACCCCTACACTGCCTATAGCCTCACTACCTCACCACCCTAGCTCCCATTAGTCAGCTACTAGCTTGTAAGAGTCACCTCCCCTCCCCTCGACACCTTCTCCTTCCCTTGCTTGCTCTCTACTCCTCTCATACCCTATAAATAGCTCGACCCCCTCCCATTTCAAAAGCATGCCTTCTCTTCTTTATCCACCTTAAAATTTTGTATCTAGTAGTAGTACTCGAGCTATAGTAGGCCTAGGAGTCGAGCAAAGCAAGCCAAGGACCCTTGTCGAGTTGTTTTCCCATCGCTAAAAACCCTAAACCTAGTTAACCCTTGTTAAACCCTAACTAACCAAGTAAGCTTTACATTTAGTTTTCTTTAGCCTTAGTTTAGTCTTAGGATAGTATTAGGATGCCTTAGATCCCATAGGAATCCTTGCCTAAGCCTTGAACCATTCCATTTACTAGTTTACATTTTAAAACCTTAATATGAGTCGAATACATGTTTGCATGCTATATACCCTTTACATGATCTATAATATGAATTAGATGACTTAGATAAGTTAATATTAGTTAAACATAAGCTAGAAACTGTAACCCCCAGTACTTTTTCTAAACCTATTACTAGCCAAAATATTTATTTTCGTACTTGAGACACATTAAAACTTTTATTTTGTGATTATTTAGGCATGAGAAACGTGAGATATATTGGAAATGAGAACTTTATTCCTTGATTGACTCAGCACAACCTAGAACACTCGAATTGTATTGCATTTTCTAAATTATTTGAATTATTTTGAGTTTTGGAAAAACTCTGAAGTTTATGCTTGATTTTATTGGAAAAATTATTTCGTGAACAATGGCGCAAGTTTCGTAAATTTTCGAGTCCGTTTGCTATGTCGTTGGAGCCCCGGAGCATTTAACGTTAAAAGTTTACTACGTTGGCGATATTGGTCCTTAGAGTATCACCCTTCACTTACCCCATACTTTCATTAATTTCAAAACTTACCCTATACAGCTATACTTATTAAATTATATATATACCCCCAACTCACCCACCGCCGGCCGCCGCCTCTTCGCCGGAACACCAGCAGTTTCCGACCACCTCGCCGGACAATTTTCCAGCCATCTCACCTTCTTATACCATCTTGTAGATCGGGACTCCCCCGTCACTCCCGTACCACCACACCCCTCGTAACCCCCATACGCACCCCCACGCGCCACCCCACCTACTGCCGACTACCACCGAGACCACCACCAACCTCCTACCGCAGGTAAAACACCACCCCCGCCACTTCTTTTTATTATTTTTGATTTTAATCAAAACCCTAGTTTTTATTTTTATTTAAATTCGGTTTTAATATTAAAAACCTTTTGCAAAAATGTTTTTATTTAATGTTTTTACACCTAAAACTCATGTGGATCTTTCTTGTTTTCGTTTGACCTCGACTCGGTATGAACTCACCGAGTCAACTCGTGACTCGGTGAGGATTTGATGTTTATATTTGTTGTTGGTTGATATTGGTGACAAGGGAGTGTATATTTTGTGTTTGGATTTGATATTCAGGGTCCGTTTGGTTTTGTTGGGTCTCGGCAGCCAAGAGCCACCACCACCGTGTCACACCCCCAAAATCGGGTCCAGCGGAAGCATACATGTAGCTGGGGTGTAACTCAATTGGTATTACAACACAAGTTCAAAAATGGTTTTCACTTGAATCATTTAGAATAAAATAGTTTAATCAAAATGTTGAATTTACATTGTTCAAAGTAGTGCGGAAGTAGGCCCTTAAAATAGTTTAAAATGGTCCCAATATGAAAAATCAGAGTCTTCTATGACCATGCCATGCCCTGCCAAAACCTCCAGTAGCGTGCCATTGCTTAATACCTGAAAATACATGCTAAAGTGTCAACACGAGGTTGGTGAGTTCATAGAGTCTGTGAAAAAGAATGTTATGCATATGAATGAAGATTTCCCAGCAAAGGCATCGTAAATCCACTCAGTTGCAAGTCCCGCCATAAGAGACTTGTAACCTGTGTGTCCACAACCCACTGCTAACATATATAGTATGAGTAAAACATGTATAAGTTCATCACAACAGTTAAGCAATTAGTCGTGAGTCTACACTTCATCTCCGAAGACCTCACGTTTGTATGTATGTCTCAATGGTCATCCAACAACTTAATTTGGAGCCACTGGAAGTTTCACAATCATGTATATATGATTATTGGGTGCCATTTCCCAAAGTATAAAAGATTTCTGGGTGCCATTTCCCAAAGTATAAAAGTTTAAACGTTTCAAGTATCAAATAAGTATTTGTGCATGTATCAATCATGTATGTATGAAATCAAGTATAATGCAATCAAGTATAAGTGTTATCAAGTATAAATGAAATCAAGTATAAATGTAATCAAGTATAAATGTTTAGAGTATCTGTACAAGTAAGCAAGTAGTTGAGCATGTATCTCCCCCAAAGAGTTAAAACAAGTATAAAAAGAGTAGGGGCTATGACTCACCTGGTGCGATAGCTACGATGACAAAAGTGGATACACATAAATGAGGCACGATCTCTAACCGCAACCTAATATGAATGATATAGTCTAATGTAAGAAATAAAGTGATGCTACACATGCGAATACGTATGTTATCAATACCACTCGTTAGTTTTGAAAATAATGTTTATCGTCGAAAAAATATATTTTTGACGTCTCGTTAAGTTAATAAACACTTCCCATGTAAATAGGTTGAAACGGTTCTCCACGATTCTCGTTCGGTGTTCTATCGGCAAATATAAGGTTTTCAACGTAAAATGACACTTTTTATAACTTATAAATATGACCAAATGACCTCGCAAAACTAGTCGCGAAATGTTGTACGTTGAGTGTTAGTGATCAAACTTGACGTTTTTGAAAACCTTGTAACCATATCTAGATGTCATCTCTTTTAACTTTTGACCATACGGGTCTTGCTCGATGAGAAAATCGACCCTCATTGTTGCTACTTGAAAATATAGTGTTTAACACTTAGTAATTTCTATTATAGCAAAAGCTGTCAAAAGTGTATATGTTTCGTCGTATTTCAAACGCTTGTATCTTTTTCGTTATAAGCTTGTTTTCTACGTTCTTTATATCCCCGGAATCATGGGATGGCATATTAACATATTTTTGATAAGTCGGGATGGCTAGATCAAGTTTTATGTCTCGAAACAGTCCATGAAAACTGTTCAACAGCAAACTATTTTCTGAAAAATATAGTTTTCGTCGTTAAACTTTGAAAAATCATATCTCCTTTGTTATTAACTCGTTTTTATCCAAACTTTTGGCCATAGTTTCGTCTCGGAATGTATTTTCTAAATCTTTGGCCAAAAAGTACACCCAACCCCCTGGATTTCCCACGTTTTACAAATAGGGACAGTAGGTATTTTTCTTGTTCAATACTTGGTTTCCTAGTTACTAACTTGTATAAAAACCTTCCAAACAACTTCAATACAACCGTTAAACTACCATACACCTTCTTAGAGTGTCATGGGGTCCTAAACTTCATAAAACATGGTAGAATTTCAAGGGATGATCATAGGTTATTATAAATCTCATAAAACTTAAAATACTTGTAAAAGTGATATAAATACATAAGTATATGAGCATGTTTACTAATAAATCTTGAAAATACATCATGTTATTAATCAAATGAGAGTATAAAAAGATCAAAAACTTTACTTGTAACTTACTTGATGTTTGAAGAGGATTAGTGATAGATTACTTAGTTAAACTTCAAGGTTTCATCCTAAACCTTAACTAGATTACTAGATAACCTTGTAAACACTTTGATTCTTGAAAAATATGGATCCCCCATGATGGTTGCTGCTGCCATGAGTTTCTAGGAGAGAAAAGAGATTGATTTTTGTGATAAAAATGAATTATTAGCTAGTTATTTCCTTATATAGTCCAAGGGCATTTTGGTAATTTCAACAAAAGGGTATGATTGTAATTTCAATGTCAAGTATAAGTATCTAGATATTATTTTTAGATATTTAGGACGAGTAGTTTTTAATTTAGTAATATCGGGTATATTGTTCATGCACAAAAATCATAATTACGTAAATTGTCGTAGTTATAAGCTTTTAACGTTATGTTAAATTGATAAATCCAAAGCGTCGGGTAAATTAATAATATAACTTTTATATCATTATAATGAGTGTAAAAATGTGTTAGGACCATAGTTGGGATTGTCGGATTAATTATTCAAAGTAATAGTTTATAGGATAACGTTTATTAGGTAGATAACCGTACGTATACAGAAATGATGCAACTCACGCATGAATGACAAATTTTCTCCGTGGGTGAATAGTATTTTATGAATAGTCAAATTTTTGAACGCTTCTCAGAATCACAAACCGACTCCGAAAACAATGAATAGTAAAATGATGAATAGTGTTATGTGAATAGTAACCGACGAATAGTAAATGTGAAAGTTCGGGAAATGACCAGAATTTACGAGTTGTGACAGTCTCCCATCCTAAAAGGAACTTCGTCGCGAAGTTCAGCTCGTTCGTTCCACATATGTGCCTAGTGGTCTGATTCGACAATGCAAACTTTCCCAAACTCGAGCATAGCCCTCAAAAGACCTTCCTTAGGTTAATCCTTTAGGTAACCGATTTTCACTTAATCCCACAACTCATCAAACAAGAACTGTCATGAGATTAGGCTAAATCGGTTTGAGTGATGACTTTAACTTTTAGCTTGATTTTCGCAACTCATCAAATAAGAACTGTCACTAGAATCAAGCTAAAAATCAAGGTCTGGATTCAACATCCTTGAAAAAGGTCTTTTGAAAGATTGGCTCGACTTTGGAATTGCTTACACACAATCCAGACAAAATATCATTATAACTATTCTCAGTATTGCAAAATTCATTTCTGAGTAGGATATAGGTGGTCAGCCTATGTCCTACTATCCCGGGTTGAATATAAATGACCAGTCTATATTCCACCGAGGTTCCATGAATTTTGAAATACTCAGCTCAGTTATACTAATACTATGTCCTTCACAAATACCAAGACGTTCAGAAAGACTAAGGTAGGTGACCAAACTCGAGGTCAAATGATGAAACTATGCAAGGAAAAACATAACGCGGTGACATATATGATATGTGAACATGCTTATATGAAAGACAATTATAGTAATCAACTAGAATAAGTGAATATAATATACCAGATAATGAGATACAAATCTCATCACATATGTCAGCAACAAACCACAAGTGAGGCTTCAGCTTGGCAGGCAGGCACGTGACGGTCATAGGGTTAAGTTTTTCGTAAAAGTAGCTATAGTCTAGGTTTTAAAAACACTCAGTTTGCTATAGCCAAAGCTCTGGTACCAATCTGTCACACCCCCAAAATCGAGTCCAGCGGAAACATACATGTAGCTGGGGTGTAACTCAATTGGTATTACAACACAAGTTCAAAAATGGTTTTCACTTGAATCATTTAGAATAAAATAGTTTAATCAAAATGTTGAATTTACATTGTTCAAAGTAGTGCGGAAGTAGGCCCTTAAAATAGTTTAAAACGGTCCCAATATGAAAAATCAGAGTCTTCTATGACCATGTCATGCCCTGCCAAAACCTCCAGTAGCGTGCCATTGCTTAATACCTGAAAATACATGCTAAAGTGTCAACACGATGTTGGTGAGTTCATAGAGTCTGTGAAAAAGAATGTTATGCATATGAATGAAGATTTCCCAGCAAAGGCATCGTAAATCCACTCAGTTGCAAGTCCCGCCATAAGAGACTTGTAACCTGTGTGTCCACAACCCACTGCTAACATATATAGTATGAGTAAAACATGTATAAGTTCATCACAACAGTTAAGCAATTATTCGTGAGTCTACACTTCATCTCCGAAGACCTCACGTTTGTATGTATGTCTCAATGGTCATCCAACAACTTAATTTGGAGCCAATGGAAGTTTCACAATCATGTATGTATGATTACTGGGTGCCATTTCCCAAAGTATAAAAGATTTCTGGGTGCCATTTCCCAAAGTATAAAAGTTTAAATGTTTCAAGTATCAAATAAGTATTTGTGCATGTATCAATCATGTATGTATGAAATCAAGTATAATACAATCAAGTATAAGTGTTATCAAGTATAAATCAAATCAAGTATAAATGTAATCATGTATAAATGTTTTGAGTATCTGTACAAGTAAGCAAGTAGTTGAGCATGTATCTCCCCCAAAGAGTTAAAACAAGTATAAAAAGAGTAGGGGCTATGACTCACCTGGTGCGATAGCTACGATGACAAAAGTGGATACACATAAATGAGGCACGATCTCTAACCGCAACCTAATATGAATGATATAGTCTAATGTAAGAAATGAAATGATGCTACACATGTGAATACGTATGTTATCAATACCACTCGTTAGTTTTGAAAATAATGTTTATCGTCGAAAAAATATATTTTTGACGTCTCGTTAAGTTAATAAACACTTCCCATGTAAATAGGTTGAAACGGTTCTCCACGATTCTCTTTTGGTGTTCTATCGGCAAATATAAGGTTTTCGACGTAAAATGACACTTTTTATAGCTTATAAATATGACCAAATGGCCTCGCAAAACTAGTCGCGAAATGTTGTACGTTGAGTGTTAGTGATCAAACTTGTCGTTTTTGAAAACCTTGTAACCATATCTAGATGTCATCTCTTTTAACTTTTGACCATACGGGTCTTGCTCGATGAGAAAATCGACCCTCATTGTTACTACTTGAAAATATAGTGTTTAACACTTAGTAATTTCTATTATAGCAAAAGCTGTCAAAAGTGTATATGTTTCGTCGGATTTCAAACGCTTGTATCTTTTTCGTTATAAGCTTGTTTTCTACGTTCTTTATATTCCCGGAATCGTGGGATGGCATATTAACATATTTTTGATAAGTCGGGACGGCTAGATCAAGTTTTATGTCTCGAAACAGTCCATGAAAACTGTTCAACAGCAAACTATTTTCTGAAAAATATAGTTTTCGTCGTTAAACTTTGAAAAATCATATCTCCTTCGTTATTAACTCGTTTTTATCCAAACTTTTGGCCATAGTTTCGTCTCGGAATGTATTTTCTAAATCTTTGGCCAAAAAGTACACCCAACCCCCTGGATTTTCCACGTTTTACAAATAGGGACAGTAGGTATTTTTCTTGTTCAATATTTGGCTTCCTAGTTACTAGCTTGTACAAAAACCTTCCAAACAACTTCAATACAACCCTTAAACTACCATACACCTTCTTAGAGTGTCATGGGGTCCTAAAATTCATAAAACATGGTAGAATTTCAAGGGATGATCATAGGTTATTAAAAATCTCATAAAACTTAAAATACTTGTAAAAGTGATATAAATACATAAGTATATGAGCATGTTTACTAATAAATCTTGAAAATACATCATGTTATTAATCAAATGAGAGTATAAAAAGATCAAAAACTTTACTTGTAACTTACTTGATGTTTGAAGAGGATTAGTGATAGATTACTTAGTTAAACTTCAAGGTTTCATCCTAAACCTTAACTAGATTACTAGATAACCTTGTAAACACTTTGATTCTTGAAAAATATGGATCCCCCATGATGGTTGCTGCTGCCATGAGTTTCTAGGAGAGAAAAGAGATTGATTTTTGTGATAAAAATGAATTATTAGCTAGTTATTTCCTTATATAGTCCAAGGGCATTTTGGTAATTTCAACAAAAGGGTATGATTGTAATTTCAATGTCAAGTATAAGTATCTAGATATTATTTTTAGATATTTAGGACGAGTAGTTTTTAATTTAGTAATATCGGGTATATTGTTCATGCACAAAAATCATAATTACGTAAATTGTCGTAGTTATAAGCTTTTAACGTTATGTTAAATTGATAAATCCAAAGCGTCGGGTAAATTAATAATATAACTTTTATATCATTATAATGAGTGTAAAAATGTGTTAGGACCATAGTTGGGATTGTCGGATTAATTATTCAAAGTAATAGTTTATAGGATAACGTTTATTAGGTAGATAACCGTACGTATACAGAAATGATGCAACTCACGCATGAATGACAAATTTTCTCCGTGGGTGAATAGTATTTTATGAATAGTCAAATTTTTGAACGCTTCTCAGAATCACAAACCGACTCCGAAAACAATGAATAGTAAAATGATGAATAGTGTTATGTGAATAGTAACCGACGAATAGTAAATGTGAAAGTTCGGGAAATGACCAGAATTTACGAGTTGTGACAGTCTCCCATCCTAAAAGGAACTTCGTCGCGAAGTTCAGCTCGTTCGTTCCACATATGTGCCTAGTGGTCTGATTCGACAATGCAAACTTTCCCAAACTCGAGCATAGCCCTCAAAAGACCTTCCTTAGGTTAATCCTTTAGGTAACCGATTTTCACTTAATCCCACAACTCATCAAACAAGAACTGTCATGAGATTAGGCTAAATCGGTTTGAGTGATGACTTTAACTTTTAGCTTGATTTTCGCAACTCATCAAATAAGAACTGTCACTAGAATCAAGCTAAAAATCAAGGTCTGGATTCAACATCCTTGAAAAAGGTCTTTTGAAAGATTGGCTCGACTTTGGAATTGCTTACACACAATCCAGACAAAATATCATTATAACTATTCTCAGTATTGCAAAATTCATTTCTGAGTAGGATATAGGTGGTCAGCCTATGTCCTACTATCCCGGGTTGAATATAAATGACCAGTCTATATTCCACCGAGGTTCCATGAATTTTGAAATACTCAGCTCAGTTATACTAATACTATGTCCTTCACAAATACCAAGACGTTCAGAAAGACTAAGGTAGGTGACCAAACTCGAGGTCAAATGATGAAACTATGCAAGGAAAAACATAACGCGGTGACATATATGATATGTGAACATGCTTATATGAAAGACAATTATAGTAATCAACTAGAATAAGTGAATATAATATACCAGATAATGAGATACAAATCTCATCACATATGTCAGCAACAAACCACAAGTGAGGCTTCAGCTTGGCAGGCAGGCACGTGACGGTCATAGGGTTAAGTTTTTCGTAAAAGTAGCTATAGTCTAGGTTTTAAAAACACTCAGTTTGCTATAGCCAAAGCTCTGGTACCAATCTGTCACACCCCCAAAATCGAGTCCAGCGGAAACATACATGTAGCTGGGGTGTAACTCAATTGGTATTACAACACAAGTTCAAAAATGGTTTTCACTTGAATCATTTAGAATAAAATAGTTTAATCAAAATGTTGAATTTACATTGTTCAAAGTAGTGCGGAAGTAGGCCCTTAAAATAGTTTAAAACGGTCCCAATATGAAAAATCAGAGTCTTCTATGACCATGTCATGCCCTGCCAAAACCTCCAGTAGCGTGCCATTGCTTAATACCTGAAAATACATGCTAAAGTGTCAACACGATGTTGGTGAGTTCATAGAGTCTGTGAAAAAGAATGTTATGCATATGAATGAAGATTTCCCAGCAAAGGCATCGTAAATCCACTCAGTTGCAAGTCCCGCCATAAGAGACTTGTAACCTGTGTGTCCACAACCCACTGCTAACATATATAGTATGAGTAAAACATGTATAAGTTCATCACAACAGTTAAGCAATTATTCGTGAGTCTACACTTCATCTCCGAAGACCTCACGTTTGTATGTATGTCTCAATGGTCATCCAACAACTTAATTTGGAGCCAATGGAAGTTTCACAATCATGTATGTATGATTACTGGGTGCCATTTCCCAAAGTATAAAAGATTTCTGGGTGCCATTTCCCAAAGTATAAAAGTTTAAATGTTTCAAGTATCAAATAAGTATTTGTGCATGTATCAATCATGTATGTATGAAATCAAGTATAATACAATCAAGTATAAGTGTTATCAAGTATAAATCAAATCAAGTATAAATGTAATCATGTATAAATGTTTTGAGTATCTGTACAAGTAAGCAAGTAGTTGAGCATGTATCTCCCCCAAAGAGTTAAAACAAGTATAAAAAGAGTAGGGGCTATGACTCACCTGGTGCGATAGCTACGATGACAAAAGTGGATACACATAAATGAGGCACGATCTCTAACCGCAACCTAATATGAATGATATAGTCTAATGTAAGAAATGAAATGATGCTACACATGTGAATACGTATGTTATCAATACCACTCGTTAGTTTTGAAAATAATGTTTATCGTCGAAAAAATATATTTTTGACGTCTCGTTAAGTTAATAAACACTTCCCATGTAAATAGGTTGAAACGGTTCTCCACGATTCTCTTTTGGTGTTCTATCGGCAAATATAAGGTTTTCGACGTAAAATGACACTTTTTATAGCTTATAAATATGACCAAATGGCCTCGCAAAACTAGTCGCGAAATGTTGTACGTTGAGTGTTAGTGATCAAACTTGTCGTTTTTGAAAACCTTGTAACCATATCTAGATGTCATCTCTTTTAACTTTTGACCATACGGGTCTTGCTCGATGAGAAAATCGACCCTCATTGTTACTACTTGAAAATATAGTGTTTAACACTTAGTAATTTCTATTATAGCAAAAGCTGTCAAAAGTGTATATGTTTCGTCGGATTTCAAACGCTTGTATCTTTTTCGTTATAAGCTTGTTTTCTACGTTCTTTATATTCCCGGAATCGTGGGATGGCATATTAACATATTTTTGATAAGTCGGGACGGCTAGATCAAGTTTTATGTCTCGAAACAGTCCATGAAAACTGTTCAACAGCAAACTATTTTCTGAAAAATATAGTTTTCGTCGTTAAACTTTGAAAAATCATATCTCCTTCGTTATTAACTCGTTTTTATCCAAACTTTTGGCCATAGTTTCGTCTCGGAATGTATTTTCTAAATCTTTGGCCAAAAAGTACACCCAACCCCCTGGATTTTCCACGTTTTACAAATAGGGACAGTAGGTATTTTTCTTGTTCAATATTTGGCTTCCTAGTTACTAGCTTGTACAAAAACCTTCCAAACAACTTCAATACAACCCTTAAACTACCATACACCTTCTTAGAGTGTCATGGGGTCCTAAAATTCATAAAACATGGTAGAATTTCAAGGGATGATCATAGGTTATTAAAAATCTCATAAAACTTAAAATACTTGTAAAAGTGATATAAATACATAAGTATATGAGCATGTTTACTAATAAATCTTGAAAATACATCATGTTATTAATCAAATGAGAGTATAAAAAGATCAAAAACTTTACTTGTAACTTACTTGATGTTTGAAGAGGATTAGTGATAGATTACTTAGTTAAACTTCAAGGTTTCATCCTAAACCTTAACTAGATTACTAGATAACCTTGTAAACACTTTGATTCTTGAAAAATATGGATCCCCCATGATGGTTGCTGCTGCCATGAGTTTCTAGGAGAGAAAAGAGATTGATTTTTGTGATAAAAATGAATTATTAGCTAGTTATTTCCTTATATAGTCCAAGGGCATTTTGGTAATTTCAACAAAAGGGTATGATTGTAATTTCAATGTCAAGTATAAGTATCTAGATATTATTTTTAGATATTTAGGACGAGTAGTTTTTAATTTAGTAGTATCGGGTATGTAGTTCTTGCATAAAAATCATAATTACGTAAATTGTCGTAGTAATAAGCTTTTAACGTTATGTTAAATTGATAAATCCAAAACGTCGGGTAAATTAATAATATAACTTTTATATCATTATAATGAGTGTAAAAATGTGTTAGGACCATAGTTGGGATTGTCGGATTAATTATTCAAAGTAATAGTTTATAGGATAACGTTTATTAGGTAGATAACCGTACATATACAGAAATGATGCAACTCACGCATGAATGACAAATTTTCTCCGTGGGTGAATAGTGTTTTATGAATAGTAGAATCTTTGAACGCTTCTCAGACTCACAAACTGACTCCGAAAACGATGAATAGTAAAATGATGAATAGTGTTATGTGAATAGTAACCGACGAATAGTAAATGTGAAAGTTCGGGAAATGACCAGAATTTATGAGTTGTGACACACCGCGACTTGGGTGGTGGTGGGGGGAGAGTATTATTATTATTATTATTATTATTATTATTATTATTATTATTATTATTATTATTATTATTATTATTATTATTATTATTATTATTATTATTATTATTATTATTATTATTGTTGTTGTTGTTGTTGTTGTTTTCGGTGTTTAGAGTTGTTTGGTTGAGTTTGATTCGGATTTAGATGGTTTTGGTTGAGCCGAGATGGAGTAAGGCTCGGTTTGGTTTTGATTTAGTTTCGGGTTTATTTAGTTTTGATTTTTGTTTGGTTTTGGAATTATTAAAAATTGTCGTGATGATTATTTTGGGTATTGATTAATAGTCTCGGGATATATTGTTTTATAGAAACGGCAACTAATAATAAAAACGGTTAATAATATATATGAAATATAAAATAAATTGTTATAGTTTAGTGGACTTGTTATCGGACATGTTTCCGTATTATGACATTGTGAGCTTGAATTGGACGTATTGAATTTACGGTCTTGGTTATTTAGATGTTATGGACCCTTTGGTACACGAGACGGTAGGGTACGTGAGGCCCGTAAAGATCTTAACATACCTGGAACCCGAACAAATACAAAATGGCCGATAAAACCTAAACAACTAATGGACTACGTGATTGATATATCCAATCATATTTACTTATATATATGTTAATATTGTTTAAAAATAAAGAGTCGTTCAATCGGGAAATGTTCCATAAACGGGCAAGTCATGCCGAAATTTTATAAAATTCTTTATAAACTTAAAATATTTTACCAAACATTATTGTTATTTCAAAACCTTTTATTTCAACATTATTTTGGGGAAAACGGGTAAAATCCGAGACTTATTGTTACGTGTTATTATTTATTTTTATTTGAGTGAGTTCTTCTATATTATTTTTATTTCTTTTCTTTTCATTTCCTTTCAACAACTTTCTTCGAGGAGTATCTTTCGTATTTCTTTTGCATTTGGTTGATTCGCCGACTTATTTCTTTTCTAAACTTTCTTGTCTCCCACACGAGACTTTACGAAATCTATTTCTTTCAAATGCCATTGTATTTACAAAACTTTTACTCAAGCATTGTTTATGGAAATATTCGAGTTTAGTTCTGAGCTATGCCATTTATATTGATTAGGTTGTGCTGAGGTCCCTTTTGCTGTGACGCATTATTGATTGATTGCTATATCTCGTTTCCTGCTGCTATTGTTAAGTTGTGATTCATAGCACCGCTTTTTATATTTTAATTGTTTATAAACCCATGGGGTGAGACACATGATTTAAATGTTTTCTGAGCACAAGTATTTTTGGTATGCTTTTCCTGAATGATATATATATATATATATTTCCTGACGATGTACTAAGTAGCTTGTCTTGCCGGAAAGACCCTGAGATCATGAGCCATTAGTCACCTGCGGGTGAGCGCGAACTTAGTTTATAGGCCTATAGGACTGACCATCCCATTCGTAGTTATCAAGGGCTTTACATGAGGGTGTACTATTTTTTGTTTTGCCGGGTATTGACAAGTACCTGGCCTTGGGGGCACTTTATATTATGAAATTCCGCGGTTATTGTTTATGTCAGTACAGAGTTACTGTCGATTGGTTTGGTTAACGTCTTGCGTGTCATGAGCTTAGTATCATCAACCGTATGTATGCACGTGTTACCTCTACATATTGGGTGTTACCTTGATTACCCTGGTATTTGCATTTGTTGCTTATATCATATGATTAAAACCCTTGTGCTCAACTTTATTATTTTAAACCTATGGATTACACTCAACCTTTGTGTTGACTTTTAAGCATGTGTTTCTCAGGTACTACTACTACTAATTAAGTTTTGGAGCTTTATGATCTTGGGCGTGGTGGAGTGGATGGACGAAGGAAGTTTTCTGTCATGGCAGCTTTATCACTTTTACTATCTTTAATTTCATGTCATTCGTAAAACCTTGGTGTGTCTTTAATATTTTCCGCTGCTAAACTTATTCACTTTCCGCTACTAAACTTTGTATTTCTACTACTACACTTGGTTTTTCCGCTGCTAAACTTTGTCATTTTCCGCTGCAAACTTATATTTTTATTCCACTGCTATTTGTTAAAGAGCCTATGTGCTCTAAAATGGTTTGTAAAACGAATGATGTGTTATGAGGCACTTTTAAACGTCCCGTGTAGTGGTCGTTAGCTATAAAGATGCCTGGTTTCGATTAGTGTAGTACCCCCAGCATGTCAGCTGCCATATTTTGAGTTGGGGGTGCTACAGAATGGTATCAAAGCCATCGTTTATAGAGAACGAGCTCAGACTCGACTATAAACTTTTTCCTGGAGTCAAAATGTTTTGAGACAGAAAGCCGACAGCCTTTCATGCCACTTCGCGCCCTGGTATTTCTTTTAAACTTCACATATATATATGTTTTATATTGAGATTGGTTTGGACTTTTCCCACTATCATGCTTTGGCTTATAAAATGGTTTTCTACGAAAATTTGGCTAGTATTTTTATGTTTCCTTATACTCTTGTAGAGTATCATGTCTGTCCCAGTTCCCCGTGATCAGGTTCCAGTCTCACCATTGTTGACCCGTTGCCTTTAGGAGATGATGTTGAGTTGGATGTTGATGTTGGTTTAGATGATGAGGTAGGTTTAGAGGATAATGTTGATGTTGAGGATGATGTAGATGAGGAGATGGATGACGATGATGATGATGAGGAGTTTATGGAGGAGGATCAGGATGTTCCCCCGTCGCTTTCGCCGGTTGTGTCAGATGTGACTTATGAGTCGGATACGTCTGAGGCATTAGGATACGCGCTTGAGGCTGAGGTTACTTCTACTCACGAGATTGGTGAGTTATCGGCAACAGCCCGTGTTACTCCGTCAGAGCTTAGAGTTGCTATGAGTCGTTTGAGGCAGGATGTAGAGTGGTGTAGGAATAGTCATAAGAGTATCACTAGGGGTATGAGTGATAGGCATTTTGAGGTTGCAGGATTGAGGAGAGAGGTTCAGGATGATAGGAGAGCTGTAGGAGAAATGTATATGTAGCTTCAGAGGCAGGTGGAGAGGTTGAGCCTGTTGGAGCAGATGAGTGTTGCATTTCAGGAGCGTATGGATTCGCTGGATAGGAAGATGGTTGAGTTGGAGAAGATGGTTGATAAGTTGACCATGAAGGAGGTGTTCTTGGACATTGATAGTCGACACTATCGTACTAGTATCAGCGAGTTATGGAATGAGTTGCATGAGATGCAGAGATAGGCCTATGCAGAGACGATGACCCGCCTTAGGTCTTTTGACAGCATCGATGTGATGGCTATGTATGGAGATCGTCCAGGAGATCAGTGATTGGATCATTTATAGTAGTTGGTATCTTAATGGTAGTTCACCTAGTATATGCTAAACTGAATTCTTCAGTTGGTAGATTTTATTCGAAACTTGTACTTGTTTTGCATATCTTGTAAGACCAATGTCAAGTACGAAATCTATGATGTATTATGGTGATGTACTATTTTGATGCTGAATGCTTACTATATCATTGTCTTGATGCACGATATGTATGAATTATGGTTAATGTACCGTGAAATATCTTGAGAAAGGATGTCACGCATTCCTAGCACACGTGGCTAAGAAGGAGTCAGGAGAGAAGCGACTCGAGGATGTTCCTGTAGTGCGTGAGTTTCCTGAAGTATTTCCTGAAGATTTGCCGGGACTTCCGCCATCCCGACAAGTGGAGTTTCGCGTCGACTTAGTTCCAGGAGCTGCACCTGTTGCGCGTGCACCATATCGTTTAGCGCCATCAGAAATGGAGGAGTTATCTTAGCAATTGCAAGAGCTGTTGGATAAAGGATTTATTCGACCGAGTTCTTCGCCCTGGGGAGCTCCAGTGTTATTTGTGAAGAAGAAGGATGGATCATTTAGGATGTGCATTGACTACCAAGGATCGATGATTTGTTTGACCAAAAGGCATTACTTGAAACTCGGAATATTATTTTCCTTTTGGTTTGACCAACGCGCCTGCAGTGTTCATGGACCTCATGAACCGAGTGTGCAAGCCTTATCTAGATAAGTTCATGATAGTCTTTATCGACGATATTCTGATATACTTAAAGAGCGAGGGAGAGCACAAACAGCATTTGGCTACGATTCTTAAGTTGCTCAAAGACAAGCAATTGTACGCAAAGTTCTCTAAGTGTGAGTTTTGGATTCGAGAAGTTCACTTTTTGGGTCATGTGATTGATAGTAAAGGATTACATGTGGATCCCGCTAAGATTGTGGCGATTGAGAAATGGGCAACGCCGGTTAACGCCACAGAAATTCGTCAATTTCTAGGATTGGCTGGGTATTATAGGAGATTCATCGAGGGATTCTCCAAGATATCTAAACCGTTAACCGCATTGACTCACAAGGATAAGAAGTATGAATTGGGAGAGGAAGAAGAGAAGGCATTTCAGACCTTGAAGCAGAAGCTTTGTAGTGCACCGATATTGGCTTTGCCAGATGGAGTAGAAGATTTTGTGGTTTATTGTGATGTCTCGTATCAAGGGTTAGGAGCAGTTTTGATGCAACGAGGGAAGGTTATGGCATATGCTTCCCGACAGCTTAAGACTCATGAAGAGAAGTATACCACACATGATTTGGAGTTAGGAGCCGTGGTTTTTGCCCTCAAGTTGTGGGGACACTACCTTTATGGAACAAAGTGTGTTGTCTTTACCGATCACAAGAGTTTACAGTATATATTGGATCAGAAAGAGTTGAACATGCAACAGCGATGATGGTTGGAGACGTTGAGCGATTACGATTGTGAGATACGATACCACCCTGGAAAAGCTAATGTTGTAGCTGATGCATTGAGCCGCAAGGAACGTTTGAAACCATTACGCGTTTGAGCTTTAGTTTTGATGATTAACTCGAATTTACCCGCTCAGATTCTGCAAGCACAAAAGGAAGTCATGAAAAGAGGAGAGTTTAAGAAGGAGAAAGTTGATGGGATGATTAGAAATGAGAAACTTGAGAAATGTTCAGATGGTACTTTGTGTTACAAAGGAAGAAGTTGGGTACCTTTGTTTGGAGGACTGAGAGACTTAATTATGCTCGAGTCTCATAAGTCAAAGTATTCTATTCACCCAGGATCTGACAAGATGTATCAGGATGTGAAGAAGTTATATTGGTGGCCCAATATGAAAGCTGAGATTGCCGATTATGTCCGTAAGTGTCTTACGTGCGCCAAGGTTAAGGCTGAACATCAGAAACCGTCTGGTTTACTAGAACAACCTGAGATCCCAGAATGGAAATGGGAAAGAATAACAATGGATTTTGTCACCAAGCTACCAAGAACTTTGACAGGATTCGATGCTATTTGGGTAATAGTCGATCGATTGACTAAATCCGCACACTTTTTGCCAATCAAAGAGAATTACAGCATGGATAAGTTGACCAGGCTCTACATGAAAGAGATAGTATCTCGACATTGAGCGCCAGTGTCTATTATCTCAGATCGAGACAGCAGGTTTACTTCAAACATTTGGAAGTCACTTCAAGATTCGTTTGGCACGAACCTTGACATGAGTACCGCTTACCATCCACAGACCAATGGTCAAAGCAAGAGAACCATCCAGACTTTGGAAGATATGTTGCCTGCATGTGCGATTGATTTCGGAAATGGATGGGATGTCCTTTTGCCCTTGATTGAGTTTTCCTACAAGAATAGTTACCACGCGAGTATTAAGGCTGCACCGTTTGAAGCACTCTATGGTCGGAGGTGCTGATTACCTATATGTTGGGATGAAGTCGGAAAAGCACAGCTTATTGGACCAGATTTAGTTCGTGAGACAACCGAGAAGATTGCTCAGATTAAAGACCGATTGAAAGTTGCTCGTGACCGAAAAAAGAGTTACGCAGATGTGAGATGTAAATCCCTGGAATTTCATGTAGGAGATGGGGTTATGTTGAAGGTATCGCCTTGGAAAGGTGTGATCAGGTTTGGTAAGAGAGGAAAGTTGAATCCCCGTTACATAGGACCATTTAAGATTTTGAAGAGGATTGGTCCTGTGGCATATAAGCTAGAATTGCCACCGGAGCTCAGTAGAGTTCACCCTACTTTCCACGTGTCGAATTTGAAGAAGTGCTTGACCGATGAGACCACTGTAATTCCGCTTGAGGAGATTGAGATTAATGAGCAATTGCATTTTGTTGAGGAGCCCGTTGAAATTATGAATCGCGAGGTTAAGCGATTGAAGAAGAGTCGTATTCCTCTTGTGAAACTTCGTTGGAATTCCAAGAGAGGACCAGAGTATACTTGGGAACGCGAGAACAAGTTTAAACGCAAGTACCCAAATCTTTTCAAAACCGTAACTGACAACTCAAACTAAATCCGGGACGGATTTCTAAATAAGATGTATGTGATGTAACCCCCGGTACTTTTTCTAAACCTATTACTAGCCAAAATATTTATTTTCGTACCTGAGACACATTAAAACTTTTATTTTGTGATTATTTGGGCATGAGAAACGTGAGATATATTGGAAACGAGAACTTTATTCCTTGATTGACTCAGCACAACCTAGAACACTCGAATTGTATTGCATTTGCCAAATTATTTGAATTATTTTGAGTTTTGGAAAAACTCTGAAGTTTATGCTTGATTTTATTGGAAAAATTATTTCGTGAACAATGGCGCAAGTTTCATAAATTTTCGAGTCCGTTTGCTATGTCGTTCGAGCCCCGGAGCGTTTAACGTTAGAAGTTTACTACGTTGGCGATATTGGTCCTTAGAATATCACCCTTCACTTACCTCATACTTTCATTAATTTCAAAACTTACCCTATACTTATTACATCATATATATACCCCCAACTCACCCTATTTTCTCATTTTATTAATTTAAAACACACACACACACCTCACAACTTTTCTCTCTCTCTCTCTCTCTCTCTCTCTCTCTCTCTCTTTGGTATCACCCACCGCCGGCCGCCGCCCCTTCGCCGGAACACCAGCAGTTTCCGGCCACCTCGCTGGAAAATTTTTCGGCCATCTCACCTTCTTACACCATCTTGTAGATCGGGACTCCCCCGTCACTCCCGTACCATCCACACCCCTCGTAACCCCCGTACGCACCCCAACGCGCCACCCCACCTACTGCCGACCACCACCAACCTCCTACCGTCGGTAAAACACCACCCCCGCCACTTCTTTTTATTATTTTTGATTTTAATCAAAACCCTAGTTTTTATTTTTATTTAAATTCGGTTTTAATATTAAAAACCTTTTACAAAAATGTTTTTATTTAATGTTTTTACACCTAAAACTCGTGTGGATCTTTCTTGTTTTCGTTTCACCTCGACTCGGTACGAACTCACCGAGTCAACTTGTGACTCGGTGAGGATTTGATGTTTATATTTGTTGTTGGTTGATATTGGTGACAAGGGAGTGTATATTTTGTGTTTGGATTTGATATTCAGGGTCCGTTTAGTTTTGTTAGGTCTCGGCAGCCAAGAGCCACCGCCACCGCGACTTGGGTGGTGGTGGGGGGAGAGTATTATTATTATTGTTGTTGTTGTTTTGGGTGTTTAGAGTAGTTTGGTTGAGTTTGATTCGGATTTGGATGGTTTTGGTTGAGCCGAGATGGAGTAAGGCTCGGTTTGGTTTTGATTTAGTTTCGGGTTTATTTAGTTTTGATTTGGGTTTGGTTTTGGAATTATTAAAAATTGTCGTGATGATTATTTTGGGTATTGATTAATAGTCTCGGGATATATTGTTTTATAGAAACGGTAACTAATAATAAAAACGGTTAATAATATATATGAAATATAAAATAAATTGTTATAGTTTAGTGGACTTGTTATCGGACATGTTTCCGTATTATGACATTGTGAGCTTGAATTGGACGTATTGAATTTACGGCCATGGTTATTTGGATGTTATGGACCCTTTGGTACACAAGACGGTAGGGTACATTAGGCCCGTAAAGATCTTAACGTACCTGGAACCCGAACAAATACAAAATGGTCGATAAAACCTAAACAACTAATGGACTACGCGAATGATATATCCAATCATATTTACTTATATATATGTTAATATTTTTTAAAAATAAAGAGTCGTTGACTCGGGAAATGTTCTATAAATGGGCAGGTCATGCCGAAATTTTATAAAATTCTTTATAAACTTAAAATATTTTACCAAACATTATTATTATTTCAAAACCTTTTATTTCAACATTATTTTGGGGAAAACGGGTAAAATCCGAGACTTATTGTTACGTGTTATTATTTATTTTTATTTGAGTGAGTTCTTCTATATTCTTTTTATTTCTTTTCTTTTCATTTCCTTTCGACAACTTTGTTCGAGGAGTATCTTTCGTCTTTCTTTTGCATTTGGTTTATTCGCCGACTTATTTCTTTTCTAAACATTCTTGTCTCCCACACGAGACTTTACGAAATCTATTTCTTTCAAATGCCATTGTATTTACAAAACATTTACTCAAGCATTGTTTATGGAAATATTCGAGTTTAGTTGTGAGTTATGCCATTTATATTGATTAGGTTGTGCTGAGATCCTTTTGTTGTGACGCATTATTGAATGATTGCCATATCTCGTTTCCTGCTGCTATTGTTAAGGTGTGATTCATAGCCCCGCTTTTTATATTTTAGTTGTTTATAAACCCATGGGGTGAGACACATGCTTTAAATGTTTTCTGAGCACAAGTATTTTTTGTATGCTTTTCCTGAATGATATATATATATATATATATATATATATTTCCTGACGATGTACTAAGTAGCTTATCTTGCCGGAAAGACCCTGAGATCATGAGCCTTTAGTCACCTGCGGGTGAGCGCGAACTTAGTTTATAGGCCTATAGGACTGACCATCCCATTCGTAGTTGTCAAGGGCTTGACATGCGGGTGTACTATTTTTTGTTTTGCCGGGTATTGGCAAGTACCTGGCCTTGGGGGCACTTTATATTATGAAATTCCACGGTTATTGTTTATGTCAGTACATAGTTACTGTCGATTGGTTTGGTTAACGTCTTGCGTGTCATGAGCTTAGTATCATCAACCATATGTATGCACGTGTTGCCTCTACATATTGGGTGTTACCTTGATTACCCTTGTATTTGCATTTGTTGCTTATATCATATGATTAAAACCCTTGTGCTCAACTTTATTATTTTAAACCTATGGATTACACTCAACCTTTGTGTTGACTTTTAAGCATGTGTTTCTCAGGTACTACTACTAGTAATTAAGTTTTGGAGCTTGATGATCTTGGGCGTGGTGGAGTGGCTAGACGAAGGAAGTTTTCTGTCAAGGCAGCTTTATCACTTTTACTATCTTAATTTTCATGTCATTCGTAAAACCTTGGTGTGTCTTTAATATTTTCCGCTGCTAAACTTTTTAACTTTCCGCTGCTAAACTTTGTATTTCTACTACTACACTTGGTTTTTCCGTTGCTAAACTTTGTCATTTTCCGCTGCAAACTTATATTTTTATTCCGCTGCTATTTGTTAAAGAGCCTATGTGCTCTAGAATGGTTTGTAAAACGAATGATGTGTTATGAGGCACTTTTAAACGACCCGTGTTGTGGTCGTTAACTATAAAGATGCCTAGTTTCGATTCGCGTAGTGCCCCCAGCATGTCAGCTGCCGTTTTTTGAGTTGGGGGTGCTACAGAAAACTTAGTTATTACATAAAAATTATAGTTTACATGCATTTAGGACTAGTTTTGCAAAACTTTACATGCATAAGGTTATATATCATAAATTCCTGAAACTATAAAGTCTAGTGACTCTTTTTAACATTTCCTAGAAGTTATAAGTGTAAGGAATCATTTTGCAAAGTATTAAAACCTTAGGATAGAAACTAAAATAAGTTATAAACTAAAAATGACTAGTTATGCAAATATTATAAAGTTAAAGGTCTAAATGGTAAATAATAGAAAACTTATAAGTTTAAGGGTTAATTATGTTATTTTCTAAAAATATAGAAGTCTAGGGACTAGTTGTGTTAAGTATAGATAGTTATAAGTATAAATAATATAAGTATTATAAGTTTAGGGTAGAAAATGTACATATATAAACTATAAGGGTATAAAATGGAAATATCATATAAATATAAAACTTAAAAAAAGTTAGAAGCATATCATAATAGTAGGGAGCTTTATGTTAGGAGTTACTATGTAGATATTTTGTTTTGACGAGTTTGCTAGGTTTCAAATTAAAGTGCCCTGGCTCCTCAAACGATAATTGCATGTACTTCTGAATTATGATGGCCCGAACGGTGTTATGATTATAACTTAACCTAATAACAATATAGCTCAATAGTAGGTAGATACGTGGGAATCGCACCAGGCTTTACCTCTCGAGAAGCTTACAACCCCCACCAGGCAGTGTACCTGATCGTTGTAGTATAGTATAGTGACAAGTACCGGGGGATTGATCGTTCAACTCAGGAATAGTGTCGCTAGGATTAGAAAGTCTCCTAAATTAAATCTAAAGGTGAGGGATGATTCTTTTTGTATTTTTATGTTTTATTAAAGCAATAAAATCTCGGGTTTTGGAAGAGTGGGCGGAATTAGTTGCTAGTCAACTAACCCAATAACTACAAATGCAATCAAAATAAAATGACAGAAATGAAAATAAATCTAATTATACTAATGTGGTGTAACAATAATGGGGAAAGTTGTGTTTACTTAGGTTTCATTACTCCCTAGATATCTTTTACAGGTTGATAATTTGTTACAATTGCATGGATGACGGGTCGTATTCCTTAATACCAGTCGTAGGGCCGTGTACAATATTCCCTAACTCTATATGATCCTACTTTACTCCTATGTCGAGCCGTTAGAAGCTCCTAACATGGGATCATTAGAATTCTCCTACGCATTAAATACAACCAAAAATCATAGTACACCTATGATCATGTTTCTTAAGACGTTCAAGCATGATACCAATGGAAGTCTGCCAGTTTTCTTAAGCCTAACATCGAATACAATCATCCGTAACAACTATAAACAAACAATCAACCCATAACTAACATCTAGGTTTCACTACATTTAAGCAAACACAAAAGAGATCTAGCCAAGCATGTTAAATTGAAGACAAGCGTAAGATATATTCAAACAACACATTGACATATTAATTGAATTGAAAGAGTACTTATCTCAATTGAACATGAAAGGTTTCAAAGGGTAAAAACCTTGAAAAAGCTGTGAAAATCGGACTAGGGTTTTTCTCCAAAGTTGCACCCTAAAAGTTACACCCTAATGAATGAAAATTGAAAAACTATATATAGATTTTACAGGGTGACGGCGTCAAGAAGAAAATTCTGACGCCGTCAGCTCGCTGCCCATAATGAAACCAGATTGCCTAGATCCACTTTTGAGGCTGTCATGTGTAAACTTGCTCTGCGCCGTCACTAACAATTGGACCATGACGGCCTTGGGTGACGCCGTCATGTCCTTAGTACAAAACTTTCTGGATCGTCATGTGCACCATCACCTTCCACCTCTTGTATTACTCTTGACGCCGTCATTAAGGATTTTGTGACGCCGTCAGGTACTGTTCCCAGCAAGGAAAATTAAGACTTTTCCGTTTTCTTCTCTTTTATGCTCCAAAAACGTCCAAAATGCTTTCTTTTCCAGATTTCACTCCAAAAGTACCTAAAATGACAAAAGGAACGATTTAGGGCAATATTTGATCAAATAAATTTGAATCTGAGCTTAAATGACCCCCTAAAAATGGTTCATTTTTTGCCTCATCAAATAACCTTACACTTGAGATTTGCTTGTCCTCAAGCAAATGCGCTTTTATTCTAATCATAATACAAGTTAGGGGTCATTTAACACTAATATAAAAGTAATTACAACAAATAATCGTTCCACTAAAGACCAAAGACAAGCACGAAGGTCATACACTAGCACCTCACAAATAGTGTTTAGATACTCACATCTCTCGGCTGTAATAAAGTATATATCACAATATGGAAATGGAAAACATCTCTCACTACCTGTCATAGCAAAATAGATTACCGTAGGCTTGGGAAAGGATCAAACCTCCACCACTTGGCGTAAGCACCTAGGATAAACTATCAAAGAGGTCTTTTAAAGGGTTATAACGTTAGGTGTAGGGATATGGAATATAGGGTTTTGTTGGATAAAGGCAATATTTATTGGTGGCGAGTTAATCATCTTGGTTAATTACATGTACAATATGGCGTTGCTAAGCCAAGACTAGACTCGACTTAAGCTAATAAATCAAAAATAAGAAAAGCATAAAATAAATATAGAATGAAACGGGATGGTAGTTCGTATGTTTTTTCCTTTTTTTTTATTTTTTTTTCCGCATACACTCTTACCCTACCATAAAAAATAATACATCATAGGGAATGTACATTCCCCTTACACTTGAATTTTTACATGCTTTACAATAAACTAATCTAATGACTCGAATCAAGATAATCAATTAGATATGGGGGTAATAACACACATATGGGGGCAATAAATGATGTTCTTCCCCATTACTCCATAACACAAGTACTTTACCCATGAGTCCCAATCGTCCCAAAACAATATGTACACGATATGACTTGACTTAGCAACCATGTAATCAATTAGATAATTAACTAAGGGTTTAAACATGTAACAATAATGCACAGATGAGTGCATACAAGGAAGGCTAAGGCGATTTGGTTGCACATTTGGGTGGGTTGTAAAAAATTCTTCTTTTAAGTAAGAAGCTTAAAGGTAGAAACAAAAAGATAGGCTCGGAGGGGTGTACTAGGGGTTTCGTGTACTAAAAATGAGTACAACGCTAAGGTGTGGGAAAAATTAATTGACTTTACTAGTCAAGTAATATGACTTAAATGGTCAAGTAATTATGATACGGGTTTAACACAAGGGTGATCCTAATGCCTCTTATCATGTAGTAAATCCTACTACACGAATGTAGTCTCACTAGCGGTCTCGGGATGCATCACTAACGCAAGTTCTAGAATCTAAATGCTACCGGTACACTCATAAGCACTAATAGTAAATGCTTTTCCTATCAAATCTAAAGGCGAACCTCACATATTTGGGTGGAAAATTTTTCTGAATGATACGGTTTCGTGCTAGCCATACAACTCCTATCTATGAGACGCTTGCTAAGGCTAAAGTTTCACTCCTAAATGTTGTAAAAAATTTTCAATTTGGCGGTAAAATTACACTAACAAGTATTTCTCTTAGTTTTATTACACACCTACCATCAAACAAACAAACTCAAGTGCAATAGTATCCTATAAGGTATCATCATTTACCCTCCCCTTACACTTAGGATGAACATTGTCCCCAATGTTCAATTAAAGAATGTAAAAGTAAAATAGGTAAAAGAATGAAAGCAAATACTCCCCTGATTCGTTCGGTGTGGATAGTGTGGTAACAAGGTTAGATCTTCCTCCAAGAAAATGAACATTCAAAGCTTCCCTTCCAAAAAAATAAATCATCTTCTTGTCATATGTAACCTGTTAAACCTGAGAAAACAAACAAGGCAACCTCGCATAAAATCGGCGGCAATCTATATATACTAACAAGTCCTAGAAAACACGTTAAGGTATAATGCTTGTGGAATGAATGTTTGCAGATTTCCTGGAGTTTATAAAACTAAAGAATTAACAAAAACTTTAAGACTCCGTTCGAAAAACAAAACTCGCAAAATATCCAGAATTTTACACATGACGCCGTCAGGAAATAATTCCTGACGCCGTCAGAAGTGACCTGCAGAAATCTTTACGTTAAGTTTCCGGAAAATTTCTAGAAAAACTTATGTCCTACTTCCTGGATCCTGCAAAACATCATTATGACTCGATACAAGCATTTGACTCTAACAAATACTCATATACATGTTCATTTAATATTGTGGCGAATCAAGATCAATTTCGTTCTTAGAAACAAATTTGAGGTTTCCCCTTACACTTAGCTTTTGCAAAATACCTTTATATGAAGTTAAGACGACAAAATAAAGCATTTTCACAATTTTAGTTTGAAACATGATCTACCAACAATAAAAACAAAACATGCATACGGAAGCAAATTACAATCAAACAAATAAAAATCACACAAAACATGGGTTGCCTCCCAAGAAGCGCTTTTCTTTATTTACTAGTCTTGTAGCTAGACTCAAGGTCATGGGCAATTACGTGACCTCATCGTTGGTCTCATCCACCGATTGTAAATGTTCTTTATAGAGACCAACCACCTTCTTCTTAATTGCTCCTATAATTCTATTGGCGAATTCTTTATCAACTTTATATTTTGGTCCTAAAGACAAGCAATCCTTATAGAAAAGGCTCTTCTTCTCCCATACATAGTCCATGCCATTTTTCTTATTCTCTTCATTGATGTCCTTAAAAGCACCAATGTTATCCATGTCATATCGAGGCACAAAACGAAATTCCTTCATTTTATTAGGCATCCTATATGTGATCCTATCGGTGTCACTAGCAAATCGGATTGTCCCATCTATCTCATCATATTCTAACCTGGACACTTCAACAAATGGTTTGCCAAACACAACATGAGATAAGCGACAATCAATATATCACTAGCTAGGTCTTCAACAACCATAAAGTCAGTGATATAAGTAAAGTTCCCAACAAAGACATGTAGACCTTTAATTCTCCCGACAAAGTTAAAAATTCCACCGGGGTATTTGGGATCTCTTCTAGGTCCAAGCCTTGTTTTCACTATATCATTATAGACACTTGAGGACATAATGTTGATTGGGGATTTAAAATCAATGTAAGCATTGTCAATGTGTTTATACCCAATCATACATGGTATCTTAGCATTCTTAGGATCGCCTCTCTTTATCTTAGGTTCAATTCTAGTGAAAGCAGGTCGAGGGTTATCAATAAGATTATTATAGTACGCAATCTCCTCCTTAGTGGGGTATAGATAGAAATAGTCATCTAGCTTCATATCTATCTCCCCTTCCTCAAGTTCCTCAACAACATCCTCAAAATCTTTAGTTCCTAGGTCCTTATTTGAATACAAGGCGGTCGCTAGGTCAATAAATGCATGGTCGAGCTCAACATTAATCAACCTATTAAGCTCCCTAAGTTCCCTAATCTCATTCTCGATTTGTTCAAGTAACAAAGCCACTTCTCTACGGGAAAGGGGTGGATTCGCTTTTTCCATAATGGTCAACGGAATAGTCAATGAATTTAATTTACTAACAAATACACGAAGAAATAAGATAGACTAAAGAAAACCTAGAAATAAAAATAAAATCTTACTAGAAAGGAATCTAGCAAGTAGACCTAATAAAAAGAAATCCTAACCTAGACAATAACTATTCCCCGGGCTGCGGCGCCAAAAACTTGATATGTGGGAATCGCACCAGGCTTTACTTCTCGAGGGATCTCGAGAAGCTTACAACCCCCACCAGGCAGTGTACCTGATCATTGTAGTATATTATAGTCACAAGTACCAGGGGATTGATTGTTCAACTCAGGAATAGTGTCGCTAGGATTAGAAAGTATCCTAAATTAAATCGAAAGGTGAGGGATGATTCTTTTTGTATTAAAATGTTTTATTAAAGCAATAAAATCTCGGGTTTTGAAAGAGTGGGCGGAATTAGTTGCTAGTCAACTAACCCAATAACTACAAATGCAATCAAAATAAAATGATAGAAATGAAAATAAATCTAATTATACTAATGTGGTGTAACAATAATGGGGAAAGTTGTGTTTACTTAGGTTTCATTACTCCCTAGATATCTTTTACAGGTTGATAATCTGTTACAATTGCATGGATGACGGGTCGTATTCCTTAATACTAGTCGTAGGGCCGTGTACAATATTCCCTAACTCTATAGGATCCTACTTCACTCCTATGTCGAGCCGTTAGAAGCTCCTAACATGGGATCATTAGAATTCTCCTACGCATTAAATACAACCAAAAATCATAGTACACCTCTGATCATGTTTCTTAAGACGTTCAAGCATGTTACCAATGGAAGTTTGCCAGTTTTCTTAAGCCTAACATCGAATACAATCATCCGTAACAACTATAAACAAACAATCAACCCATAATTAACATCTAGGTTTCACTACATCTAAGCAAACACAAAAGAGATCTAGCCGAGCATGTTAAATTGAAGACAAGCGTAAGATATATTCAAACAACACATAGACATATTGATTGAATTGAAAAAGTACTTATCTCAATTGAACATGAAAAGTTTCAAAGGGTAAAAACCTTGAAAAAGCTGTGAAAATCGAACTAGGGTTTTTCTCCAAAGTTGCACCCTAAAAGTTACACCCTAATAAATGAAAATTGCAAAACTATATATAGATTTTACAGGGTGACGGCGTCAAGAAGAAAATTCTGACGCCGTCAACTCGCTGCCTATAATGAAATCGGATTGCCTAGATCCACTTTTGAGGCTGTCATGTGTAAAGTTGCTCTGCGCCGTCACTAACAATTGGACCATGACGGCCTTGGGTGACGCCGTCGTGTCCTTAGTACAAAACTTTCTGGATCGTCATGTGCACCATCACCTTCCACCTCTTGTATTACTCTTGACACCATCATTAAGGATCTTGTGACGCCGTCAGGTACTGTTCCCAGCAAGGAAAATTAAGACTTTGCCGTTTTCTTCACTTTTATGCTCCAAAAACGTCCAAAATGCTTCCTTTTCCAGATTTCACTCCAATAGTACATAAAATGACAAAAGGAATGATTTAGGGCAATATTTGATTAAATAAATTTGAATCCGGGCTTAAATGACCCCCTAAACACGGTTCATTTTTCGCCTCATCATAGGTTGCTTCATGTGAGGAGTATTAACTTCTGAATTATGATGGCCCGAACAGTATTATGTTGATAACATAATAGAATAATAGGGAGCTTCATGTGAGGAGTCATATACTTCTGAATTGTGATGGCCCGAACGGTGTTATATTATATCTAAAACATTAATGAACCTAAGAACAATAACTTAAGAAACTTAAACAAGATAACTAAAGCTTGACATACATCTAAACCCACAACACACTAAGATACGTGAGTAAGGCATTCTAGTTCCCGAGTCACTTTTTGCATCATTTAGATTTCCCTAAGCCCAGGTGAGTTCATAGCCTCATACTCTTTTTAAAAGTTTCACTCTAAATGCTTTGCAAACCCTGTGAGGGGGATACATGCTACTTGATTTACTTAAAATCGAATACAAGTCTTTTTCTTTGGTTGTTGCACGAGTAAACTAACTGCCACCACTACATAACCAAAATTCATGAATCTAATTGTTTGGGATATTTTACCTACGCAAACGCGAATATAGTTGATAGATCTATTGGAGTTTGACAACTCCCGTTGGTATTAACACCTCTCTGGGTGGTACCAATAAGTACTATATTTGAACCCACTCAAGGTTTATCTTTGGCAAGTTATCCTTCCCATCCCCTCATGGTTAGGTCTACAGCCCCCATGACCCGGATTGTTAACGTGTGGTTCATGAGCTTAGTGCAACATACCCCACTCATGATAATTGTGCATGCATCACAATTATCAAAAACACACTACATTTTCCCAGATGGGTGTAACAACGGAACCCAGGGAACTTGTATTGACTAACACTTAAACCTATGACTCTCACTTAACACCTAGTGTTGACTTTTTAAGCATGTATTCTAGGTATACTACTTCTAGGGAGATATGGCAGAAGGAGGCACTAAGCTCGGAGGACTTTCAGCCCGGTTATCATTCAAACATAACCTAACACCTAGATTTTTGGGACCTCATCAAAAGTAAAAGTATATCTTTTACAAATAAAACTCTGATAATTAAATGAATGATAACTAAATTTCTAAAACGTCTATTTTTGAGTCATTTTCTATTACTGTAACTGTGATTCTATGAAGTAATACCCCAAACACTTAATCCGCTGCGATCAGTGAAAAATGGGGGTGTTACAGATTGGTATCAGAGCTTCAGTTGTAGAGAACAAGGTGAAAACCTAAACTATAACTATTTTTCCTAAACCCGAGAAAGTCCTCAGTACCTTTGCCATCCTCCGTAACTATACGTGTTAAGGTTAGTATAATAATTGCCTGCTTAACTACTAAATGATTTACAATATTTTTACTATTATCTAGTTTTGGCTACTCCCCACTACCCTACCCCCATCTCATCTAGCTTACATCCGGAGAATGATCTTCCCTCTCCGAATGTACTAGATTATTCCCCTAAACCCTAAATTCTCAATCACTTAGAAGACTCTAGGAATAGTTTAGATATACCTTCACCTTTAGGATATACCCGTTCCTTAGATAACCCTCATTTAAAACACATAAGATATTTCTATACTAAGACATCACCTATACCTCCCATAAACCCTATTATACACCCACCATTCCCCACATCTAGATTAGAACCCTATGGTTTCTTTCTCTCTAGAGAACCATATATACCTAAAAACCCTATCCCTGCCTATACCCCTAGATATGACCTTAGGCAACCCTACACCTTAGGACCTACGCCTTATTTAGTAAACCCTCCCATTTCATCTTGGAAAGATGAAATTGGAGAAAAACCCTCTATGACAACTTTAGAAAATGAGGAAAATCAATTAGAGGAAATTTTAAATAACTTAGATGAGATTTTCCTTGACCTTCTTGAGAAGATAGAAAAAGGTCATAATAATAACTTGGATAATCAACCTGACTATAGTAGTTTAAGAAACACTTTACAAGAAAACCGTTTTAAAGTAGCTAAAATGCAGAAAAACCAAATGAAACACCACCATAAAATAGCCTTTGCCCGCTTTAGAATTTGCAATTTAGAAAAGATAATAGATAATGATGAGGAAAATTTTTAATCAAACCTAGAAAACACAAACTCTTGGAATTAGAAAAACCTTAGAAACCCCTAGGTAATATGATTTTTATACCCTAGAATAGTTAGTGCCTATAGGATATGTAAGATAGGAAATGAATAAAATAAGTTAGGTTTAGAAACTACCTAGTACCCCTTAATTAGGATAAATTAGATAAACCCCTTCGGAAAAAAAAATACCTCTCCTACATTACCTTAGGTCACCCCTAACCCAATAGTAACCCCCTTAGGAATCTAGATATAACACATAGAACATGATAAATTAGGTACCTGTTATAGCCTACCCTTAACCCTTACCCTTAGGAATTTAGGAAAACTACCCCGATGTCTTAGATATATAGAATCTCTATACTGTTTTAAACTCCCCTCATACTTCCTCCTTCCCTAAAACTCAATCACCACCAAACACTTTCCCTTATCAATGGTGAGAATTCTTATTCTACACCATAGAGATCTGAATTCTTTCTCCTCTGATCTCTAAACCATAACTACTTCCTTAGCTTTCTTAAGCTATTTCCTTCATAGTTAGAGATTCTACCCCTAACTATCCCAAACGCAAATATATGATAATCATATACAAGCATATTCCTATCCTTTTTCCTCTTCATTTACTTAGATTACTATGATTTTTCCAAGTTAGTTTTCCCCATCCCCTTAGTAAAACCCAAAGCATATTTAGGATTCCCATACTTGAGGATAGAAATAACATTAGGATATCCCTAGAAAACATAAGCTTAAGTATAGAATACCTTAGATCACTAAGATAGGCTATTTAAGAAACCCTTGAGGAATTAGAAAAATATAGGATTAGAAATCCTAAGATTTTATAGGATAGAAACCAAAATCCCTACCCCAATAAATAGAAAAATTAAGAAAACATCCCTATAAGATAGAATTTAGCTTAGAAAATTCCTTAGGATTAGAACCTAGAAATATTAGGAAAAACATAGTAGTAAATAGTAAAACCTCTACAACAAACTATTAAACGCCTAGTTTAGGATAGACACATAGCAAGATTCTACCATATAGGAATAAGTAGTTTTAGGATAAAAATTGCCCTTGCCTAGTCTCTTAGGATACCCACACATATATTTGAGGATTTATATTACATCTTAGGATTTGACATTTCTTAGAATACACATTAGGAAATTCCACTTAGGAGATACTATAGATACTACCCTAGCTGGTTTCAAATACCTAGGAATAGTAATACTTATAAAAAATAGTAATAATGGTAGTAATAGACAACTTAAAACAGAAGAGAAAACCCGAAACTACACCTAAGAATAAGGATACTCCTAGTAAACCCTTAGGAAAGAAAACCTCTAAGCCTACACCCTCTTTAGAACCCTCCACTTCAAATGAACCAAACACCTCACCCTTAAAAATTAGGATAGGAAAAACTAGAATAACCTTAGGGGGAAAACAAATTTTGGAAAAGAATCTAGTTAATCTAAAACTCCATTAGGATACAATCTTTCAGGTATCCTATACTCTTACTCTTCCATTTAATCTTATTCTTCCGTTTTCTCTCCTTCTACCGTTTAAATCTCCTTCTCCCGCCTTTTTCCTACTCTTCCATTCAAAATCCCATTTTCCCACCTTTTACCCCACTCTCCTATTAAAATCCTATTCTTCCGTTTTCCCCACTCTACCGTTTAATCTTATACCCCTATACTTTTCCACTTCACCTAAACCTACCCTTCCATCCATCCATTATCTTCCATTCTTTCATACCCTCCTATTTCTTCCGTTTCTTTCTTTCATCTTCCTCACTCCTTCCTACAAAAATCCCTCGTTCCATTTCCTTCCATTCTTTTTATCCCTACGTCATTTTACACTCTATTTTCTTCTCTCTATATTCTCTCCCTACCTCATCCTACAACGTTCTAAAAGCAGAACTTGTATTTCTCGTCATATCACAAGTTTCTATTAGTTAGAACTTGTAAGAATATCTACATCAAACTGTAATCCTCATTATGTTCGATAATGATATTAAATCTCGCTGTGCAAGAATTACAAAAATGAGATCTCCAACGCCCATCATTCTAGTCATAACATGGGAATTTATCATGTGGCAAGTTGCTGAACAGGAAGACTGTAGAACTTGTCTCTATCATGACTAGAACTTGTCTCTATCATGACTAGAACTTTTCTCTATCGTGACTAGAATTTACCTCTACCATAGTTAGAACTTGTCTTCACCATGAATAGAACTAGTCTTCATCATGGTTGGAACTTGTCTCTAAAATATTCCCGTACCACATCTCCTTAAGTGTGGTAAACTCTCTTCTTTTTCCGCCAATACTACTTAAGGATGATTTATAATGACTGTCCTATTAAAATGAACTAGGTCGCTCCTTCATTTTAATGAGAAAATTTTAAATCAAATGGGTTATGAATTTATACGCTCTTGTTTACAAATATTGGGACGCCTTTATTTGTAAGTAATGAGATATAAATGAATAAGCCTAAGTATCTGGCAACTGTGCAAGCATTTCCTACTACGCTTGTGCAAACCTTCCTTTCTTTGCATACCATTCTTCTTAGATATAAGAAAAATCCTTCCCTACAACTCTTTTCTTCCTATTATCTTTCTCGACTTATTCTTTCCCCTACCCCTACGATTATCTAAATCTCGGGACGAGATTTCTTCTAAGGGGGTAAGACTGTAACAACCCACAAAACCTCATTACTATCATTCCCATTACAAATACCTATAGTAGGTATTTCACAGGTAAATTTTTGCTTTTTATGTGCATTTATTACTTGCATGACTCACTAGACCTACTCACGTACAACCACAAGCCAAATAACTCAACATTCACATCCTATAAACCCCTCGTATGTGGCATAAGATCACCACAACACCATAATAAGTAATCTACCAATCTAAAACGCCAAATATATCACAAAACCCTAATAAACCTTAACTAAACTCTAATTAGGTTTATGTGCTTATTTGAACCTATATGCTTAACTTAACTAGTTTGAAAGTGTCCAAGGTTTAAGTATAAGTTACCTTAGGAATATTAGGATACCTTAGGACTATTAGGCATTAGTACAACCCTTTAGAACTTAGGTACAAGTCCCTTAAGCACAAAACCATAACTAAGTCATAACTTCCTAGAATTAGGTCTAGACTATCCTAAAACTTCACCATAGGTTACCACCACTTAGTATAAGCCTCTTAGGACCTAGGATTAGTTATTAGACACTCATAGGACACTAATCTAGGCACAAAACCCTGGAATAAACCCTAACCACCCACTAAAAACAAATAGGTCATTTAGGTTACAAAACTAGGTCAAACCTTCCCAAATCTTTCCCATAAGTTACCATCACTTAGTATAAACCCTTTAGAACTTAGGATTAGTCACTAAACACTCTTAAGAACCTAACCTAGGCACTAAAACTTAGGTAAAACCTTAAACCCTCACTAAGTAAAACTAGATCTAAACTTAAACCTAAACTAATAAAATCTAAACATAAGCACCTCAAACACCTCAACCAAGCTCCCTAGCACCTCTCCCTAGTTAAGCTAGCTCTATAACACCTTACAAGCACCCACACAAGTATGTGCATCACCTACTTGTCACCTACTTAACTAAACCATCACTAAACCACCACTAATCACCCTAAACCACCAATAAACCACCACTAATCACCCTAAACCACCATTAAACCTCCCAAGCAGCTTACAAGCACCTCTAAACACCCACACACACACACACACCTCCATGGCTGCTTACAAGTAGGTGCATCACCTACTTCCGTCGCGGCTCCATTTCCACCACAAACACCCCTACACCGCCTATAGCTTCACTATCTCACCACCCTAGCTTCCATTAGTCAGCTACTAGCTTGTAAGAGTCACCTCCCCCCCCCCCCCCCACTAACACCTCCTCCTTCCCTTGCTTGCTCTCCAGTCCTCTCGTACCCTATAAATAGCTCGACCCCCTCTCATTTCAAAAGCACACCTTCTCTTCTTTATCCACATTAAACTTCTGTATCTAGTAGTAGTACTCGAGCTATAGTAGGCCTAGGAGTCGAGCAAAGCAAGCCAAGGACCCTTGTCGAGTTGTTTTCCTATCGCTAAAAACGCCAAACCTAGTTAACCCTCGTTAAACCCTAACTAACCAAGTAAGATGTCACAACCCGTAATTTCTATCAATGCTATTTCCACTACGACTTCTACACCAGGTATTTTTACTATAAATTTTTTGCTTTTTCAAACTAACTAGACATGCCTGCGCAACGACCGGTATAGTATGTCAAGTAAAAACCTTACATTAATACGTTAAAATACTATAATAAAACCACTAATAGATAGGTTTCTCACGAAACCCTAATAACTATAATATAATATAACGAAATACTAAACCCTAAAACACGAACCCTAAAAATCTCTATTATAAAACCCTAACTAATATAACATATTAAAACACCTAATACGTAAAAACTTAATATTAATATAAACTATATTAATAAACCTTAATATACTTATTATAAAACACATCTTACTATACCGTAATACCCTAATAATAAAACTAAAATTACTCTAATATACTTATTTTAAAACTTATAAAACAAATACTCTATATATAAACTAAAAACTATAGTATTTTATAACTTAACTAATAAAAATAAACGATCTAAAGTACCCTTTTTACGTCAAGTTTAAAGGCTATAAACTTAATCTAATAAGCTACAAATGTAACACCCCCAAAATACCGCAGCGGAAGACTGTGTCATTGGGATGCTACTTCAGGGCACAAAGTACAAGATATAGAAAACGAACTCTAAATGAGACGTTTTTGAAAAGTTACCATTCGAATTGATAAAAGTAATAGTTTACAAAACAAGGATCCCAAAGTAGTATGATACATAAGTTTTTAAAGTGTATCGAATGGTAAACTATAAAAGTGAAAGTCTCCAAAAGCATGCCCTAAGACTCTCAGCTCCACAAACCTGCTATCGCCTTTCTAACCTGAGATAAACATGCTTAAAAGTGTCAACACAAAGGTTGGTGAGTTCATAGAGTTTGTCTTAATGCAGTTGAAAAAGCTTATAAAGAATGTTCACACAGCAAAGGCATCGTAAATCCACTCAGTTGCAAGTCCCGTCATAAGAGACTTGTAACCTGTGTGTTCACAACCCACTGCTACAATGTATAGTATGAGTAAGATATGTATAAGTTCATAACAACAGTTTAGCAATTAGTAGTGAGTCTACACTTCATCTCCGAAGACCTCACCTAAGTATGTATACTTCCATGGTTGTGCCCAGAACCTTAATCTGGGGCCATAAGAAGTATATATGTTTCCATGGTAGTGCCCAGAACTAAATCTGGGGCCATTGGAAGTATGTATGTATGTATCCATCACAGTTTAGTATAACACAGTTAAGTATAACACAATCACGTATGTATGACATCAAGTATAATGTAATCAAGTATAATGTTATCAAGTATAATGTTTCCCCAGTATAAATGTTATGTAAATCTGTACAAGTAAGCAAGTAGTAGCATGTATCTCCCCCAAAGAGTTGATAAAACAATTAAAAGAGTAGGGGCTATGACTCACCTCGAAGTAATAGTACAATGCAACGGAATGTTAAGGACAACAATGCACGGTTATCTGCCGCAACCTAAAATGAATGATGAATGATCTCATTTAGATCACCAAATGATGTTATGAATGTCCATGCTCATGTTTCTATACCACTCTAGTCTTTGGAAAAACACTTGTGTTATCAAAATATATAATCCAAGAATTTGGAAAAATATTGCTATTAGAAAATATAATAAGCTAGTTGTAATATATATATACTTATATATATATAACGTAAGTTTCCATGTTAGCGTTGAAATACTCGGGTTGTAATCCTTGAAATGATGAAAATATACTCGTAATAACTAATACTACATTAGTTATAAAGCTTGGTACTTAATATTACTTCTAGCTCATAAATGTACTTCGTAGTTTTTGTGCCATTTTTATTAAAAGCTGTCAAATATAAAGTGGTTTTAGCCGATATTCAAACGTGAATATCTTTGTCGTTACTTGTCTGTTTTACTTGTTCTTTATGTCCACGGTTACGTCTTAGTATGTAGTAATATATTTTGGAAAGCTCGGCTCCTCCGGGTTAAGTCTAAAGCCTCTTTTTGACCGACGAAAAACGTCCAACAGCAACTAATTTCCAGAAAATACTTTTCGTCAACAATCTTGCAAAAATCATAACTTCTTCGTTATAAGCTCTTTTTAATCCGTTCTTTCGCCTACGGATTCGTTTTTGAAAGTATTTTCTAAAAATTTTGCCAAAGTTTTCTTGGTGTTTACTGATTTTCCAGATTTTTACAAAACGGGACAGCATGTCTAAAATAGGTTCCAAATCATGTTTCCAAGGTTAAAAATCAATTTCTACCATCACCAAACCTCTTGTAATCACCACATGGCTAATCTAATCCTACCATACACCTTCTTAGGGTGCCATGGACTCCTAACCAAGTTATTAGAGCAAGGGGATTCATAACTAAAAAGTTAGGGTTTGTATGTTTCATTTTTGACAAAATAAGTGGTGGTATAGCTAGTTGTACATGGTTTTTAGCATGGAAATCATGTAATACAAGTAAATATAAGATGTTTCATGTAAAAATAAAAATGATAACTTACTTGACAAAATGAGATGATTATAGGATGATTATGCTTGATGTTCTTGTGTTTTTGTTGATTGATTCTTGTTTAGGCATGTAAAAGGAACAAGTTTAGTGTTATAGCTTTTCAAAAACCATGGATGGATCTTGGAGAAGATTTTGGGTCGTGGGTTATGGAAGAGAGAAAGAGATGGGAAGAGTTTTCTTCTTATCTAAAAAGCATGGATTATGATTTAGGTTTTTGATTTAGTAAAGTTATAAGTGGTTTATTTGTTAAATAATGATAATCAATGCACAAGGTTAAAAAGGGGTGTATCATGGCTGGTTTTTCAAGGGTGAAAGGGGGGGGTTAGGGTACTTGGTAGTTATTTAGGAAATCTTGCAAGAATTTGTGCTATATTGTGTTTTTAGTTACGATCGGGTACCGGTTTTATTAGAAATAAATGTTCACGAAGTTTACCGGGATGAAATAAAGTCATAATAATGTTGAAAATATGTTAAAAATATGTTGGGTACAATTACTGAGTGATCGGGTGATTATTGTTTAGTTTTCACGAAAACCGTCGTTATATTCGTACGCGTACGTTATAAATAAAATAAATTTCCAAAATACTGGGTAACTGAATGTTATAAGTTTTATGATGTTAAAATGGATATAAAAATATGTCGGGACCATTGTGGGAATATTTAGATATATTCGTCGTGTATAAACCGGGTGTTAACGTTTACTATAAATACTTATACGTAAAAACGTTAAATGTACTGAATATAGTAATTTGAAAATCCTGAGAGTGGTATAACATCAAAATGCTGTTATGATGATATGCAGACTATCTCCAGTCCGTATGCAGTGTTCTTAGCACTAATGAAATGAATTCGCACCTAAACCAATCCGGTTACGCGAATTTGAATACCCGTAAACTAAATTTACGATAAAATGAGTAATGCAAGTGAATGATGAAAACTTTTCCGGAAATGAATAGTGTTTAGTGAATAGTAAATTTCCCAAATGTTTCTCAGAATATCAAAATGACCTCGAAAATGATGAATAGTAAAACGATGAATAGTGTTTTATGAATAGTGTTTTATGAATAGTGTTTTTCCAAAGTTCCCGAAATGACCTGAAATGGTGAGTTGTGACAACAAAACACGAGCGCCTTAATAAGCTCGTGTCGTAGTACAATACGCCCCAAAAATATACCCCGTACTTGCTTAATAAACTCCGCGAACTAGCTATAAAAATCAATACAAACCAAACGTTTTCTTTTCCTTTTCTTTTTAGTCCTGCATAAAGTTTACAAACAAAACAAAATACTTTTGTTTTCTTCTTTTTTTGTTGCTACCTGAAACAACAAACCAAAACCTTTTACTTTATTTTTGTTCCCTAAATCACGACATGAACTAAAAACCAAAACTAAACCATATTTGTGTTTTCTTTCTTCTTTGTTCGAATTATCAACAAACAAAACAATACCATCTTTTAAAAAAAACCATATTTCTTTTTCTTTTCTTTCTTCTTCTTGTTCGAACAAATAAAGCAACCCACACCATTTTTGTTTTCTCCTTTAACAAACCAAACGTGACCCATTTTTGTTTTCTTCAATTTTAAAAACCTTTTATTTTGAGTCAAACTACAAACAAAACATGACCCTTGATCCCTAAAACTCGACAAAACCATTTTTTTCTCCTTTATGTGCGTCGACCCAAAAAAACCCAACCATAGTTTTCTCTTTTCTTTCTTCGGTGCTACTGTGTCACGACCGAAACCACAAACACCAAGCACCTCCATCACCACCTTAAGCTACCACCCACATACCTCCATCACCACCCCATCACCCTTACCTCACACCCTTGTCACATTTCTTAAACCCTAAGCAAACACCACCACCCCTCGTCACCCTTACCTCACTACCCCGTCACTTCCTTAACCTTTAAACAACACCTCCCCTCACTACCACTTACAACCGAACACATCACCACCTCGTCACCTTTTTGTAAACCGCCTCTACACCACCTCTAAGTTTACTTAGCCACCTCCCCCACCGCCTTTGACCACCTCCTCACTTTACTTGGCTATAACACCCCCAAAATCGATCAATACAGCGGAAGACTTATAATGACAGCGGAAGACTTTTGGGGTATTATATCGTGGATCTTTGTCACAATTATAGAAAACGACTCAAGTGAGACGTTTTAAGTTTTATTTAAAATACCAAATATTCATGTTTCCAAGAGGTTTAATTATTCAACAAGTTTTTATTCAAAGAGAAATAAGCGTTTCTTTATTTGCCCACTTCGTGCCTTTGCCATCCATTCCATTTAATTACCTGAGATAAACATGCTAAAAGTCAACAAAAGTTGAGTGAAATTCATAGGTTTATAATTAAGAGTTTGAACACAAGAGATAGGTGTTTATTGTATATAGATACGAATAAACAAGTTAGAAATCACATTCATTATTGCCTTAAGCTCATGACACTCAACGATTCAACAGACATCAAAATTATCCGTAATAATGATGTGAAATAAATAGCCCCCAAGATACGTATTTGCCAGTAACCTATGATATTCAAATAAAGTGCATTTGGTGACTTTCCTCTAGCAACCAAATGGGGATTGTCAATCCCTAATAGATCTATTCACAATTATTCACGTTCACCCTTCAAGTGATTAAGGTTCATGATCGAGGGACTTTTGGCAATAGCTACTTAAGCAATAATAATATCAGGAAAAGACTTGTGTTCGGTTTTTGAGCATATATCCCCCCCACAAAAACAAATTAAATGTGGGCTATGAACTCATCTTAGTAATACAGTAGAATAATCGTAATCTCAACGATGCAAGGCAACGGCTTCACACACAACCTAAAAGATATGGCAAGTTTCAGTTTTTAAGTCTCGTTTAATTGCGAACGTTTATTATTAGTTATGAATAATCCAAAATGTGCATAGGTGATGTGTTACGTCGTAGATAAAATAGGTAATGGTTTCGTATTGTTTTATCGTCTAAAATTTAATTATCGTTATATAAATTTTATACGTGTATATATATATATATATATATATATATATATATATATATATATATATATATATATATATATATATATATATATATATATATATATAGTTACGTTTATCATTTCTATTATTTCAATATATATATATATATATATATATATATATATAAAATTTATTATTTAAAAATCAATATTACTATTTGAGCCCTTAAGTTTCTCAACTTTACACATTTTACCCTTAACGGAAAATATTTACGTCGTTAGTCCAAATATATATGTATTTACGTTTTAAGTCCAACATATCAATATTTACATTTTTCAATCCCAAGTTTCAATATTAACAGTTTATATCGTTAGAAAACAGATTTGACACTTTCTACCCAAAGTTTAAACGTTTGACACTTTTAGTCCCTAGTTAACAAAATTTTGCAAATTTAGTCCAAAAATTACCAAACTTGAAATTTAACATTTTTATAATTTCAATAAGCTCAGAAAGTGTAAAACAGCTTATTCCAATAGCTTATTAGCTTATTTTTCTTATTTTTCACAAAATGGGCTTAACGAGTCCAAAATTAAGGCCCGTTAATGTTTTTCGATCCAAAGAGTTTGGGGGAACATTGGGTTGGTCAAAATCCATCATTTTAAGTCCTAATAATGTTTCAAAAGAGCTTTTACACCTAGCTTATCGTAATAAGCTAAAACTAGCTTTTTGGGCTTATCGGCCCACATATAGTTTTTATTTTCTGAAAATGTTATGAAAACTCGTTTTGCTTTAGGCTTGTTCAAGTGACAAAATCAAGTTGTTAGGCCTCGTTATTTATTATTCTCGTTAGTATACTAGGTAGACAAATAGTTCGTATAAAAATATTAGATGGTCATGTGTCGAATATTAAAATAGCGAGGTCAAAGTGTAAGCCAAAAACTCAATACGCAAATTTATAAAAACTCAAAATAAATCTAAGTCTTTTAGTTAAATCGTATAGGTCCAACGTGACTTAGAAACGTGTGATTATTTTTGTGTATACGTTAATATAAGTTCAAATCTTTTATAGGTTCTAGTTAATGACTTAACTAACTATGAGTACGACGTATAAAACATAGGGGTTGTGTTTATAATTTATGATTTATTAGCCTCAAGTGATTGTGCACAAACATAAACATACGTATATATATAAATAGAAATTAAGTTTCAAGGCCTCACCTCACCTCTAAAAGGTGGTGTAAAACGATGAGTAAGGATCGTGTGAGTGCAAAATGGCTTCGTGGTTCACTTCACGTTCCACCAAAGGTTTAAGAGGCTTCAAGTTTGGTCTCCTAGGTTCACTTGAGACGTGGTTCTCTTGGCAATCCGTATGTCCTTCAACCACTCCTTCTCGTTACTATTTTTGTGAAATGTGGTACGTATGAGTGTATGTGACATTTTGAGTTTGCATGGGGGTCTTTTATAGTGAGTTTTAAAGGGTAGAAACAAGCTAAGATCACATGTGTTGGCGTGTGCATGTTAGGCGAATAGTAACGCCTCTCCTTTTGTCCAATCGGGTTTGTACAAAGCTAGGATCTTGTGAGATCTCCTCTATTCATTTCTGACATTTCATGTATGCACATTGTGCGCTTACTTGTCATTGGGGAACAGGGGAGGCAACAAGGAATGACATGCCACGTTTTGGTCTTATCTTTGCATGGGGTGTTTTGTAGTTCACTTTGGTCATATCCAAGGTAGTAAACGAGCGAGAAAGTGTGTAACAAATATCATTTCTGTTTCTTGGGCACTAGGTGATACGAGATATGTAAAAATATATACATGTTATGTGTAGAAATCGTAATAAAATAGGGGTGTTTTGGGCGTGGTCGCGACAGAAAAACAAACAAAGAAAAAGATAATAGGGTGCGTTTGGGCTTGTAACTGGGCTTGTGGTTTGTGTCGGCCCAAAACAAAAGAAAGAAATAAAAGGAGTCCGTTTGGTTTGTATTTGGATACGTGGCCCATTGGGTGTTGGGGGCCCACATGGTATGTTTCAAATATCGTGTCGAGGTTCGAAAATATTAGCGTTCTCGGGAAGTTTCGTAGGTTTGGGGAATATAAAAATAGTATACGGTATTTAGATGAAACATATTGTTATAAATATAAACGTTTTATATATATTTATAGTTCGCAATAATTATAGGTTATCTAGGTGTGTGTAAGCATCGTTCCTGCTTAAACAGTTAATCATAGTTATCGTAGTGGTTCCAATATCAAGCCATAACATAAAAAAAAAAATTTGTTACCCGTAAAAATGGTGTTAAATTATCATAACATCGTTTTATTCGTTCGTGTGCATTTACTAATCGTAAGGGAAATTTACGAGAGGTTACGTTGGCCACCACTCCAAGTTTACTTAACCTTAGGGGCTAACGAGCCCTATAAATACCTTGCATACCCTCTTCATTCAAATCACTTTTCTAAAAATACTTGGTCCGGACACAGTAGCAAAGAGTCCTAGTAGTCTTAGGTGTCGAGAGAACTAGGCTAGAAACCTTGTCGACTCCCTTTTCTTATCACGATAACCCAAAACCCCTCGCGAGTCTTAACCTTCGGTTACGTAAGTCTTTAAACTAGTTTTATAAGCTTAAGTACTCTTTTAAAATAATCATAAGCCTTAAAAATCTCTTTTACTACCTAAAAATATATTTTTCATAAAATAAGGACTAGTTTCGTAACGCTTAACCTGCATGGGGGTATATATCATAACTTTTTAAAACTAATAACTAAAAGGGTTAAAATGACATTTTAATAAAGTATAACTATAGGGGTATATATGCAAATAGTTAAAACTTAATATTTAATATATAATATGTTAATACAAATATCGCCTAAAAACGTTATTTATATTTTACGATCTTCTCTAAGTTTTGTTAATGACAAATGTAAACTTTAGTTTCTAAGTAAAACATAATCTTAGTTTTAAAGACATGCATAAACTAGACTTTTGCTACATTTTACATTTCATAAAACACAACACTTCTTATTTTCTAAAAATAGAATTGTAAAATCACATTTATGGCAAGTTTTGTCATTATACATTTATGGAAAGAAATGTGTTTGACTTACTTAGATGTTGCTTGCAAGTTTTGTGTTTGACTTGATATTATGTGATGTGACATTGTTTGGTTTGCAAGAGTAATGAGATGTGACTTTGTTTGGTTTGCAAGATTTATTGCAAAACCAATTGCAAGCCCGGCGGTACCCTGGAGGTACACGGGCGGAACCCTTCTCAGGGGTCCGCCTGATCCGCCAGACCTGCAGAAGGTTTTGGCTATAAATATTGAGCCACAAGTTGAATTTTGGCTCATCACTTGACAATATATTTTACACACACATTCATTCTTTCATCTAACCTCTTAACATTTCATATGTGAAGTTTCTTTTTGTAGCAAAGAGATTCACGAGCTTACTAAAAGTAACAAGTATTGAACACAACGTTGCAAGACTTGTTACCTTTGCATTGTGTAGACTTGAGTAGTTTACACTTCATTTGATTGTGTATTTTCAGTAGTGATCGGTTAGTATTTTAGTCCTCAAAATACAAAGTGTATAGGGAGTAGTTGTACCCTTGTAAAGAACTAACGGGAGTGGTTGTACCCTTGGTAAAGAACTCGACATCTAGCTTTGTGTCGGTAAAAGTATAAGCAACGTGTAAGGTTTTCTCCGCCGGTGAAAGGAGCTTGTTGACTAGTGAAAGAAACTCTCGAGTTGGATACTCGGGGCATGGACGTAGGGCAAGGAAAAAGAGTCCTTGTAGCCGAACCACGATAAATACTCGTGTTGTGGTTTGATCGTTTCTTTCATTTACTTGCATATTATATATTGTGTTTGTGTAAATATCTTTGATCAAACGGATTGTTTCAAAGCTAACTTAACAAGTTAAAAAGATTTTAATCGGTAAACTATTCAACCCCCCTTCTAGTTTTCCACAATTGGCATCAAGAGCTACGTTACTCAAGCTTTTAAAATATATTGTGTTTTAAAACTTGAAACGATCCATGGATTTTGAAAATTACAAGGAAGGGCAATCTATGCAAAGACCACCACTCTTTGAAGCAAATGGTTTTATATATTGGAAAAACCGTTTTGAAACTTACGTGAAATCTAAAGATATAAATTTGTGGTATATAATTATTGATGATGATAACGTAGTTACTAACATCAAAGATGATGATCAAAAGAAATTAATAGGTAAAAATAATGAAGCTAAAATGATGCTTTACAATGCTTTGCCTAAGAAAGAATATGAAAGTCTTTTTGTGTAAAACCGCCAAAGATATTTGGCAATCTTTAATTGTCACTCATCAAGGAAACTCACAAGTTAAAGATAACAAAATTGATCTTCTTGTTCAACAATATGAACAATTTGTTATTTCCGAAGATGAGATTATTGATAATGCTTTTGCTAGATTGAATACTATTATTACTTCACTTAAAGCACTTGACGAATCTTTTTGTAGTAAGAACTTTGTCAGGAAATTTCTTAGAGCACTCCATCCGAAGTGGAGAGCAAAAGTGACGGCAATTGAAGAATCCAAAGATCTTTCAAGCATGTCACTTGATGAGCTAATTGGAAACCTCAAAGTTCACGAAATGGTAATGGAAAAAGATTCGGAACTAGTTAGAGGCAAGAAAGAAAAAGTTAAGTTCATTACCTTGAAAGCTAGAGTCCAATCAAGTGATGATGAAGAATCTACTTCGGATAGTGACGATGAGGAATATGCTATGGCCGTTAGAGACTTCAAGAAGTTCTTTCGTAGAGGAGGAAAGTTTGTAAGGCAACCTAAAGATGACAAGAAAACTTTCCGAAAAGATCGTGATGATAGGAAAGGAAAGGTTGAAAGAAAGTGCTATAGGTGTGGAGACACAAGTCATCTTGTAGGAGAATGTCCAAAACCACCTAAGAGCAAACCTCAACAAGCTTTTGTGGGTGGTGCTTGGAGTGACTATGAAGGAGATGACGATGAGCCAAAGAATGACGATGTTGATCTCATGGTTCACAACTCAAATGAGGTATTATCCGACTCATCTTACTCCTCTATTGATGATGACACTTTACAAAAAGAATATAACAAACTTTGTGAATTGAGCTTAAAAATCATAAACAAAAATAAATTTTTAAAAACTAAAAAGGAGTTTTTAGAAAATGAAGTTTATGAGTTAAAAGAAAAAGCTAAGAGATTAGAAAATAGTAAAGGTATTGACACACCTTGCAAATCATGTGAAGAGCTTAAACTAGAAGTTGAGAGACTCAAAATTACTCAAAATGATCTAATAAAACAAACCAGAAAGTTTAAGAAGTTCGATAAGAGCATTTCTTGTGCGGATGAAATTATGAAACTTCAAAAGTCACCCTTTGATAAAACAGGACTAGGATTTACGAAAATAGAAACTTCAATGGGTCAAATGAAACAAGAAAAGATTGCACAAGAAACAAATAAAATTGCTACAACAGCCTGCGGATCAGGCGGAACCCAATTTAGGGTTTCGTCCGTTGGTCCCGAAGGTTCCGTCAGGCCTGCTGCAGCAGTAACCTCATCCACTTCGGATCGTTCAAAATTTGTTAAAGTTACATACAAAAGTGGAACAAAACCTGTGTTTAAAACTGGAGTAGGATTTAGTAAAAATGAATTTAGAGCTAAAACTACTCAACCAAGACCTAAGACTCCAATTCCCAAACGCCCCTTTCCAAAGAGCAACTTCAACGCTCGACCAAACTACCAACATGTTTGGAACCAAAACACTCCTAGACATTACCAAACTCCAAACCACATGCCATGGAACCCTTATGCTCTATTTTTCATACTTGGAACAAATTAATGGCATGCTTAATGGACCCATGAGAAATTGGGGACCAAATGTTTGAGTGTTTTTCATAAAATAGGTGTGCCTCAAGGTTGGTTTGGAACCGGATGAATGGATTAAAGATAGCGGTTGTTCAAGGCACATGACGGGTAACAAAAGCCTCTTCACTTCTTATCACAAATGTGACGGATGTAATGTTACGTTTGGTAGTAATGCTAAGAGCAAAATCATCGGAAAAGGTACAATCTCTCATGACTCCCTCTTTATAGATGATGTAGCTCATGTTGATAACTTAGATTTTAATAGCCTTAGTATTAGTCAACTTTGTCGTAATAAGTATAATGTTCTTTTTAGTGAAAACGGAAGTAAAGTACTTAAAGATGGTATAACCATAGCCAAAGGTGTCCTTAAGAACAACGTATATGTCAACTTTGTCGTAATAAGTATAATGTTCTTTTTAGTGAAAACGGAAGTAAAGTACTTAAAGATGGTATAACCATAGCCAAAGGTGTCCTTAAGAACAACGTATATGTCATGAAGATGGATCCAACATCTAGAGACAAACTTTGTCTTACCTCATTAGATGAATCTTCAACTTTATGGCATAGACGTTTAGGACACGCTAACATGAGACTAATACAAAACCTCTCCTCCAAAGACTTAGTTCGAAACCTACTCAAGTTGAAATATGACCAACACTTTTGTGATGCTTGCAAAGTCGGTAAACAAGTCCATAATAGCCATAAGGCTAAGAACTTGGTTTCTACATCTAGATGTCTAGAACTTTTGCATATGGATTTATTTGGTCCATCCGCTATACAAAGTTATGGAGGTAACTTCTACACTTTGGTCATAGTTGATGATTACTCAAGATATACTTGGACAAAATTTTTAAAAAGTAAAAATGAAGCTTTTGATAAATTTGAAATTCTAAGTAAGAAAATTCAAAATCAAGTAGGGTCTAATATTGTGTCTATTAGAACGGATCACGGTCGTGAATTTGATAATGAATTTCAATTTGGTAACTTTTGTGATAATAATGGAATAACTCATAACTTTTCGGATCCACGTACTCCTCAATCTAATGGTGTAGTAGAACGTATAAACCGGACATTGCAAGAGATGAGTAGAACAATGCTTAATGAACAAAACATTCCACAAAAGTTTTGGTGTAATGCCGTCGACACTTCAACGTACATTTTAAATCGAGTCCTAATTAGACCATTTTTGAATAAAACCCCTTATGAACTATATAAAGGTAAAAAGCCTACATTAGGATACTTTAGAGTGTTTGGGAGTAAATGTTTCATTGTTAACACCAAGGATTATCTCACCAAATTTGACCCAAAGTCTTATAAAGGTGTATTGCTTGGATATTCACAAAATAGTAAAGCATACATTGTTTTGAACAAAGAAACCTTAAGAGTTGAGGAATCGTTGAACATAACATTTGACGAGAGTCTACCTCCCTCTAAGACATCACCTTTGGTAGATGATGACTTAGTTGAAAGCCAAGCAATAGAAAATCATGAAATTTTAAGTGATGACAAAGAAGATGAACTATTTAACAAAGAACTTGTCAATGTCAAAGAATCTAAAACTCATCCATTAGATAGTGTCATTGGCAACATTAACGAAAGAACACTAAGATCAAAAGTTCAAAATGAAAGCAACTACTTTTGTTTCGTGTCAACCATTGAACCTAAAAATATTAATGAAGCAATTAAAGATGAATCTTGGGTAATTGCAATGCAAGAAGAGTTAAACCAATTTGTTAGGAATGATGTATGGACATTAGTTCCTCAACCAAAGAGTGAAACTATAATTGGAACAAAATGGGTATTTCGAAATAAAATGGATGAAAATGGAATTGTGTCTAGAAACAAAGCTAGGCTAGTTGCACAAGGATATAACCAACAAGAAGGCATTGACTACGATGAAACTTTTGCTCCGGTTGCTAGGCTCGAGTCAATTAGAATCTTACTTGCATATGCATGTGCACACAATTTTAAACTCTTTCAAATGGATGTCAAAAGTGCATTTCTAAATGGAGTCATTAATGAAGAAGTGTATGTTGCTCAACCACCGGGCTTCATCGATTTTGAAAAACCAAATCATGTTTACAAACTTAAAAAGGCTCTTTACGGACTTAAGCAAGCTCCAAAAGCATGGTATGATCGACTTAAAACATTCCTAGTTGACCATAAGTATACCATGGGCTTAGTTGATAATACTCTCTTCACTAAGAAGAAAGATTCACATATTATCATTATCCAAATCTATGTTGATGACATTATATTCGGATCAACTTGTCAAGAATTATGTGTGGATTTCTCAAAAATCATGCATGACGAGTTTGAAATGAGTACGATGGGAGAACTCAACTTTTTCCTAGGACTCCAAATCAAACAACTAGAAGATGGTATCTTCTTTAACCAATCTAAATTTATTAAGGACATGCTTAAGAAATTTAGACTAGAAGATTTGAAACCTATCAAAACTCCCATGTCCACGGAAACTAAACTCACCAAGGATGAGGAAAGTGAATCCGTAGATAGTACTAAATATAGAGGTATGATTGGTAGTCTACTTTACCTAACGGCTAGTAGACCCGACATTATGTTTAGTGTTTGTCTATGTGCTCGTTTTCAAGAAGATCCTAAAACTACCCATCTCGAAGCCGTTAAAAGGATTTTTAGGTATATTAAGGGCACTACACATTTAGGTTTATGGTATCCCAAAGGAACGGGAATAGACACCATAGTGTATGCCGACTCGGATCATGCCGGTGACTATGTCGATAGAAAAAGTACAAGTGGTATTTGTACTTTTGTTGGACATTGTCTCACCTCATGGTCCTCTAAGAAGCAAACGGCTCTTGCTATCTCAACAACGGAAGCCGAGTACGTTTCGGCCGGAAAGGCATGTCAACAAGCTCTTTGGATGAAGCAAGCTCTTGTCGACTACGGAATTCAACTCAACGACATCACAATTCTTTGTGACAACAAAGGTGCCATTGATCTTAGCAAAAACCCGGTTCAACATGCTCGTACCAAACATATTGAAATCCGTCATCATTTTCTTCGTGACAACATTCAAAAAGGAAATATCTCAATTGAGAAAGTTTCTTCCGAAGACAACATAGCCGACATTCTCACAAAACCCCTTAAACGTGAACCTTTTAACCTTCTTAGGCTAGGCTTAGGACTCATGGAACCTACATTATAGTTCTGTACATTAGACAAAAATCGCAAAAATCAAAACAAATCCATAACTATTTTTCTCAGCAGGGTCGGCGGAACCCTCACACATAACGGGCGGAACCCATTTCAGGGGTCCGCCGTATCCGCCGACCTTCAAAACCAAAATCTTTGTTTATATTAAACCAAATACCCATTATCTCATACCACCACTTCCAAACTACTACTATTCACTTTACCACCCATCCATACCTATGAATTCTTGGTCTTCCATTCATTTACATTGCAACTAAATCATCATTGTAAGTATTCTAAACATGATTACAATCCTGATTTGAGTCTAGGAATTCTATTTCTTGCACAAAAACAAAAACTTGGGGTTATACATTAACTTGAAAAACTCATGCATTAGATTAGGTGTTTAATAAAACTAATCATGTTTCCCATAGTTAGGAATTGCATCTTTAATTAGTATAAACATGTTTGTCAAAACACCCCATGTCAAATCCTTCCAAAAATTTCTCACAAGTAGGACAAATATTTTTTTCGTCTCACATTGAGAATACAAAATCAAAGCGTTATGTTTAAAACATCACTTGCATAATGTCTCTTGAATGCTAAAGGGAATACATAACAAATATGTATTTTCGGGTACATTCAAATGAAGTTACATTGAACTAGGAGCGTTTGGGTTATCTTTTGTTTTATAACAAAACTTGCATAAAACGATTTTGAAGCATCAAAATGAGTCAAGATAACCGCACCTCCACATTGTTTTCATATAGGCACACACTAGAACTTCCACATTATAATAGTGGTTTACGTAAACTAAAATGTGAAATTTTGTTGTTCTAGGAATCATCATGCCTCCTCTAACCCACTACGACCACAAGGACACCATTAAGTACCTACCAAAACACCACAAAACCAAAGGCCTTACCCCAAATCAAGTAAACATTTTCAAAGCACTAGAAAAACACTATGTCCATGAGGGTAGAACCATTGACCCGTCTTTCCTAGAAGGCACAAACCTTTACGCCGATTTTGCCACAATCAACTTTGAGTGTCTTTTGAATATCGACGAGCCTATTTGTCCTAGGTTCATTCTAGAGTTCTATGCATCCTCCGTCCTCTCCACGGATGATTATGGTCATATGTCTATCAACTTTAGGGTTAGCGGTCATCAATACTCCTTCACTCTTGAGGAGTTTGCTCAAATCCTAGGTGTTCCAAACCGTGGTACTTGCCTCTATTCCGACTTGCACTCCCTCTCAACTCTTGACAACCTCCAAGACCGTATCCACCCTTATGACACACCCCTTGTCTCAAAAGACGTTCTCCGTGACCACCTCTTTGTTAGGACCACCACCACTAGGAGAACCCACTCAGGGAATGAGGTCGATAAGGACCCATATGGAATGGAAATGAACGAACTCAAACCCCAATTCAAGAAATGGGAGGAAGTCCTTAGAGCCAATGTCATTAGCACAATAGGGAACCGTGACCATATCAACCTTTGCCTTTGCTACATGCTCTACTCCTTGTCCGTTAGGCAACCCTTCAACCTTGCCTACTACATGGACAAGAGAATGGCCGACATTCCCGTGCATGGCACAACAGCTATGCCATATGGAATGCTCTTGACCCATCTCTTTAGGTTCATCTCACCCATTCCACCAACTCCAAATGGTCTTCGCCTTAACTACTCTCTCATCCCACACACATTTGTCCCACTAAGTGATAAGAGAGTGTACAAAACCCAAGGAAAACGTCCACATCCTCCTACCTCATCTTCGTCTTCCTCAATGAGTGAAGATGACAATTTGCCAAAGTCTAGGCTCCCTCCTCTCGAATACCTTTCTCAACTTCCGGATATTCCTAATGAGTCGGAGGAGTTCAAGCAAACAAAGGGGATGTTTAAGAATCTTGGAAGGTTCCTTGGAAAGCTCAAGAACAAGATCGACCGTCAATGAGTGCGGGTGTGTAGGAGTGTTTGGCACTAGGTGTTATTTGAACAAATTTGGTCGTTTAAACAATATTTGTGATGAATTTGTATGTTAGTACAATGTTTGATACAATTTGGAACATGTAGTATCTAACTTTGATGCAGGTAGACAACTCTTGGCAAGTTGTCAAATTTTCAAGTTTATGATATTTTCACTAAGTATAGTGAAATTCTCGACCTCAAGGTCAAAGTCCTATGAAATGCATGTTTACGTGTCTATTTTTTGCATTGCCTAACCAGAAATGCCTTATCTTTTTGATTTTAGGAGTTTTCGAAAATTTTGAAAATCGTCTCGCAGGTCAAAAATGCGGACTGCCAATTTTTTTGGGTCTGGCGGATCTGGCGGTACCCAATATTGGGTTCCGCCAGTGTAAATTCTGGGAATTCCAGAATTGGCCCAACGGACCAGGCGGCACCCTCAAATGGGTTCCGCCTGTATATTCTGAGGGTGCCGCCAGCAACCTGCAGAATTTTTGTTTTCATTTTCACCAATTCAACATCCAAACACCAAAATCCAATCCTTTTAGGTAGAAACCCATTACTTGCAATGTGTTTAGCATAATAGGATACTCCTTCTTCCATAAACTTAACCAAAACCAATTCCCGCCAAAATTCAAATTTTGCCATAACAACCTCAAGTACCCCTCAAACATAAAGGAAGGATCCCTTTTAAGGGATCCTTGAAATCCTTGAGATTTATACTACCACAAATCCACCAAAACCACTAAGCATTTAGTGCAAAACTTGTCTTCTCATTTCACCGTTTTCATTGGATTGACTTCCATGATATGACAACCCACAATTAGTTTTACAAATCATTAGAAACCTCCATTTTTGTATGGACTAACATCAAATCCAAACACTCCTTTCCATAATCCATCAACACTATAAATTAAGCCATCCTAAACACCATCAAATCACACCTTCCTCAACACAATTTCTGAAACTTATAAACCATTTTTCACCATGACTAAGTCAACAATCACCTCTCAACCATCAAGACCCATCCGGAAAACCGCCCGGATTAGTGTTAAACCACTATGGTCTAATCAATCCATCAACCTAAGCTCCTCATCCTCGGATGAATTCACATCACCCATAAAAAATGAACACTTTTTGAACCTTGCATCTCCATCACCATCACACAATGAACCAAATGAGCTCACTCCACCACCAACTAAATCACCTATTGACCCAATTCCACCAAGTGCTCCAACTCAACCATCCAAAACTTCATCACCATCACCATTACCCAAAATTGAGCCAATGGAACTATTTGGATCTCCTCCCACATTACCACACCCATTTGTCCAAGATCTTAATGATCTTCCACCAAGACCTACACAACCACCACCTTTTCCAAATGAATCACCAAGGTCAATTCTTGACCAAGATAACCTTTTTAACCACATTCAACCACCACAACAAGTGTACCATCAACCTAAACCATTATTGTTTCACCCCATCTACCATGACATCCATGGTCCTCTATATGGAGAACCAAACTTTGAAAACCATGATCACCCAAATCCACCACACCCTCAACCTCAAACCTTTGAGTCTTTATTTCCTTCATATGAGGATATCCAGAACATGGTTGAAAACCATCTCCATCAAGCAATGGAATTTCAAACCACATTGCTTGACTCAATACCAAACCCATCATCCACCCAAGAACCACAAACCAATCAACCCTCAAACCAAGAGACCAATGCCAACCCATTTCCACCCACACATCCCCATGTTTGCTCAAATTATGAGCAAATGGGTGCAAGCATCAAAACGTTGCTTCACCAACTCCAAGATGAAACCCGGTTTGCATTCCAACACGTCATCGAACGTTTGGATGCCCTTTCCCACCCAAACAAACCCTAGAGAACCATTTTGAGACTGTTTGCCCCAATTTAGGAACCTAGGCCTTTATTTTTCTTTTTGGTTAATTTTTAAGTTTTTAGAAGTAGAAGAATATTACTATTTCATGTCCTTTGACTTTTATAAGTCAAAATTTTACTTGGAATGCTAATTCTTTCTACTTACTTGCGTGCATTGTTGGTTGATCATTTGTATTATGGTTGCAATGTGTGTGGTAACTACAAACTTGGCTTTATATATATCACCAACTAACCATTTTTTTTGTAGGATCCAAAATCCATGTTTCCCACCTTGGCACTCCTTTTAGGGGGAGTAACAAGCAAGGGGGAGCAAGTGCATTTTTCCGCTTCGCTACTCTACTTTTTGTTTCGACAAAAAGGGGAAGAAATATATTGAACTTTCAATACTTAATATGATTTTCATAAATTAAGTAAAACAAGTTTAATATAATTTTTTTTAAGTCTTAAAAATAAGATTTTGTGAGTTACTTAAAAACAAAGTGTATGTTTTGTCATCAACAAAAAGGGGGAGATTGTTAATACAAATATCGCCTAAAAACGTTATTCATATTTTATGATCTTCTCTAAGTTTTGTTAATGACAAATGTAAACTTTAGTTTCTAAGTAAAACATAATCTTAGTTTTAAAGACTTGCATAAACTAGACTTTTGCTACATTTTACATTTCATAAAACACAACACTTCTTATTTTCTAAAAATAGAATTGTCACATCACATTTATGGCAAGTTTTGTCATTATACATTTATGGAAAGAAATATGTTTGACTTACTTAGATGTTGCTTGCAAGTTTAGTGTTTGACTTGATATTATGTGATGTGACATTGTTTGGTTTGCAAGAGTAATGAGATGTGACTTTGTTTGGTTTGCAAGATTTATTGCAAAACCAACTGCAAGCCCGGCGGTACCCTGGAGGTACACGGGTGGAACCCTTCTCAGGGGTCCGCCTGATCCACCAGACCTGCAGAAGGTTTTGGCTATAAATATTGAGCCACAAGTTGAATTTTGGCTCATCACTTGACAATTTATTTTACACGCACATTCATTCTTTCATCTAACTTCTTAACATTTCATATGTGAAGTTTCTTTTTGTAGCAAAGAGATTCACGAGCTTACTAAAAGTAACAAGTATTGAACACAACGTTGCAAGACTTGTTAGCTTTGCATTGTGTAGACTTGAGTAGTTTACACTTCATTTGATTGTGTATTTTCAGTAGTGATCGGTTAGTATTTTAGTCCTCAAAATACAAAGTGTATAGGGAGTAGTTGTACACTTGTAAAGAACTGACGGAAGTGGTTGCACCCTTGGTAAAGAACTCGACATCTAGCTTTGTGTCGGTAAAAGTATAAGCGACGTGTAAGGTTTTCTCCGCCGGTGAAAGGAGCTTGTTGACTAGTGAAAGAAACTTTCGAGTTGGATACTCGGGGCGTGGACGTAGGGCAAGGAAAAAGAGTCCTTGTAGCCAAACCACGATAAATACTCGTGTTGTGGTTTGATCGTTTCTTTCATTTACTTGCATGTTATATATTGTGTTTGTGTAAATATCTTTGATCAAACGGAAAGTTTCAAAGCTAACTTAACAAGTTAAAAAGATTTTAATCGGTAAACTATTCAACCCCCCTTCTAGTTTTCCACATAATATAATATAAATATATATAAATAAATAAACATATAATATATATATATATATATATATATATATATATGATTAAAATTTATAAAAATAAAAAGTATTAATAATATAAATAAAGTATTTACCTAAATAAATAAATAAACGTGCTATCCTTTTATATAATGTATTGCAATAGTAGGGAGCTTCATGTGAGGAGTACCATGTGGATATTTCGTTTTGACGAGTTTGTTGGGTTTACGAATTAAATTGCCCTGGCTCCTCAAACGTTTATTGCATGTACTTCTGAATTATGATAGCCCGAACGGTGATACGTTATATTTAATCTAGTACTTGATAACATAACGCAATACTAGGGAGCTTCATGTGAGGGTTATGTACTTTTGAATTATGATGGCCCGAACGGTGTTATGTTTAATAACACAATACTAGGGAGCTTCATGTGAGGAGTATGTAATTCTGTATTATGATGGCCAGAACGGTGCTATGTTATAACTAAACTCTAATAACAACATAACTCAATAATAAGGAACTTCGTGTGAGGAGTTATATACTTCTGAATTATGATGGCCCGAACGGTATTATGTTGGCCGCATAATACAATAATAGGGAGCTTCATGTGAGGAGTTATACTTCTGGATTACGATGACCTGAACAGTGTTATGTTATATCTAAAACTAGTAAACCCTAAAAATAAAATACTTAAGAGAAATAGAATAATAAAAACTTAGACAAACACCATCAGACTTCACATACATACTGCACCAGTTGCGTAAGTAGGACGTCTAGTATCTCAATCATCCTTCCTTAAAAAGCCTAGGTGAGTTCATAGCCACATACTTTTTAAAATGCTTTCACTTTAAATGCTTTATAAACCCTGCTAGGGGGATACATGCTAAATGCTTTACTTAAAACCAAATACAAGTCTTTTTCTCTGGTTGTTTCACGAGTAAACTAACTGCCACCACTACATAACCAAAATTCATGAATCTAACTATTTGGGATATTTAACCCACGCGAACGCGAGTATAGTTGATAGATCTATTGGGGTTTGACAACCCCCGTTGGTATGCCTCTTGCGAGAGGGTACCAATACTATATTTGAAACCCTAAGGAATAACTTTGGACAGTTATCCTTCTCTTCCCCTCATGGTGGGTCTGCAGCCCCCATGACCCGGACTGTAAGTGTGATTCATGAGCTTAGTGCAACAAACCCCTGTCTGTAGTACTCTACTGATCATGCAATACTGACAAAAACAACTTTCTTCTACTCTACATGGGTGTAAAACAACGTAGCCCATGCTTTACTAAACTTGTATTCACTCTACTACTTAAACCTATGACTCTCACTCAACACCTAGTGTTGACTTTTAAGCATGTATCCTAGGTATATAGTCGTTACGGAGATTTGGCAGGAGGTGGCACTGAACTCGGAGGACTTTTAAACCATTTATCATTCAAACATAACATTTCACACTTAGATTCACGGGACCTCATCTTAATAAAACTCTGATATTTTAATGAATGATAACTTATTTATAAAAACGTCTCTTTTCGAGTCGTTTTCTATTACTGTAACTGTGATTTCATGAAGTAATACCCCAGACCTAAATCCACTACGGTCTATGAAAATAGGGGTGTTACATAAGCTTTACATTTAGTTTTCTTTATCCTTAGTTTAGTCTTAGGATAGTATTAGGATGCCTTAGATCCCATAGGAACCCTTGCCTAAGCCTTGAACCATTTCATTTACTAGTTTACATTTTAAAACCCTAATAAGAGTCGAATACATGTTTGCATGCTATATACCCTTTACATTATCTATAATCTGAATTAGATGACTTCGATAAGTTAATATTAGTTAAAAATAAGCTAGAAAACTTAGTTATTACATAAAAATATAGTTTACATGCATTTAGGACTAGTTTTGCAAAACTTTATATGCATAAGGGTATATATCATAATTTCCTGAAACTATAAAGTCTAGGGATTTTTTTTAACATTTCCTAGAAGTTATAAGTGTAAGGACTCATTTTGCAAAGTATTAAAACCTTAGTATAGTAACTAAAATAAGTTATAAACTAAAAAGGACTAGTTATGCAAATATTATAAAGTTAAAGGACTAAATGGTAAATATAGAAAACTTATAAGTCTAAGGGTTCATTATTTCATTTTCTAAAAATATAGAATTCTAGGGACTAGTTGTGTCAAGTATAGATAGTTATAAGTATAAATAATATAAGTATTATAAGGGAATGTGGCAGAAGACCGGGTTGAACCCTAATTCTCTCTCTCCCTATGGTGAAATCCGGCCGCCGCCTTTACCACCCTTTTCTGGCCTAAACATCCTATGGAATCGCCTCTCTACCTATTAGGTATGCAATCGGTTCTGTATGCATTATTAGAGGCGGCGTGCTGTGATTGGAACTATTTTTTAATCAATTGTGGGGTGGTTATTTTATATAACTGGTTACAATTGTTTAATCGATGATATTCTTTCAATTCACGTGGGGCGGTTCATGCATGTGATCGATCTGAATATCTTATTATTCTCGTTATTCCTTGCATGGGATCTTACCTTACGTTTCTATTATTTATCCAATTTTTTAACATGCAATCGTGGGTCGGTGGCTGTGCTTTAATTGCGAAACACTAATTCTTTAGGGTTTCATCTTTCGACGGAGGTCTGATCGTTTATTTAATACATGTTCTGCTGCACCAGATTCAAGTGTAATGTAAGTGGGTTTCATGAGAGATGTAAGTTAAGTTTGTAGGGATCTTGTTCAAAAACCTACCTATCACAGTCATGTATTACTTTGCACATCTATTGGGTTGTGATCGCTTTATGGGTATGGGGATTTTTATCCCTATATGCCTTGCTTATCTCATTCTGACCTGGGATACATATTGATCTGCTTATACAACTGGTTGAGTGAGTTTGGTTGTTGAGATTAGGGTTTGTACACCCTAGGTATCGTACATCTGGTTGTTAGGGTTCTTTTAACCCTATTGGACTGGTTGTAAGTAATATGTTGGTTCTTTGTTCGTATATCAAGAAGGCCTGATGGTGTTTATTCGATACTCTTGGTGTGATATATGACGGGATTGATGGTGTTTATTCGTGCATCTGGTATATTGAAGGTGTAGGGTATCGTTATACCTACTGTTGGTTTCAATTGGATACTGCTGATGGTTTTGCGGATCAAATTGATGGTATATGCAAGTTAAGTTTCTAGGGTAACTTATTCAAAAATCCTAGACTCGATCAATAGGGATGACTCATTATTTTCTATGGTTCGATTATGGGTGGTTCGATCTACATATTATGGCTTCATTTATATGGAATTGCTGCTGCTCGTATTTGTGATGTAAGTTAAGTTTAAGGGTCTTATTCAAAACCTTTTTATCATCGTTCATGGACATGGCATTGACTTTTTGATCATGTGATCGATGATGATCTCTTTGATGTAAGTTAGGGTTGTCTAGCCCTATTTTCATCTACAACTGATCATGATACATTGTTTTTCATTCTTAGCTTGAGTTTCCTTTGAAACTTATAGTAGATGCGGTATTGGATTGAGTTGTAGTGTTGGTTTGGTCCTGGTTGGATCAATGAAGATCGGTGTAGTTGGTGAATCTATTGTGTGGATTGGCGCCTGTCTATTCTACCATGGTTTCGGCTGCATCGTTGAAGGTCATGTCCTTCTTGTATTGATGCTGGTCGGTTTGTTGTTTGAAGCTTATTGGTTTCCTAGTCATAAACTCATTCGATCAGTTTTGGAGGTTAGGGTATAACCCTATTGCATGTACAAGTCCATGGATTTCACAAGTTTGGTTAGTATATCTTATGTTTATGTTCTGACTTGATGGATGAGACTTGTGTTGGCTTTGTTTGTGGTATTTGTTGCTGCTACAAACATCCTTGCAGGTTGGGATTGGGTAATGGATTCTGTACTTCATTCCCATTGGACGTATTTTCCATTATATTTTGGTCTTGATGTGGGGCTGTTATATATTGGAATATTGGATGTTGTGTTTGTGGTGGTTCATGTTTCACTACAACACATTATTGGTTGAAGATCGCATGGTTGTTTCTACGTGGAATCTTCATGGAAGTTAAGATGGAGCGCCATAATGATTTTGAAGACTCAAGTGTTTCTTGAGTAGTATTGTAATATTTTATTTACTTTTGTCATTATTGGTAGTTTCATTTCATTGTCAGTTATAAGAATGGTTTGTCATTCTTATATTAGTTGCTTTGTTTAGCATGTTTGTTTGGTTAGTTGCACATGTTGTGCATGTTAGTTTTAAGAATGGTTTGTCATTCTTAGATACGTGTCTTGTAAGTGTTCTAAGGGACTAGGGGCGAGGGAAATCATCCTCGTCATTTTGTACTTCAACGTTTTTAGATAATGTATTTTACCAGGGTGCAGGATTACTCCCCATTACCCAAAAAAAAAGAATTATAAGTTTAGGGTAGAAAATGTAAATATATAAACTATAAGGGTATAAAATGAAAATATCATATAAATATAAAACTTAATAAAAGTTAGAAGCATAACATAATAGAAGGGAGCTTCATGTGAGGAGTACCATTTGGATATTTCATTTTGACGAGTTAGTTGGGTTTACGAATTAAAGTGCCGTGGCTCCTCAAACGATTATTGCATGTACTTCTGAATTATGATGGCCCGAACGGTGTTATGATTATAACTTAACCTAATAACAATATAGCTCAATAGTAGGGAGCTTCATGTGAGGAGTATTAACTTATGAATTATGATGGCCCGAACGGTATTATGTTGATAACATAATAAATAATAGGGAGCTTCATGTAAGGAGTCATATACTTCTGAATTGTGATGGCCCGAAAGGTGTTATATTATATCTAAAACATTAATGAACCTAAGAACAATAACTTAAGAAATTTAAACAAGATAACTAAAGCTTGACATACATCCAAACCCACAACACACTAGGATACGTGAGTAAGGCAGTCTAGTTCCCGAGTTACTTTTTGCATCATTTAGATTTCCCTAAGCCCAGGTGAGTTCATAGCCTCATACTCTTTATAAAACTCACTCTAAATGCTTTATAAACCCTGTGAGGGGGATACATGCTACTTGCTTTACTTAAAACCGAATACAAGTCTTTTTCTTTGGTTGTTGCACGAGTAAACTAACTGCCACCACTACATAACCAAAATTCATGAATCTAATCGTTTGTGATATTTTACCCACGCGAACGCGAATATAGTTGATAGATCTATTGGAGTTTGACAACTCCTGTTGGTATTAACACCTCTCTGTGTGGTACCAATAAGTACTATATTTGAACCCACTGAAGGTTTAACTTTGGCAAGTTATCTTTCCCATCCCCTCATGGTTGGGTCTGCAGCCCCCATGACCTGGATTGTTAACGTGTGGTTCATGAGCTTAGTGCAACATACCCCACTCATGATAATTGTGCATGCATCACAATTATCACAAACACACTACATTTTCCCAGATGGGTGTAACAACGAAACCCAAAGAACTTGTATTCACTAACACTTAAACCTATGACTCTCACTCAACACCTAGTGTTGACTTTTTAAGCATGTATTCTAGGTATACTACTTCTACGGAGATATGGCAGAAGGAGGTACTGCACTCGGAGGACTTTCAACCCGGTTATCATTCAAACATAACGTAACACCTAGATTTTTGGGACCTCATCAAAAGTAAAAGTATATCTTTTACGAATAAAACTCTTATAATTAAATGAATGATAACTAGATTTCTAAAATGTATCTTTTCGGGTCGTTTTCTATTACTGTAACTATGATTCTATGAAGTAATACCCCAAACACTTAATCCGCTGCGATCAGTGAAAAATGGGGGTGTTACAATCTCGATTCTTTTGATGGTGAAAAATGAGTTCATGCATTTTATTTCATATGTTGTTTATATCGCTTTCGAATAAACGAGCCAAAGTGATTGAGTTTTTGCATGTTATTAAATAACATATATTAGTTATCGATTGGGCTTATGTTGGGCTTGTGATCCGCTGCCCAAGTGAGTTTGGTAGTTTGATCCGTGTAATTTTATAGTTTGACCCGTGTAATTGTTATACGATTCCATGAAATTGGCTAACGTGTGTGGGGCCCACTTGAGTGTGAACAGTTCCTCATTGGTAGTGTGGGGTCCATAGAGAGAAATGTGGGTCCCATAGAGGGTATTATAGCTCGTATAGTATTGTGGGGTCCACTGAGGTGTAATCCTCATATGTGGGAGTTGTGGGGTTCCATTGAGTCATAATTCCTCATATGTGGAAGATGTGGGTTCCATTAAGTTATAATTCTCATATGTGGTAATTGTGTGGTCTTGAGATGTAATTCTCATATGTGAGAGTTGTGAGGTTCCACTAAGTCATAATTTCTCATATGTGGAAGTTGTGGGTTCCACTGAGATGTAATTATCATATGTGGGAGTTGTGGGATCCACTGAGATGTAAAATCTCATATGTGTGTATTGTGGGTGCAAAGTGTTGCACTTGTGATCAAAACTGACCCATAGTTATGTGGTGCCTTGTCCATGTCATTGTGGGTTGCGTGTGAGCTCATTCATGGTAAGTGTGAATCACATAGCACATAATGATTCAGAGTTGCATAGTGTAAACAAAAGTTTAAAATTTTGCCTAAAAATGGGTGTATGAATAGTAACATACAATTACTTAATGTTTAGTGTTGTATTAATAATTGGGGTTTTTCTCATGATATTACAGTACCTACCCGTCATTCAAATTCCGTCCTGGAATTTAAGTTTGCGTTGTGTCACAAGGATTCTCGGTGAACAGGTGCGATTATTTGGCGCGGATTTTGTCTTCGCGTTCCCATGTATACTCGGGTCCTCTTTGGGAGTTCCATCGAACTTTGACAATAGGTATGCGGCTGTGTTTCAATCATTTCACTTCACGGTCCATAATTTCTATGGGTTCTTCCATGAAGGAAAGTTTTTCATCAAGCTGAATTTCCTTCAGCGGTATTACCAATGTTTCGTCAAAAAGACACTTTTTAAGATTCGAAACGTGAAATACGTCGTGTACACGGCTGAGTTTTTCCGGTAATTCAAGTTTATAAGCCACAGGACCAATCCTTTCTAGGATCTTGAATGGTCCAATGTATCGGGGGTTTAGTTTGCCACGCTTTCCAAAGCGGACAATTCCTTTCCATGGTGATACTTTCAACATGACCCTGTCTCCAACCTGAAATTCCATTGGCTTTCGCCTTACGTCAGCATAGCTTTTATGCTTATCCCTGGCAGCTTGCAAACGTTGTCGGATCTTAAGGATCTATTCAGTAGTTGCGAGGATTAACTCGGGTCTAGTGATCTGAGCTTCTCTAACTTCAGCCCAACAAACTGGAGATCTGGACTTTCGACCATAAAGTACCTCAAATGGTGCCGCCTTAATGCTGGCATGATAGCTATTGTTGTATGAGAACTCGGCCAACGGAAAATGTTTATCCCATCCTTTACCAAAATCAATAACACATGCTCGCAACATGTCTTCCAGTGTTTGTATTGTTCTTTCTCTTTGCCCATCCGTTTGTGGATGGTACGCGGTGCTCATGTCTAAGCGTGTGCCTAAAACTTTTGCAGTGATTGCAAGAAGTTTGAGATGAAACGGCTATCTATATCGGAGATAATTGAGATGGGTACCCCATGTCGGGTCACGATTTCCTTCAGATATAAATACGCGAGTGTGCTTACCTTATCAGTTTCCCGAAATGAGCATATTTTGTGAGTCGGTCAGTGATAACCCAAATGGTATCTAAACCAGTGGTTGTTCATGGGAGTTTAGTGATAAAATCCATGGTGATTCGTTCCAATTTCCAAATAGGAAGTTCGGGATGAATAAGCAATCCTGATGATCGCTGGCATTCTGCCTTTACTGTTGAACATGTTAAGCATTTTTGGACATACTCAGCAATGTCAGCTTTCATGTTAGGCCACCAGTATAGTTTCCTGAGGTCTTGGTACATTTTGTTAGCTCCAGGGTGAATTGAGTACTTGGATTTATGTGACTCGTGCATGATGAGGTCTCGAATACCTCCATAATGTGGGATCCATCTTCTTTCCCCAAAACACAATGTTCCGTCGGCTCATTTCACGAAACCATATTCATTCTCTAGCATACCATAAATCATTTCATGAGGTCTGTTCTCCTCTTTAAGAGCCTCAGATTGGGCTTGTAAGATCTGTGCGGTAGAGGTGAGCAAATCATCATTCCTAGCGATCGTACTCGGAGAGGTTTAACACATGATGAGGCAAAAAATGATCCGTTTTTAGGGGGTCATTTAAGCCCAGAATTGAATTTATTTGAACAAATATTGCCCTAAATCGTTCCTTTTGTGATTTTAGGTACTTTTGGAGTGAATTTTGGAAAAGGAAGCATTTTGGACGTTTTTGGAGCATAAAAGTGAAGAAAACGGCAAAGTCTTAATTTTCCTTGCTGTGAACAGTACCTGACGGCGTCACAAGGTTCTACATGACAGCGTCAAGAGTAAAAAAAGAGGTGAAGTGGATAGAGTCCGTGACGGTCCAGAGAGTTTTAAACTAAGGGCATGACGGCGTCACCATAGGCCGTCATGGTCCCATTACATGTGACGGCCCAGAGTAACTTTGCACTTGACGGCGTCAGATCTGGTTCTAGGCAGTCCGATATTACTATGGGCGGCGAGTTGACGGCGTCAGACATTTCCTCTTGACGCCGTCACGATGGAAAATCTATATATAGTTTTGCAATTTTCATTCATTAAGAGAGGACAATTAGAGGGATAACTTGGAGAAACCCTAGCATGATTTTTACTGTTCTTTCAAAGGTTCTTACCCTTTGAAACCTTTCATGTTCAATTAAGATAAGTATCCTTTCAATTCATTCAATATGTCTATGTGTTGTTTGAATATATCTTGCGCTTGTCTTGATTTTAACATGCTAGGCTAGATCTCTTGTGTGTTTGCTTAGATGTAGTGAAACCTAGATGTTGATTATGGGTTGATTGCTTGTTTATAATTGTTACGGATGAATGATTTCGATGTTAGGCTTAAGAAAACTGGCAGACTTCCATAGGGTAACATACTTGAACGTCTTAAGTAACATGAACCAATGCGTACTAGGTTTTTATCATTGTATTTAATGCATGAGCAAATTCTAATGATCCCATGTTAGGAGCTTCTTGCAGGCTCGACATAGGAGTGAAGTAGGAGCTTATAGAGTTGGGGAAGTACGTACGCCACCCCACGAATGGTATTAAGGAATATAACCCGTCATCTACGCAATTGTAACAAACTATTAACCTGTAAAAGATATCTAGAGAGTAATGAAATCTAAGTAAACATAATTTTCCCATTATTGTTCACACCACTAGTTTAATTAGCTTTATTTACATTTTTTTTATTTTATTTTGATTGCATCTTTAGTTATTGGGTTAGTTGATTAGCAACTAATTCCGCCCACTCTTCAAAAAACCCGAGATTTTAATTGCTTTTATAAAAATATAAAAATATAAAAAGAATCATCCCTCACCTCTAGACCTAATTTTTAGGCTTTCTAATCCTAGCGACACTATTCCTGAGTTGAACGATCAATCCCCTGGTACTTTTCACTATACTATACTACAACGATCAGGTACACTGCCTGGTGGGGGTTGTAAGCTTCTCGAGATCCCTCAAGAGGTAAAGCCTGGTGCAATTCCCACGCATCAAGTTTTTGGCACCGCAGCCCGGGGAAATAGTTATTGTCTAGGTTAGGATTTCTTTTTATTAGGTCTACTTGCTAGATTCCTTTCTAGTAAGGTTTTATTTTATTTTTAGGTTCTCTTTAGTCTATCTATTTCTTCGTGTCTTTGTTCATAATCTTTACCATCCGACATTATGGAAGGTGGTAACATCTTTGAACCCATCAACCCACCACAACAAAACCACCCACAAAACCCACCACTAGCAAACCAACCTCTTAGGCCCCGAACCCTAGGAGAGTATTCCCGCCCTAGCCACCAAGGCTATCGAAACACTATTGAGCTCACCCAAGGAGCCAATGTGTCCCCCTTGCGATCCGACACCATCCGGTTGGTGCAAAGCGGATGTGCATTCCATGGACTTCGTTCTGAAGATCCTAACCAATATCTCAAGGATTTCCTTAAAATCGTAGATTCTATAGACCTTGATGTTACAACTAGAGAGTCAACTCGATTATGCCTATTCCAATTCTCTATACATGATCAAGCTAGTCAATGGCTTGAACGTTTACCCGCGGGATCCATCACCTCATGGGATGATCTCACCACTCGTTTCCTTGCTCAATTTTCCCACTGGGGAGAACTACCAAGCTTAGAAATGATATCTTGATGTTCCAACAATGTCAAGGTGAAACTCTATATGAAGCATGAACTCGTTTCGAGGACTTACTCCAAAAAGTCCCTCATCATGGCATAGATCTTTGGCTCCAAGTCCAAATCTTCTATGACCATATCGATCTCTCCACAAGGCGAACCATTGCCCAATCGGCTGGTGGTAAGCTACGTGATCTAAGTGCGGAAGAATCATTGGAACTTATAGAAGATCTTGCTCTCTATGACTCCGAAAGTTGGAATGATCCCCGTGATTTGAACAAAACGGTCAAGGCAATATCTTTGCCTTCGAACAATTCTAGCACTCCCGACCATAGGATCATGGAACTTGAGGACCAAGTCAACTTTCTCATGAAATCTTACGAAGCTCCTAAGCCTTCAAGCCAAGTGAACAAAATCACTTCTTCATGCGAATTATGTAGTGGTCCCCATGACACTCGTGATTGCGTGAAACTCCCCGGAATAGCTTTTGCGGACTACGCATCCTCGCGTACCGACGAAGCGGGAGATAAGTCGTACACTTTCAAACCCGAGACAAACCCTTATGGTGATTCCTACAATCCTTCTTGGAAAAATCACCCGAACCTTAGGTGGAAACAAAACCAAAACAATTCTTCCAATCCACCTAATCGTTACCAACCAAACGGTCCACCCTCCAACCCCACTTTCAACAACAATCCTTCTAATAACTATGGTAGTACCAATAATCTTGAAGGATTGATGTCCAAGTTTATGGCATCTCAAGAAGCTCGCATAGCTAAGTTTGAAACCGAATTCAACCAACAACAAATGGAGATGACCAACAAGATTGACAACTTGTTGAAAGCCCTTAACAAACAAGCGCTAACTACACCTAGAAAGGACACTAGGGACGCCAATAGCGGAATCCAAATTAAGGACCCCTCGTCATCCAAACACGTCCACTTTGTCAATGTTGTCACTATTAAGCCAAAAGATAAGGATATAGAAGAAAGTGACAAGGTTGAAGTTGGGATAGAAACCGAGACTAGAGATGAAATTAAGGAAGTTGAGGTTAATAAGGGAGAAAAGTTAGAGGAAGTAATTAAACCCTAGTTCTCTCTCCCCTAGGGGGCGAAATCCGGCCACCCTATCCTCACTATTCCGATCACAAAACTGCCACTAATTCCGCCTCTCTATTGTTCTTAGGAATGATATGCAATCGGTTTTAAGGGTAGTTATCATCTAGGATGGGTGTGCCTTTGGTTTTATTCAATAACTTTCTGATTTCGCCTCCCTATTACTAAACCCTAAATCGTTTTTATTGTCGGGTTCTTAAATCGATCCTTGTGGTTGGTTTATTAATCAGATCCATTTTTTTAGGGTTTAGTTATTGATCCTTATGTGGTTATGTCGGTTCTATTATTATTTAAGGGTCGATCTACTCCTTGCTGCGCATTGGTTAATCTTTCTTCTGGTTAACATGTTTCATTCTATTTGATACCCTATTAGGGTTTCGTTCTTAGTGTACAGTTTGGGTTATGTATTATTTAAAACCCTAACGATTTGTTGTAATCGTTTTTAAGGTTTTGTTTCTGTTAGATCGTTTGGTGTTCATAGATTCTATTTGTGATTTACGATCTGTTGGTGATGTGTGGATTGACATGTTTCGTATGATCATGTTTCTGGTCGATCCATATTTTGGGTGGGATGTTACGGTGCGATCATGCTTATGAAACCCTTTTAGGGTTTCGATTCTTTTTATGGTTTATGATGCTGAATCTGGTTGTTCCAATGAAGGGTAACCCGCTTTGGGGCTTGTTGATTGATGATTTTAATCAGGTTCTAACATGTAAGCATGTGTATGTGGGTTTGAGGAGAGATGATTCTGTTATGGTTCTTTGGGGTTGTTAGGGTTTCGTATACCCTTGTTTAAAATCCCATGGTTTCAAGCCATGATCTGCTCCTTTATTGGCTGCCGTGGTATTGATGTTGTTGTTCATCGTTCATAGTCGAGTTGCCATTCTTTTTGATATTGCCTTTTGAGCGATGCTACTGGTTTTATAGGGATGTTCACCCTTGTTTTGTCTATGACAGATTTTGATACTTTCGGATTAGCATTCTTATATTGGTTGCATTTGGGCAGCTTAGTGGTACGCAATTCTTGTCATAGTGCTTGGTGTGATCACAGGCGTAGGTTGGGTTATGTTATCTATGCTGGAAGTTAAGTTGGGCTTTCTTAAACCTTAGTTTGTCGACGTGAGTGCTGATTGGTTTTCCCTAAGTCGACTTAGTGACTGGTTTGAGTAATCCTTTGTTGGTTCATGACGATCCTTACGCTACTATGCTATTTGTTTCTGATGATGATAGTGCCAGTGTTTATGGGTTGTTAATGATCGCATGGCTGATTTGTGGTTATTGCATTGACTTGATCATGGTAATCTTCTTGTGAGTCACTCGAATTTGTTGGAAGATTGGTTCAAGCTCGGATATGCTGGAGGTTGGGTCGCTTAGACCATGTTTATGCTTCAAATTTATTTGCTACGGAAGTCACTCTTATTAGGTTATTAGATTATGCTTTGCATAATACTAATAGAAGACGCAATTGGTTGAAGCTGGAAGTTCGCATGTTTATGATCTTAATCGCTAGGATGACTAAGAAGACTTCAATTTTATTTGAGTTGTGATGTATGGTATTTTATTGCTAGTCATCGTTAGTTGTATTTAGATCTGGTAGTTATAAGAATGGCCTGTCATTCTTATATAGTGGTAGTGGTAGTGTCCTTAGGGACTTCGATGAGAGACTCACTCTCTTCCATTGTACTTAAACGTTTTTGATTAATGTATTTTACCGGGTGCAGGATTACTCCCTTTTACCCAAAAAGTTAGAGGAAGTAGAAAACATAAGAATACTTTGATAAATTACCCACCAAGGAAGAACGGGAATATCACAAGGATTTATTTGATAATCCCGAGACACCATATATCCTTGGTTCACCCCTTATTAAAGTAGGTGATCCCTCTAACATCAACATACCATGTAACATTGGGCATATGCATGTATGGAAAGCTTATATCGATCCTAGGTATCCTATAAACATCATGACTAGGACTTATTATAATTGGGTAATGAAGAAGCAACTTGGTTATAGGATGATGCCCAACACGAATTTGATAAGCAACTTTGTAGGAAGAGTGAAAGGATTGCATGTAATTGTAGGAAACTTCACTTATGTGACCGACTTTGTGATAGTGGAGGATACTCGTCTGGTGATAGATGATTGCCTAAGTCAAGTAGTGTTCGGAAAACCGTTCGTTGAGGCCTCTAAGATGAGTTATGATCCGACTCTAGGGATAGTTAGATTCAAGGAAGAGAATGATGAGATTGCTTACCAAATGCCCTATAAGATTGAACAATACCGCCTCCTATCAAACATAGAAAAGGAACACAAACAAGCGGTTTACTATAGGAATGATGAGGAGAGACGTAGAGGAGTAGAATATGTTATGGAAAGAATACTTGGTTTCTACAAAGAATGCTTACGGCTAGGTCTGGAATACAAAACTAATATAGGAGATGACCTAGAGAATGAGACCAATGATGAGGTCACGTAATCACCCATGACCTCGAGTCTAGCTACAAGACTCGTAAATAAAGAAAAGCGCTTCTTGGGAGGCAACCCATGCTTTGTGTGATTTTTAATTGTTTGAGTGTTATTTGTTTCCGTATGCATGCTTTATTTTTATTGTTGGTAGATCATGTTTCAAACTAAAATGGTGAAAATACTTTATTTTGTCGTTTGACTTCGTCCTAACTTCATACAAGGGTATTTCGCAAAAGATAAGTGTAAGGGGAAACCCCAAATATGTTTTTAAGAAACAAAATTGATCATGATTTTCCACAATATTAAATGGACATGTATATTCGTACTTGTTAGAGTCAAATGCTTGTATCGAGTCATAATGATGTTTTGCAGGATTTTCCAGGAAGTAGGACATAAGTTTTTCCATAAATTTTCCAGAAACTTAACGTAAAGATTTCTGCAGGTCACTTCTGACGGCGTCATGAGTTACTCTTGACGGCGTCATGTGTAAAATTCTGGAAATTTTGCGAGTTTTGCTTTTCTAACGGAGTCTTAAAGTTTTTGTTCATTCTTTAGTTTTATAAACTCCAGGAAATCTGCAAACATTCATTCCACAAGCATTATATCTTACATTGCTTTCTAGGATTTATTAGTATATATAGATTGCCGCCGATTTTACGCGAGGTTTCCTTGTTCGTTTTCTCAGGTTTAACATGATATGTATGACAAGAAGATGATTTATATTCTGGAAGGGAAGCTTTGATTGTTCATTTTCTTGGAGGAAAATTTAACCTTGTTACCACACTATCCACACCAAACGAATCAGGGGAGTATTTGCTTTCATTCTTTTACCTGTTTCACTTTTACATTCTTTAATTGAACATTGGAGACAATGTTCATCCTAAGTGTAAGGGGAGGGTAAATGATGATACCTTATAGGATACACTTGCACTTGAGTTTGTTTGTTTGATGGTAGGTGTGTAATAAAACTATGAGAAATACTTGTTAGTGTAATTTTAGCGCCAAATTTAAAATTTTTTACAACATTTAGGAGTGAAGCTTTAGCCATAGCAAGCGTCTCATGGATAGGAGTTGTATGACTAGCACAAAACCGTACTATTCAGAAAAATTTTCCACCCAAATATGTGAGGTTCGCCTTTAGATTTGATAGGAAAAGCATTTACTTTTAGTGCTTATGAGTGTACCGGTAGCATTTAGATTCTAGAACTTGCGTTAGTGATGCATCCCGAGACCGCAAGTGAGACTACATTTGTGTAGTAGGATTTACTACATGATAAGAGGCATTAGGATCACCCTTGTGTTAAACCCGTATCATAATTACTTGACCATTTAAGTCATATTATTTGTCTAGTAAAGTCAACTACTTTTTCCCACACCTTAGCGTTGTACTCATTTTTAATACACGATACCCCTAGTACACCCCTCCGAGCCTATCTTTTCGTTTCTAACTTTAAGCATCTTACTTAAAGGAAGAATTTGTTACAACCCACTTAAATGTACACCCAAATCGCCTTAGCCTTCCGTGTATGCACTCATCTTTAGTGCATTATTGTTATTTGTTTAAACCCTTAGTTAATTATCTAATTGATTACATGGTTGCTAACTCGAGTCATATCCTTGTACATATTGTTTTGGGACGATTGGGTAAAGTACTTCTGTTATGGAGTAATGGGGAAGAACATCATTTATTACCCCCATATGTGCGTTAATCTTAAAAGTATTCCAAGTGTTTTGATTATCTTGATTCGAGTCATTAGATTAGTTTATTGTAAAGTATGTAAAAATTCAAGTGTAAGGGGAATGTTCATTCCCTATTATGTATTATTTTGGATGGTAGGGTAAAAGTGTATGCAAAAAAAAAATCAAAAAAATCAAAAAAAATCAAAAAAATTAAGAAAAAGAAAAAAAAAATTATAGAAAAAGAAAAGAGAAAAAAACATACGGACTACCATCCCGTTTATTTTATGTTTTTGTTATTTTTCATTTATTAGCTTAAGATGAGTCTAGTCTTGGCTTAGCAACGCCATATTTTACATGTAATTAACCAAGATGCTTAACTCGCCACCAGTAAAGATTGCCTTTATCCAACAAAACCGTGTATTCCATATCCCTACACCTAACGTTATAACCCTTTAAAAGACCTCTTTGATAGTTTATCCTAGGTGCTTACGCCATGTGGTGGAGGTTTGTTCCTTTCCCAAGCCTATGGTAATCTATTTTGTTATGGCAGGCAGTGAGAGATGTTTTCCATTTCCATATTGTGATATATACTTTATTACACTCGAGAGATGTGAGTATCTAAATACTATTTGTGAGGTGCTAGTATATGACCTCCGTGCTTGTCTTTGGTCTTTAGTGGAATGATTATTTGTTGTAATTACTTTTATATTAGTGTTAAATGACCCCTAACTTGTATTTTGATTAGAATAAAAGTGCATTTGCTTGAGGACAAGCAAATCTCAAGTGTAAGGGTATATGATGAGGCGAAAAATGATCCATTTTTAGGGGGTCATTTAAGCCCGGAATTGAATTTATTTGATCAAATATTGCCCTAAATCGTTCCTTTTGTGATTTTAGGTACTTTTGGAGTGAATTCTGGAAAAGGAAGCATTTTGGACGTTTTTGGAGCATAAAAGTGAAGAAAACGGAAAAGTCTTAATTTTCCTTGCTGGGAACAGTACATGACGGCGTCACAAGGTTCTACATGGCGGCGTCAAGAGTAAAACAAGAGGTGAAGTGGATAGAGTCCGTGACGGTCTAGAGAGTTTTACACTAAGGGCATGACGGCGTCACCATAGGCCGTCATGGTCCCATTGCATGTGACGGCCCAGAGTAACTTTGCACTTGACGGCATCAGATCTGGATCTAGGCAATCCGATATTACTATGGGCGGCGAGTTGACGGCGTCAAACATTTCCTCTTGGCGCCGTCATGATGGAAAATCTATATATAGTTTTGCATTTTTCATTCATTAAGAGAGGACAATTAGAGGGATAACTTGGAGAAACCCTAGCACGATTTTTACTGTTCTTTCAAGGGTTTTTACCCTTTGAAACCTTTCATGTTCAATTAAGATAAGTATCCTTTCAATTCATTCAATATGTCTATGTGTTGTTTGAATATATCTTACGCTTGTCTTGATTTGAACATGCTAGGCTAGATCTCTTGTGTGTTTGCTTAGATGTACTGAAACCTAGATGTTGATTATGGGTTGATTGCTTGTTTATAATTGTTACGGATGAATGATGTTAGGCTTAAGAAAACTGGCAGACTTCCATAGGGTAACATGCTTAACGTCTTAAGAAACATGAACCAATGCGTACTAGGTTTTTATGGTTGTATTTAATGCATGAGCGAATTCTAATGATCCCATGTTAGGAGCTTCTTGCAGGCTCGGCATAGGAGTGAAGTAGGAGCTTATAGAGTTGGGGAAGTACGTACGCCACCCCACGAATGGTAAAGGAATATAACCCGTCATCCACGCAATTGTAACAAACTATTAACCTGTAAAAGATATCTAGGGAGTAATGAAATCTAAGTAAACACAATTTTCCCATTATTGTTCACACCACTAGTTTAATTAGCTTTATTTACATTTTTGATTGCATCTTTAGTTATTGGGTTAGTTGATTAGCAACTAATTCCGCCCACTCTTCCAAAAACCCGAGATTTTAATTGCTTTTACAAAAATATAAAAATACAAAAAGAATCATCCCTCACCTCCAGACCTAATATTTAGGCTTTCTAATCCTAGCGATACTATTCCTGAGTTGAACGATCAATCCCCCGGTACTTGTCACTATACTATACTACAACGATCAGGTACACTGCCTGGTGGGGGTTGTAAGCTTCTCGAGATCCCTCGAGAGGTAAAGCCTGGTGCAATTCCCACGCATCAGCACATTCCTTCCGGCTTAAGGCATCATATACAATGTTGGCCTTTTCGGGGTGATAACGGATTTCGCAATCGTAATCACTAAGTAGTTCTAGCCATCTTCGTTGCCTCATGTTTAGTTCCTTCTGATCGAGTATGTGTTGCAGACTCTTGTGGTCAGTATACATTGTACACTTGGTATCGTAGAGGTAATGCCTCCATATCTTGAGAGCAAAAACTACAGCTCCAAATTCCAGGTCATGCGTCGTGTAGTTTTCTTTGTTCTTTTTGAGTTGTCGTGAAGCATATTCTATGAATTTGTTTTGCTGCATCAACACGGCACCTAGTCCGTGGTGTGATGCGTTACAGTAGATTATGAATCCATCAGTACCCTCTAGTAATGCTAGTATGGGGGCTTCACAAAGCTTTTGCTTAAGGAGTTGAAAAGCTTTCTCTTGTTTCTCTCCCCACTCATACTTTTTGTCCTTTTATATCAGTTCCATTAGGGGTTTAGCGATCTTGGAGAAATTTTCGATGAATATCCAGTAATAACCAGCAAGTGCTAGAAATTGCCGAATTTCTGTGGGGTTCGTAGGAGACGACCATTCCTTGACAGCCTTAATCTTGGCGGGGTCCACGTGAATGCCTTTGTTGTCAATGACATGTCCAAGAAATTGTACACTTGGGATCCAGAATTCACATTTGGAAAATTTTTGCGTACAATTTTTCTTCCTTGAGTAGTTCTAGTACAGTCCTCATATGTTCAGCGTGTTCTTCTTGGTTGCAAGAGTGTATGAGAATGTCGTCTATGAACACAATCACGAACTTATCCAAGTATGGTTTACATACTCGATTCATTAAGTCCATGAATACTGCTAGTGCGTTGGTTAAACCAAACGGCATCACTTGAAACTCATAGTGTCCATAGCGAGTTTTGAAAGCGGTTTTCAGGATATCTTCTTCCTTAACCCTCAATTGGTGATATCCTGACCTTAAGTCAATCTTTGAGTATATGCTCGACCCTTGTAGTTGGTCTAATAAGTCGTCGATGCGAGGTAGTGTTTACCTATTCTTGACCGTTAACTTGTTTAGTTCCCTATAATCAATGCACATTCGAAAAGATCCATCCTTCTTTTTAACAAATAACACCGGGGCTCCACAAGGTGAGGAACTTGGGTGAATGAATCCTTTATCCGACAGCTCTTTTAGTTGTTTTGATAGTTCTTTCATTTTGGAGGGTGCTAATCGGTATGATGCAAAATAGGAGCTGAAAGTGAGTCTAACTTGAAGACTTTGGAATAAAGAAAAGTGCTCACCGGGAAAAAACCCGGATTATCCCTTTTTCTATTTTTGTTTATCAAGTCTATCAGATCTGCAGTAGATGCAGCGCATCTAATCCAATAGATGCGGCGTATCGACTATTCAGATCATATCTATCATTTATTTTTCTGTATTTTTATTTTTGAACTATAAACTTTTTGTCAATTTATTTAATGCGGCGTATCCCTGGCTAAGGATACGGCGCATCTTTTTTCTGACTCGTATTAATTCCAGGCTCAATACGGCGCATCCCTTTCCATGGATGCGGCGTATCGACTGACCTGATGAAATTTCCAGGATTTTTAATTTTGATTTTTTAGGTTTTATTTTTACTAACTACTAATAAGTTATTGCACAAGTTTGATTTTCTTACTACAGGTGTTTAAAATTGGTGGTATATATATGTTTCTGTTCTTTCTGTAAAGACATCATTCATGGAGGTTTGAACGCTTTACATGCACAGAAAGTAGAATGTTGCTCACAAACCCATAATGGAGGAACATTCCGAGCAAATCTCATGGGAGCTTTCCATTCTAATTATTTTTATTTCTTGTTTCTAATTTCAAATTCAAACAACGAGGACGTTGCTTAACTTAAGTGGGGGGATGGAGAATTAGAACGCTTACTTGTCCTTATTTTCAAAAATATGCGTTAACATGTGCTTAATATGCTTAAATTGAAAAAATTTTAGCATGTTTTTGTTAAATCTAAGTTGCATAGCCGCACACAAAACTTTATTATATAAGTGAGAATTGAGCGTATCCGTTTCTCAATATTTACCCAAATTCCACAAATATATGAATGTACCGGTGACTTGTAAACTTTAGAAATTGGTTTGTATACTATTCGAGACCACCATAATGAGTATTATTGAATAATTGGAGTGACTTGTCTACTGAAAGATGATTTGAAGACCATTGCCTGACTTTGAAGAATGCGCCGCATCTAATTTATCTGATGCGCCGCATATGAAACTTTTGTCAACGAAGAAGAAACAAATTATTTTAGCTCAGATACGCCGCATCAAAGTTCTGACATACGGCACATCATTTTCCAGACTTCACCAAATACAATCCAAGAAACTGAAGGACATGCGCCGCATTGCATCGATGATATGCCGCATCTGAAGATGGTGTATAAATATTCCAGAATATATTAATCTTGGACCCCACGTGAAGTGAAGTCAACGAGCCGCATCTACTTATTAGATGAGCCGTATCGATCACTCAGATAGAAACTATAAATACCCCAAGAGACAGCCAAATCTCGTGTGCCATAAACCCTAGAACGAAAAGAAGAAACCCTAAGGAGAAGAATACAAACGAAAAGGCAATACAAGACACGCCACATTGAAGATTTCATAGCAGTAAGAAGGTCCTGAATGTGTTTTAATTCAATTAAGTAGTTTTGTTTTATTGTAATAGTATACTTTAATCCATTAGGATTGATGGGCTTGCGACCGCCATTTGCTCCCCTTAAAATTGCTTTCCCATCGATCAAAGTTTATATGATGTTTTTTTTTTTTGGTTCTTGTTATATGTGCCTTGATAACCTCTGTATCTAGCAGTAGCAAGCGTGGGCCGCCATACCCCTCCTGCGATTACTTCACTAGCATTATAAGTTAGTGTAAGCCTGTAAAAAGGATAAATAATTCTTAGACATAAGTGATCATTAAGGGTTTACTCGCCTGTAGTCAAGATACCAACGAGAGAGAGTAGTTTACGATAATCATCATACAAAACTAGCAATAAAACAAGTGACAAGCTACTTAAACATTAGTTAGGCCTTCTATCTCTGTATATGTTATCTATATGTGTACGTGTTCGCCATTCGTTGTATTCTTGCTCAATAGTTTTAGTTTATTTAATCAAACCAATTCGTGCCAGTCTCTCAGACTGAAAATCCCCTGCGTTAGATTAGATTTTAAAACTAACTTAGATATTAAAATACTGATAAACATCCTAGGTGTTAACGTTTCACTCTTAGATATCGACACTCTACTTACCAACTAGGCTACATTGATCGGGTACATTACTCGTTAGTGTGTGTTATAGGATAAGTCGGCTATTATAAATTTAAAACTTGAGTAAGGATATTCTACAACGACATAGCACATCACTACAATATGACTTTAGCCTCTTCTTAAAAAGCCTCGAATTTCGTTCATGCTAAATAGAATAGTAGGAAGCGGCAAGGAGAAGACAAGATATCACACTACTAGCAGAACCTCCTTTAGACAACGATATAAGGTATGAAATAGCATCTTCTATTCTAGGAGGAATATTATCCATTCCACCTAGTGCACGAAATCTTGTCCAAACCTATAAAGAAAAAGGGCACTCAAAAAAGAGGTAAGCATGAGAATCAGGTTGATTATCACAGAAAGGACAATGAAGCAGGTTTAAGTCAGTAGAAGGATTGACATCCCATTGCCTCAGCCTATCTTGTATTTTCAGCTTGTAGTTAATTACAAGCTAAAGATTGAATGCATGTTTCGGGATACACTAAGGGAACCACACAGCATGAAACCATGAAATCATATTTGCACTATAACACCCCAACCCGGCATGGGTCCGGAGCGCTACAGTATGGTGACATATCAAAGCATACAACGCAAACGGAAGACTTAAAACAAAAGATTACAAGGGAAAATCTAAAGTTACAAAAGGGATACTAAAACCATAAGAGAAAGGAAGATACAAACTAAACAAAGTCTAATTTAATCCAATCCCAAAACCAGTCCAGATGTAATGGGCTTCTAGTCCACGGGTAATCCACTAAGCTCCTATGCTCTATCTTCACCCAAACACAACTTCCAACCTAAAACCTGTTGCAGGAAAAGAAATGCGGCTGAGCTACGAAAGCCCAGTGAACAGATATACAGCAAAACAAACGGATAATCGAAACATAAATAAGCATAGAAAAAAGAAACATAAACTCCTACTGAAAGGAATGTCATCTGTCAAATGCATAAGAGATTAACGAACAACTGAACGAATATCATAAGTCAAAGGAAAACGAAATGTCAAAGATATCGCATAAGCATAATCATAAGGAAAAGGTTAAGAGCACGTATCAACAAAGGTATGTCTACCAGAGTCACTCGAATAGACAAGGAAAAAATATGAAAGCCCAAGCCGACCTACCAGAGTCACTCGAATAGGTCACATACATACACATACATACATACATACATACATACATACATACATACATACATACATACATACATACATACATACATACATACATACATACATACATACATACATAATCCATAATCACCTGTCAAGGGATACGAAGAGGGGAGTCCTCTCGGTATCACATGGAGTAACTAGCTCCCAAACGTGAAGGAGTAGAGAAGCACCTACCCACATTCACCATGCATATATCTATATCATAACCATACATAAACATAAGTGCTAAGATGCATCCATACGCCCCCATACATACATACATACATACATACATACATACATAAACTGGCATAATCATATCATAAGTGCGCATAATCATATCATATCAAAAAGGGACGCCGTGGATCAATCACACCTCCACAGAAAGTGTCATGCCATCGGTGCCTCGATTACACGCCCATGGTACCTCCATGAGTAGTTAGAAAAATTGGGCATAAGAAGGAACGAAGCATACATACATACATAGAATCATAGCAGCATATCCGAATCATATCATAGCATAATCATAATCATAATCAGAAGAGCATCAAATGAATGTGAATCGTCTATAAAAAAGATCATATCAAGCAATCATATCAAATGAATCATGAAGAACGAATCAAATTATAAGGGAACATAGCAATGGCTTAGGGAATCTTATAACGAATCAAAGATCAAGATCAAGTCATGACAGAGAAGGCACCCTTACTAAAAGAGGGTAGATATATGTACCTTAAACCGCCAACGAAATCATATCATAATATAAGAATAGGAAGTCACTCCTTCTTCAGTGAATTAATTATCGGCTTATTATTAATAACTTATTTAAAATTAGATTACTCGTTTAGTTGGCTTTCCAATTTAAGTAAGTTTCCCAAATTAGTAAATTTCAATACTTAGTAAGTTTCCCAAATTAATAATTTTATACTTCAGAGTTATAGTTGAAAATTAATAATATTTAAGGGTTAAAATGACAATTATAATAGTTTAGGGTTAATTATGTTAATTAAGTAAAGTTTAGGGTCAAAATGTAATTTATCAAAATTAAATATTAAAAATATCAAATAAAATTATTTTAAACTTTATACTATAATTTTATATTAAGATTATAATTTTAGACCCCGTCATTCACAAGGTATTCTCGACATTCGATTAGACCGTGATGACAAAAATACAAATATTATGTTTCTAATCGTTTAACCCCTTTTTACATGCATACCGAGCTAAAAGAAAATTACCCCATATTACTCACACCATTTTACACACATGACACCCAATTAACGCCCCATGTTTCGAAGAATTTTCATATATATGACTTTCGTATCATGTCCCAATTACACGCATGGATCTCTTATCTTTCTTAGTTTCCTTTCTCATTTAGGACTTATATAATTGATTTATGTGTGACCAACATAGGTGATGCGTGTATTCCTATTATCAATCATATAATCATGTATTATAATAGGTTATTGTATGTTTATGTTATACAGGTTCATGCTACGTATACCCATGTGCTTCATATATCAAACGAATCGAAACAAATGAATGGCATGAAGACCAGATTATAAGCGTATAACACAAGAGATTCAAAAGACCCACGTCCGAAACAAATGTCGACTTATAATATTCATTCGTATAATTATATTTTAACGAAACGAAAGATCAGGTTCACATGTTATAACATATATATATATATATATATATATATATATATATATATATATATATATATATATATATATATATATATATATATATATATAGCGATAGGAAGTACACCAAGACGCTAGAAGAGGAGTACCTCAAGGACGAGCAAAGCAAAGTACGCAAGAACCAGAAGTCCTATCCGAAACAAACCAAAACCTTTGAATAAAATGCACACGAACAACTAAACGAATAACTCCATGATCACACCAAGCTACCCCGATCACCATCGCGATCACACCTAGCTACCCCGATCACCATCGCGATCACACCTTGATAGACATCCTCCGTACCTCTTTATTTCTTGAAGAAACAATAGCTGCCGTTTTTTTTTTTTTTTTTTCTTTTTTTTTTTTTTTTTTTTTTTTTTTTTTTTTTTGGGTTTAGTGTGTGAGATTGTTTAGAGAAATAGGTTAAATAAAATGAGAGATATAAAGGAAAGGATCGGCTAGTTAGAGGAGGGTCAAAGGAAAACCAATCACTTACAAAAATAAAATTTATCAAGTCTTTAATGTGTATCCAAATTTGTGTGTAACATTAAAAAAAAAAATTTGGTCCATAACAAGACTTATAGACGTGTGATTATTTACTTAATTATAGGTTGTGTTAAATTTTATTCACACTTAGGTTATAGTTGTTTAGTTTAGAATTTAATTTAAATGTGTATCTTAATTATAATGTATAGTTAAAAGGACATATTATTAATAATTCAAACTTAGGAAAATTTCGAAACGGTACAAAAATTATGGTTCAAACACGCCTTTGTTGATACGTGCTCTTTACCTTTTTCTTATGATTATGCTTATGCGATATATCTTTCACACTTCGTTTTCCTTTGCCTTATGATATTCGTTCAGTTGTTCGTTAATCTCTTATGCATTTTACAGATGACATTCCTTTCTGCAGGAGTTTAGGTTTCTTTTTCCTATGCTTATTTATGTTTCGATTATTTGTTTGTTTTGCTATATATATATATATATATATATATATATATATATATATATATATATACACATATACATATATATATATATATATATATATATATATATATATATATATATATATATATATATATATATATATACATACATACATATATATATATATATATATATATATATATATATATATACATACATACATATATATATATATATATATATATATATATATATATATATATATATATATATATATATATATATATATATATATATATATATATATATATATATATAGGGTAAGGTTCTAGAGAAAAGTGTAATTAGATAGAAAAGTGAGAAAAAAAGTTACAGGGTAGATTATGATAACATGTTAAACTTTGGGGTAAAAAAGAATAAAATATGAACCAGCTTTTTTAATATAGATCCAAACATACATCCCTTATTCAAACACATACACTCACCGATTCAAACACACACACTAACCATCACCACCACCACAGTCGCCGCCGTCTTCCGTCGTGCAACCACGATATCAATCTTCACTCCGCCACCGTTACACTGACGCCCAAACATGGCGATGAGCTACTCTATGTGTATGAGGCGACTCTCCGCTACCACCACCACCGTAGCCACCATCTTCTGTCGTGGATGAAATAAGTTGATAACGTGATCAACAATCCACTGAAATATTGGTAAATTTTGAACATTGAATCATCTAAAAATGAAGAAGAAACCAGATTTAACCTGTAAGTGCACTAATTTTGGTTATTGATCAAATTTAAATCAATGTTGTAATGATTTTTTAAGTTTTGTTGAAAGTTTATCACCATATCATCATGTGTTCTACAAAATATGGAACAAATTTAATGAAAAAATGCATGAATAATGGTTTAATTAAAGTTGCACACCAGGTGTTTGATAAAATGCTTGAGTAAGATTTTATAACTAAGATGCACTAATTTGCAGTAAATGTGTTTAATTTTGGATGATATGAAATCTTAGGGCATATTTGTGTTTATTTTTGGCATTAAAATTACAAGTTAGGGCATCAAATTGTATTAGTGCATCTGTGTGTATATTTGCATCCTCAGAATTACAAGTTAGGGCATCATATTGTATTAGTGCATCTGTGTTTATGGTTGCTGCATCAGGTTAACTGAAATCATTTAAGGTATCTGTTTGTTTTTTTGTCATAAATTTTATGGTATGTGATAAATTAGTGCATCATTTATTGCTATTAGCGCATCTTGTGATATGTTAAGGTATCTGTTTGTTTGTTTGTCATAAATGTTATGGTATGTGATAAATTAGTGCATCATTTATTGATATTAGCTCATCTTGTGATATGTTAAGGCATCTTATTGAGTATGATTAGGTAATATGATTAATACATCGAACACTGAAATCCGTTTGATCCTTTGTGTATTTGATTAGTGTATTGAAATATTAAGGCATCTGTATGAAATATTTTTGTGCATCTATGTTATAATAATTAGTGCATCTATTTTATTGTGAAATCATTTAAGGTATCTGTTTGTTTGTTTGTCATAAATGTTACGGTATTTGATAAATAATTAGTGCATCATTTATTGCTATTAGCGCATCTTGTGATACATTAAGGCATCTTATTGAGTATGATTATGCAATATTATTAATACATCGAACACTAAAATCCTTTTGATCCTTTGTGTATTTGATTAGTTTATTGAAATATTAAGGCATCTGTATGAAATATTTTAGTGCATCTATGTTATAATAATTATTTTAATTGTTATGAGTAAATATTAATATACAAATGATATGTTATACATAAAAAGTATGGTGCAGAAACTCTTGTAAGAACATCATAATGGGAGAGAGTTCAAACTTAACTTATTTTCATTGTTTTTCTCAATCATCAGTGAATGTCTAAAACTCATAACCGTCAACCAGAAGTTTATGTCATGCAACAATAACGAATTAGACATCATGAAAATGGATTGGTGTACGTATTTGTTGGAAACAATGAAGAAAACCAACAAAGAGTACAAAAGCTCTTCAAGTGTCGCAGGGCTGATACTCTTGATTGTGGTAAGTAAAAAAGTCAATCGATAATATTTTTATGAAATTTATATTCTTATCAGTTTTTTAGTTCCATATTAACTAACTAGTATATCAATTAGTGTGAGTAAGATTGTGTATATTTTAGTGTATCTGCATTAAAAAAAATACTGTATCCTTATGATATATAGCATAAGGATCATTAAACTCATTTGATATTTTTATATGTTTGGCAATATACTAATATTGCATAATGATTATTCAAAATCATTTGATATTTTTGTATGTTCAGCAATATTGAATTCATTTAATATACATTGGGGTGTTTAGCTAACATACTAATTTGTGTACATTTCTTTATTTAAAAGAAAAATAAGACATGTGTATGTAATACTGCATAAGGATTATTCAGCAATGTAGTTAACATTGGGGGTGTTTGGCAATATAATAATATCTATACATTTTAGTGCATCTGTATTAGAAAAATAAGGCATCGGTGCGCAATATTACATAATGATTGTTCAACTAATCCAGGTTCTATTTATCAAAACTCATAATAATTGTTCAACTAATTCATGTTTTGTTTTGCAATACACATATGGCCTGATCCATATGCAACTTCCAGGAATGGATGACTTTAGTGACGAAGATGATTTTGTCATATGAGAAGATGACATTGGTTATTGGTTGAACGTTGATGATGATTTGTTACAAGATGACTACTTTATAGGCATCAAAAGGTAGAAGATTTGAGAGGATTTTCTGAATGTTTTAGATTTTGCAAGAATTTGACGATAGTCATTGCTTAGCTTGTAAAAATCTTATTTGCCAATTTTTTGTTTAGCTTACTACATATTATGAGACACTTTATTCTGATTGTAGCATCACTCATCAATGCAAAATGCATCTCTTGTACATGCAAGTTAAGTTTATAATAATAATAATTCGTTCCTAACATGAATAGTTTTTTTGTATGTTTACTGCTATCTTTTTGTTCAACTATATGTAACAATTCGCAATTTCAGGTTAACTTTTATTCCCGAAAATTTCACTATTCACTTTTTACTATTCACTTTTCACTATTCATCTCAGAAATTTTTATTTCATATTCTCGTAAGTTAAACTATTTTAACGATAATCCGAGAGTTTGACGCTCGTCGGATCATTTCTGCAAAAATCACAAAGCCGTGTCCGAGATTTACTTTTAGGTTTAAACGTCATTCCAGCATCCCGATATGTCCATAAAACATTATAAATAATAGAAATATGATTTTCTCTCATTTTAGGACAATTCCAAAAGTTTCGGAATTTTACGTTTTTCAGTTCAGCGTTTTACGCGAATTACGCGTTTTAGACCCGTGTTTCCAGTTTTTAGCAGGGTTTTCGCACCCGATAGAACCTACCACTCATTTTATATTTTATTATGGACTATATTGACATGTTTGACCATACTTTCAAGTTTCATATTTTTAGGATACCCGGTTTTACGTTTCGTGACTTAAAAACTTACGGTTAGCGATTTACGGAGTCAAAACTAGCTACATACTTAGGATATTATCATCCAAAGACCATGACTACTCATCTAGTCACCCTTATCCTTGGAAAAACGACTTAGGAGGGGGGGGGAGTCACCATGTGTGGTTAAATCTTGACTTTAGCCATTAGATCTTACTTAATTAAAACTTTGTCACCAAGTTATAGCACTTTCCTAGCAAGCTTCCTAACCTCCTCATTCATAGTATAAATACAAGCTCATTTGCTTCCTTTCTTCATCACCAAAAACGCCACAACCTTTTATCATAGCACCATGATCCTTTGATCTTCAATATACAAGTTACACTACAAAGTTCAAGGCCTTAGTATTCTCTACCTAGTTCTTAAGTTTGTTTGGTGATTCCATGGTTGAATTAGGAGCTACACAAGGTGATTAGGGGCTGAAGTTAATGGGTTTTCACAAGGTCTATATCAAGTCTATCAATGGTTACAAGAGTTATGGTGAAGGGTTTACAAGATTAGGTTTAGTGTCCTAGTTCTATACTTGACTTCCTTTCTTAAGTGAAAGCCAAAAGTTGTAAGAAAACCTTATGCACTTTCTTGCTCAATATCATATTCATGCTTATTATGTTTCATTCATGCTATATATGGTCTTTGTATTGTGTTCATGATGTTTAAAAATGGATAAAACGAGTATTGGTATACATATGTTAACTTATGACAAGTAAACAAGCAAACTAGTGATTTTTATGGAAAACCACGACCACAATAGTTTAACTTTGATATTTGACACTTACTTACTGTTAAAGAGGACTTAACAAGGAAAACATAGCAATTTGAATCACCCAAAACGAGTACACGAGTCAAAAGTTATGACCATTTGAAGTTAGCGAAACCAAAACGGCAAATCTGCCTAAATAGCATTCTGATCAAATTATGATTTTGAAAGTCCCACTTCTGGTCCGATTCATCAAAAAGTTAAAACACGAAAGTTGTCCGGAACGACGTTTTCGTTCAGGTATAAAGAAGCTCGAGACCTGAAAATGCTTTCTGAGTGATAATTTTCTTCAAATTCTTAACAGCCCAGTTTTAGACCAAAGTTACTATATAATTGTTATAATTAGATGAGACCAAGAGGTCTAATGACCTAAAGCCAAGACCACAACCATGGCTAAAGCCAAGGTTGAGTCTCAAGACCATGGTAACATGACCAAAGTCACGGCAAAGCCACGGCTAAAGACCATATAACTTTTAAAGATCAAAACTTATATATATGTTATCAAATACTACAATAGTAGGGAGCCTCATGTGAGGAGTTCATTGAGTAAGCTGTCGAGACGAGTTGTGGATTTACGAGTTAAAGTGTCCTGCCTCCTCGAACGTTTACTCCATGACTTCTGAATTATGTCAGCCCGAACGGTAGTAAGAGATTTACAACCTATACATGTTTCATAAACCACTTATATTCAAAGACTTACACATTATACTAAAGTACTACATCATGAACATTATGCAAGACATATATAGGCAATTCTTCGTATACTTAGACGTTACTCCAAACCTAAGTTGCAACGTTCTATTATAGGCTGCTCTTAGAGACTTTCGCGATTCGACTACCACTATCATTTCTCATTACATAGACTTAAGGTGAGTCATAGCCCCTACTCTTTTCGTACTTGTTTTAACTCTTTGGGGGGGATACATGCACAACTACTTGCTTACTTGTACAAATACTCAAAACATTTATACTTGATTGTTTTATACTTGACTGTCTTATACTTGATGGCATTATACTTGATTTCATACATACATGACTGTCTTATATCTTTGGGAAGTGGCTCCCAGTAAACTTATATCTTTGGGAAGTGGCTCCCAGTTTTCTTTGGGAAGTGGCTCCCAGTTGTCCTTGGGAATTGGCTCCCAAAGTGAGGTCTTCGGAGATGAAGTAGAGACTCACTACTAATTGCTTAATTGTCTTGATGAACTTATACATGTCTTTATTATACTATATGTTAGCAGTGGGTTGTGAACACACAGGTTACAAGTCTCTTATGGCGGGACTTGTAACTGAGTGGATTCTCAATGCCTTTGCTGTGTGATCATTCTTTTAAGGCTTTTCAACTATTTTAAGACAAACTCTATGAACTCACCAACCATTGTGTTGACACTTTAGCATGTTTATCTCAGGTTAGTAAGGTGATAGCTAGTGCGTGGAACTTAGAGTCAAGCTGCATATTCTGAAGACTTACGCTTTTATCATTTACCATTCAAAACATTTTGTATACATTTATGTATCATACTTTGGAATCTCATGTTTGTAACTTTGAATTCATTAATCGAATGGTAACTTTTCAAAACGTCTCATTTAGAGTTCGTTTTCTATAACTTGTACTTTGTATTATGAAGTAGCACCCCAATGACACAGTCTTCCGCTGCGGTATTTTGGGGGTGTTACAGATTGGTATCAGAGCCTTGGTTATAGAGAACTAGGTTGCATTTAGTGCCTAGACTATAACTGCTATATACGTTAAGACTCTCCTCTTATTTGCCTTACACACACTACATACACATACGCTTTTTGGTAGTTGTTGGTTTAGTTCTACGCTGTTAGATGATGTGACTTTAGTATTATAAGGAGCCTCAGAGATTAGCCGAGTCATTAAAAACATGGAGCTCAGTAATAACTAATTATTTAACTTGATCTTGTGACAGTTCTTGTTTGATGAGACACAAGATTTGAGTTAAATAATATTATTGCTTAGCTTTAGGGATTTGATGACTTGATTATCTTACTATCGGCCTTAGAAGGCGGATTTTGTGTCGGAAATTCTTAAGTAGGATGTTTTAGAATCTCCTTATTTAAATGGATTGGGACGCCTCTTCAGTTAAATAAAGAAATTGTAAATCACCGAACCATAAGTTTATGAGACCTTACTTACATAAATTTGGACGCTTCTTTATGTAAGTAATGTGTTATAAATAAGTGGGCTTATTCACATCCGATACAACTCCTTAACCAGAATCTTAGACGAATCAGAGTGAACACCACTATTTTAGAGATCCTGAATTCTCTTAGACACACCATAAGTAGTTAACATCAACTGAACTTCGAGACGAAGTTCTCCTTAAGGGGTAGAGACTGTAACAATTCGCAATTTCAGGTTAACTTTTATTCCCGAAAATTTCACTATTCACTTTTTACTATTCACTTTTCACTATTCATCTCAGAAATTTTTATTTCATATTCTCGTAAGTTAAACTATTTTAACGATAATCCGAGAGTTTGACGCTCGTCGGATCATTTCTGCAAAAATCACAAAGCCGTGTCCGAGATTTACTTTTAGGTTTAAACGTCATTCCAGCATCCCGATATGTCCATAAAACATTATAAATAATAGAAATATGATTTTCTCTCATTTTAGGACAATTCCAAAAGTTTCGGAATTTTACGTTTTTCAGTTCAGCGTTTTACGCGAATTACGCGTTTTAGACCCGTGTTTCCAGTTTTTAGCAGGGTTTTCGCACCCGATAGAACCTACCACTCATTTTATATTTTATTATGGACTATATTGACATGTTTGACCATACTTTCAAGTTTCATATTTTTAGGATACCCGGTTTTACGTTTCGTGACTTAAAAACTTACGGTTAGCGATTTACGGAGTCAAAACTAGCTACATACTTAGGATATTATCATCCAAAGACCATGACTACTCATCTAGTCACCCTTATCCTTGGAAAAACGACTTAGGAGGGGGGGGGAGTCACCATGTGTGGTTAAATCTTGACTTTAGCCATTAGATCTTACTTAATTAAAACTTTGTCACCAAGTTATAGCACTTTCCTAGCAAGCTTCCTAACCTCCTCATTCATAGTATAAATACAAGCTCATTTGCTTCCTTTCTTCATCACCAAAAACGCCACAACCTTTTATCATAGCACCATGATCCTTTGATCTTCAATATACAAGTTACACTACAAAGTTCAAGGCCTTAGTATTCTCTACCTAGTTCTTAAGTTTGTTTGGTGATTCCATGGTTGAATTAGGAGCTACACAAGGTGATTAGGGGCTGAAGTTAATGGGTTTTCACAAGGTCTATATCAAGTCTATCAATGGTTACAAGAGTTATGGTGAAGGGTTTACAAGATTAGGTTTAGTGTCCTAGTTCTATACTTGACTTCCTTTCTTAAGTGAAAGCCAAAAGTTGTAAGAAAACCTTATGCACTTTCTTGCTCAATATCATATTCATGCTTATTATGTTTCATTCATGCTATATATGGTCTTTGTATTGTGTTCATGATGTTTAAAAATGGATAAAACGAGTATTGGTATACATATGTTAACTTATGACAAGTAAACAAGCAAACTAGTGATTTTTATGGAAAACCACGACCACAATAGTTTAACTTTGATATTTGACACTTACTTACTGTTAAAGAGGACTTAACAAGGAAAACATAGCAATTTGAATCACCCAAAACGAGTACACGAGTCAAAAGTTATGACCATTTGAAGTTAGCGAAACCAAAACGGCAAATCTGCCTAAATAGCATTCTGATCAAATTATGATTTTGAAAGTCCCACTTCTGGTCTGATTCATCAAAAAGTTAAAACACGAAAGTTGTCCGGAACGACGTTTTCGTTCAGGTATAAAGAAGCTCGAGACCTGAAAATGCTTTCTGAGTGATAATTTTCTTCAAATTCTTAACAGCCCAGTTTTAGACCAAAGTTACTATATAATTGTTATAATTAGATGAGACCAAGAGGTCTAATGACCTAAAGCCAAGACCACAACCATGGCTAAAGCCAAGGTTGAGTCTCAAGACCATGGTAACATGACCAAAGTCACGGCAAAGCCACGGCTAAAGACCATATAACTTTTAAAGATCAAAACTTATATATATGTTATCAAATACTACAATAGTAGGGAGCCTCATGTGAGGAGTTCATTGAGTAAGCTGTCGAGACGAGTTGTGGATTTACGAGTTAAAGTGTCCTGCCTCCTCGAACGTTTACTCCATGACTTCTGAATTATGTCAGCCCGAACGGTAGTAAGAGATTTACAACCTATACATGTTTCATAAACCACTTATATTCAAAGACTTACACATTATACTAAAGTACTACATCATGAACATTATGCAAGACATATATAGGCAATTCTTCGTATACTTAGACGTTACTCCAAACCTAAGTCGCAACGTTCTATTATAGGCTGCTCTTAGAGACTTTCGCGATTCGACTACCACTATCATTTCTCATTACATAGACTTAAGGTGAGTCATAGCCCCTACTCTTTTCGTACTTGTTTTAACTCTTTGGGGGGGATACATGCACAACTACTTGCTTACTTGTACAAATACTCAAAACATTTATACTTGATTGTTTTATACTTGACTGTCTTATACTTGATGGCATTATACTTGATTTCATACATACATGACTGTCTTATATCTTTGGGAAGTGGCTCCCAGTAAACTTATATCTTTGGGAAGTGGCTCCCAGTTTTCTTTGGGAAGTGGCTCCCAGTTGTCCTTGGGAATTGGCTCCCAAAGTGAGGTCTTCGGAGATGAAGTAGAGACTCACTACTAATTGCTTAATTGTCTTGATGAACTTATACATGTCTTTATTATACTATATGTTAGCAGTGGGTTGTGAACACACAGGTTACAAGTCTCTTATGGCGGGACTTGTAACTGAGTGGATTCTCAATGCCTTTGCTGTGTGATCATTCTTTTAAGGCTTTTCAACTATTTTAAGACAAACTCTATGAACTCACCAACCATTGTGTTGACACTTTAGCATGTTTATCTCAGGTTAGTAAGGTGATAGCTAGTGCGTGGAACTTAGAGTCAAGCTGCATATTCTGAAGACTTACGCTTTTATCATTTACCATTCAAAACATTTTGTATACATTTATGTATCATACTTTGGAATCTCATGTTTGTAACTTTGAATTCATTAATCGAATGGTAACTTTTCAAAACGTCTCATTTAGAGTTCGTTTTCTATAACTTGTACTTTGTATTATGAAGTAGCACCCCAATGACACAGTCTTCCGCTGCGGTATTTTGGGGGTGTTACACTATATCTGCAGGTTTATATTTTTTACTCCCAACTGCACCAAAATATTTTTTTAATATACAACTTTAGCCCTTCATCTTTATTACATTTGGAAAATACATTTGTTTATCATTTACATTAACGGGTGTGTTCATTCTCATCTATAACTTTAGTGCATATAATTGAGGCACTTTAGTGCGTCTGTTTGTAGAAATTTAGTGCATCCGTTTGATGTACTTAGGGCATCCATTTGTATCATAAAAGCAAAACAAGTTCAATATTTTTAGTGTCATGAAATTGATGAAAAGAAGGCTCGAAACAAGGTTAAGACAAACACGGTTAATGATTAAAGTTGACGAGCCTTCAAAGAAAGACTCTACTGAGATACCACCTGTTACATCATCCACTAATAACAATATTCCAAAGTAATGAAAGTGATAGATAGATTTATATTAAAACCACAAATATAGAATATGGAACTTTATTATAATGAAATCTTGAAGCTGAAGTCAATTCATATTTCTGAACGCGATACTAATATATACAAGATCTATACAAATTGTATATCTTATTACTACAAGGAATTTACAACACAAGATGTAAATGCTATTATCTACTTTTCATGTTACACATATTCAAAACCAATACCTTTGCGCTAGTTTCATAAGTGGGATAACTTTTATGTATGAACGTTCCATGTTGTTCTGTATTAGATTATGCACTTTAGCATCCACTCCAGACACTGTCAAACATACAAGTACAAGATCAGTAAACTATATGCATGTGTAGAAAACATCCGCAAAATACGTCAATTACACACAAAAGGGAAACATGATAAAATATGATGCAACTTTACTGCATCCATTTGATGAACTATAGTGCATCTATTTGGGTTACTTTAGTGCATCCGTTTGGTAAATTTAACGAATTTCAGACATAAAGCAAAGGAAGCACTGCCTGATTATCATGGATTACAAAAACTATGACTATTAATTAAGATTTACCTTGATAGGTAACATTTTCAAATGTGGCACAAGTAACTGTAAGGCACTTGTTGCGTGTTTTCATCCACCTCGAAAGTTGCGGTTCTCAAAAACCCTATGATCCTCGTTACTTGCATTGGCCCACAATGTAAGTACGCTTCTTTCACCTTCATATACTACAAGTAAAGGTGGCATATAGAGTCTTTCACCTTCATATACTACAAGTAAAGGTGGCATATAGAGGGTCGGGCATATTTGGCTAACGATTCAATATAGATGTGGAATACTTATGCACATTAAATATACTCTTTGGTGACTTTCGACCCATTTGACTCGTTTTTTTTAGCTATTTTGTTTTTCATTCTCTTTTACATGAATTGAACCATATATTTTTTTTAGATCATTTCACATTGGATATATCATATAGAATCTTGCATTATTAAGATATTAAGTATAAAATAACATTAATTAACCAGATACATTCAACACTATTTGCACTAATCATAGAGAATAAAGTTTGCAAGCCTTCGAACAAGATCCTGATGTACATCTCGATACACATACAAGTACAAGATCTAAAACTATATGCATGCGTAGAGAACATTAGTAACATACGACAATTACACATAAAAGGGAAAATGATAAAATATGATGCATCTTTACTGCATCTGTTTGATGAACTTTAGTGCATCTGTTTGAGTCACTTTAGTGCATCCATTTGGTAAATTTAATGAATTTCAAATGTAAAGCAAAAGAAGCACTACCTGATTATCACGGATTATAAAAACTATAACTATTAATTAAGATTCACCTTGACAGATAACTTTTTCATTCTTAAGATACCTTACAAGTAACTGTAAGGTACATGTCGCATGTACATAGATGTTGACATAATAACAGTCATTGCACAATTCTTTGATAAAATTCACAAATATTTTCAAGTGTAGATATAGTATATCGTACAATTATTTCACGTATCGTTATTACTCTACCAATTTTCATTATCTCTAAAATTCAAAAATATATATTATGTGACTTTCTAATAGATTGTAATCTTTTGTAATCCATTTTGACTTTTGGTATTCAAGAAATAGATATTGTACTTTAATGTTTAAAAGATATTACACTTTATTCTTTTGGATGCAAAAAAGCATTGCAAAGGGAAATAGATATAAAAGCATCCCTACAGGCCAATATAGTAACACTAACATCAGCTTATCAATTGACTTAACACCTTATCCACAAGAAATAAATATTGTCCAAAGTACTCTTTTTTCTAAAGGGTGTTTCACAAAGTGCTTATCCCAGATATTTTTATAATCAAATATTCAGCATTAACAAAACAAGCACAATCATATGAATATGTGTCTACTATTGAAAGAGGTAATATAACCACAGTGTAAAATTAGTGCATCGCAGTTAGAAAATCCCATTCAGTCATTTTATCAAATACTTGGTGTACAGTTTTTTTTAAATATGTTTTTCATGTATTTATTTCTCAATTTCGTTTCAAAAATAACTATTCTATACAATGAATCATGTCAAAAACTCAAAAAATTGTTACATCTATAAACAAAGATGATGCTTAACAAATCAAATTTCATAAAACAACAATTCGTACAGATAAATGAACAAAAATCACATATATAAGCTGTATAATTGATTTTACATAGCAAAAACAACAAATCTATAATCGAAATCAGTTACATACCGTAATTTGATCTTCGATTTGATAAATTATGATGAGTTAACAAGATACGATTATCAGATAACATGATATGATTTCGTGATGAGAAGATTTCGTGATGAGATGATTTCGTGAATATGATTTCGTTAATCTTTCATTTGATAAATCTGGAACTGAGAGAGAAATGAGATAAAATGAGAGAAAGAAGAAAAAGAAAAAATGAGAGAAAATTAGGCATTATATATGAAAGGTGCGAATTTACAAAACACTCCCATAAAGAATAAAAGAAGTTACAATCAGGTCCCTTGAGTTGGGAAAAAAAGAGGGGGGAATGGGAAGGGGTGATTTGTACACTTTTCTCACTTTTCTACCAAAATAGACTTTTTTCAAAAACCAACCTCTCTCTCTCTCTCTCTCTCTATATATATATATATATATATATATATATATATATATATATATATATATATATATATATATATATATATATATATATATATATATATATATATATAGAATGAGGTTCATGTAAGATAGTACTTAAAATGAGAAGTGAAGGAAGCCACTAGTGTCATGACATGTGGAAATCAATTGTTTAAACTAAAATTAAAATCGTTAATAATACAAAAGGGTAATTATGTAATTGATCCATTCTTATTCTTTAGATAATCCTACCACGTCTCTCTCCATTATTCTTTTTTTTTTTAATCGCCACCTTCTACCAAAAGTTTTCCTCCAGGGATTTTTTTCCAAACAATTTGCATGTTCAAAGATTTTATTCTCCATTAATTTAAGGTATTTACTCTTATGAGGATCCGTTTCTAGCGTCCTTAACTTGCCGTCGAACGGGTTTCTTGTATTTTTCATGCCGTTGTCTGACTTTGCCTTGCTGGAGATGGTCCCGCACAACTCATCAGTGGAAACCAAGTTCTTAGTAGGTCGCCGTTGTCCTGCCGCCGAGTGGCTTCGGCCTCCACTGCCATGTCGGAGATTAAGTTGATACTCATATTTTCATATTGTGTATCAATGTAATGTGTTTCAAAGAAGTTCATGTATATCAATATCTTTTGTTTATATATCATAAGCATTAAGAAGTACATGGAGATTAAGACGTACATGTATATCAGTAGATTTTGTTTCAAAGACGTACATGTATATCAATATTTTCATATTGTGTATCAATGGAATGTGTTTCATAGACGTACATGTATGTCATTAAGTTATGAAGTGATGTTATGAGTTCATAACATTGTAAGCATGCGTATCATAATACTTAATTTGTGTTTATCAATTAAATAATTTGTATTACTCATCAAGTTGCCGTGCATGAATGGAATTAGGCCACAATTAAATTCTTGCATGTAAACAAACTGATTTGTATCAAATGTTGTCTACGTTTATAAAAATAGTTTTGGTTCCTATTGATGTGTCAATTTGAAGTTATTTTTTTTTTGTGTATGTTAAATACATGATTTGTATCAAGAAACTATGAAAATAAAAATCAGTAAGTTATGTGTGTAACATTCTTATGTTAAAAATAACCAAAACACTTTATATAAAACTAGCAGGGTCCCCGCGCGATGCAGCTGCGGGCACACTGTAATTTAATTTTTTCTATTAATAATTTATTTTATATGTACATTTTTTTGCAATAGCTTTACTGATTAGTTTTTTATGGCAAAAGTTTGATGAAATTTTGCTTTGTTTGTATTATTTTATTTATTATTTATTTTATGTTTTTGTTTAGTGGTTTGCTTGGTTTTTACAATATGTGAACATATTTTAGTTTATTATGTTCTTTTTGACAATAAATTTACGGATATCAAAAATTTCGTTTAGCTCGTGTCTGTTCGGGCTCGATCCCGTTTGACCCGTGCCCGTTCGGGCTCGAGCCCATTTGGCCCATTGCCCGTCAGGGCTTAAAAATTTGTATAATATGCTTTATTATATGTATTAGTGACATTTAATGCAGGAATTGTGTTTAAGTTGGTTGTACAATATGCTTGATAATTTGTATTTCTTATGTAAGAGGTGTTTTAATAAGTGTATTAATTGTATTTATTGACTATTTAATTAATTGTATTTAATATACATAAAGATCAATTTTAAGTCATTAATTTTCAATTTTAAGTTATTAATTTTAAACTTTAATGGCAAAATCAAAGTGGTGTGTACTTTAAGCTTCTAAACTTGTAAATGTCTAATTATATTTCATTTATGGTATTAATTGTCTAATTGTGTTTGAATCACTTGTACTTTAAGCTTCTAAACTTGTAAGGCTTAATTTTAAGTATTCTAATTATAGTAGTCCTTTATGCATTATAAGATAATTAGATAAATTTGAGCAATATGGTTATATGTATACTTTCTAATTTGCACTAAACTACGTGAAAAAAACATTGAAAATAATAGAAAATTTAGTTACGAAAAAAAGGGAAGAAGTCTGCTGACCCCGTATAGTATGCCAGGCAAATTGAGTTGTCAAGTTTGCCATTAATGTCAAAATATTTACCATAATGCCATTTTGTCATTTTTATTTAATATTATTAATTTTGATACATCTAATGGCTAAGATCGCTTCCTACTTTATCCTACTTTAAGACACTATTTTACATTAGCCCCCCTATATATATATATATATATATATATATATATATATATATATATATATATATATATATATATATATATATATATATATGGTGGGGTTAAAATAAAAAGGGTAGGAAGTGATCTCAACCATTGAATCATATTTGACCAGATGAAAAAAGGAGATGGCATTTTCGTAAATAAAGAAAACTTCAAGGACAATTGTATTTACATTAGCCCCCTCTATATATATATACATACATATATATATATATATATATATATATATATATATATATATATAATATATATATATATATATATATATATATATATATATATATATATATATATATATACACACATATATACATACACATATATATATATATACATATATTATATATATACATATATATACATATATATATATATATATATATATATATATATATATATATATATATATATATATATATATATATATGGTGGGGTTAAAATAAAAAGGGAGTTAAAATAAAAAAGGTAGGAAGTGATATCAACCATTGGATCATATTTGACCAGATTTTACCAGATGAAAAAAGGAGATGGCATTTTCGTAAAGAAAGAAAACTTCAAGGACAATTGTATAATAGTGTAATTCACAAAACTCACGTTCCATTCTCCCAGACTATCCATTTGCAATCAAAAAAACTTCGCTCTAAATACACCTACTCCATCACACACAAACCCTAATTATTTCATTCCAAAATCTTAATTCATTAACGATTAATCATCATCGTCGACAAAACCTACTGCATCATCGATGGTTACTCCATTGATTTGTTAGGGTTTGAATAACCATTCGAAAACCTTTCGACATCAAAGATGGTCAAGACGAACCTACGAAATCTTACACGGCCTCGTAAGTTTTTTTTTATGAACTATAATTTTGTCACTACATCAGTTTATGCATTTTTATTGATCTAAGTATGTTATATTCAGAGTTTGATTCAAATTTACATAATGTTTTCTTCTAGATCTGGAACAAAATGTAGAAAAAAAATAGATACAAAGCATGTTTAAGAAAGTTGCATGCAAGGTGTTTGATAAATGTCTCAACTAAACTTTATAACAGTGATGCACTAAATTTACACTGTGATGCAGTTGTTTTGAATGTTGATGCAGTTGTATTTCATATTACATTAGGTTTTTGTAACTCTGAAACACTAAATCTACATTGTGGAATAATCGCAGTGTTGCAGTGTTTTTGTGTATGTTTGAATATTTGATGCAGTTGGTGTGATGAAGTGATGCAGTAGGTTTGTATGTTACATATAAGTCTAGAATAGGTTAGGCACGTAGCGTTGTGCATGTTTAAATGTTTGATCCAGTTGGTGTATGCGGTGATGCAATATTGTCTTGTATGTGACATATAACTCTAGATTAGATTAGATGTGTGGCGTTCTAAGCGTCGAAAAGTGTTTGTGTATGTGTTTGAATATTTGATGCAGTTGGTGTAATGAAGTGATGCAGTAGGTTTTGTATGTGATATATAAGTCTATATCAGGTTAGGCGCGTAGCAGTTTAAGGTTTAAAAGTGTTTGTGTGTATGCTTGAATGTTTGATGCAATTGGTGTGATGTGGTAATGATGTAGTGTCTTGTATGTGACGTATAAGTCTAGATTATATTAGGTTAAGCTCGAGCTATTTTAAGTGTTTGTGTATGTGTTTGAATGTTTGATGCAACTGGTGTAATGAGTGATCCGGTAAGGTATTGTTTGTAGCATATAAGGTAGATTAGGTCATGCGCGGGGTGTTTTAAGTCTCGAAAAGTGTTTGTGTGTGTGTTTCAATGTATGATGCAACTGGTATAGTGCAGATATGCAGTAGGGTATTGTCTGTAGCATATAACGCTGGATTAGGTTATGTGTGAGGTGTTTTAAGTGTCGAAAAGTCCTTGTGCATTTGTTTGAATGTTTAATGCAGCCAGTGTGATGCAGTAGGGTCTTGTGTGTCACATATAAGGCTAGATTAGGTTATGCTTAGGGTGTTTTAAGTGTCGAAGAGTGTTTTTGTGTGTGTGTTTGAATGTTTGATGCAGCAGGTGTGATGCAGTAATGCAATAGGATCTTGTATGTGGCATATAAGGCTAGATTGGGTTACATGCGGGGTGTTTTAAGTGTTGAAAAGTGTTTATGTGTATGTTTGAATGTGTGATGCAGCTGATGTAATGCAGTGATGCAGTAACATAATAATCTTTTTGCACTAGTTAACAACATTATGATGCAGTACATTGTTTTACCATGAGATACTGCATCATACTTAATTATCTACTATATCATTATTTATATTACTGCATCACTGTTTATATTTAATTTTATAAGTTGCACTGCATCACAGTTTATATTCTACTACATCACTGTTTATTTATAACTGCATTATTGTTTCATTAGGTTCAATTACGTCATCCGTAGTGTGTTTTATTTGTCAAAATGTGCTTGTGTGTGTATTTGTATGTATGATGCAGTTGATGTAAAGAAGTGATGCATTAGATGTAATATAATGGATTTCATTTTATCATGTTATAGGTAGAAACGAAGAAGAAAATAGGAGACTAACATATGGTGAATATGCAGTTGATCTAGTAAGTAAAAGGATTAGATGATTAGGTGATTTTTTTTACTACTTGATGAGGAATATACACCCAAGATGGAATGAGATTTTTACCGCAAGATTCATGGTATATTTGAAGCATATGGAAACTTACTAGGACCGTGGTATTTTTTAGGAATAGTTAAAGAAAGAAGGCGCGGGTCAAAGATGAAAAATTTATCTGTTGTGAGCATAGTACATGAAAAAATATGATTCTTACAAGTATGCATAAGAAAAAGGCGGAAGTCTTGGCAGGCGCTAAGGCATATAACAAGCTACAAATAGTAGATTCCAATTATCTAAAACCAAATGATACACTCAAATTGAAAGGCGGAATGCTACAAAGGATTATTGAATGCGTAACAAGTATTCTCGGATGATACTTGTGGTTCATTCAAAACAATGTTTAAATTCTTTTTGATGTAATTCTTTGGAATACTGAATGTTTAATTGTAAGTATGTACATCTTAATGATGACAATATTTGTTTAATATTAATTACTTATGATTACTGCTGATATCTGAGTGAACATAGATGCACTAAAGTATACACCGTGTTGCACTAAAGATATACTGCATCACAATATTGTTTTACTGCATCAGAATGTTCTCATATTACTGAATTAGAATATTATAATACTACTACATGCAAAACACTGTGATGCACTGGCATATAACAATGATGCAGTAACATTATAACTACGATGCACTAAACATAAGCACAAAACATTGAGATGCATCACATGCAAACACAATGATGCACCATAAATGACAATGTGATCCACTGACATATAATATTGATGCAGTGGCATTTTAAGTATGATGCACTTGATATAGATATAAAAACATAGTGATACAGTGGAAAATGACATTGTGACGCACTAACATATAATAGTGATGCAGTAATATTATAACTACGATGCACTTGAAAATAACACTATGATGTTGTACACATATAAAAGTGATGCACTATATATAAAATTATGATGCACTAAAAAACTGAACACATAAGATATTGTAAGATATTTCATAACAGTAAGATAATGTTGCGTTGATAAACTGTAAGTGATGCTCTACTTTTTACAACTGAATCGATGTTTAGTAAGGAATGCTATAGTCTCATAACAGTACTTATTGGTTAAAAAATGAAATAACAAAAAAGAATATTCATTGTAAGCTCATTTGGTAGATCTTGGTGATGGGTTTCTTTGATATTGGCAATTTCTGTGAACTAGTCCTGGAGTTATGGCCTCCCTTATCTCCACAAATGCTACACGTATTTCTCCAGAATGTTTCTTCTTGTAACATATATAATCTCATTGGACATGTCCTAGAGTTATGACCCTGTTACATTCCACAAATGTTACACGTCCTCCTCTTCTACAACTACATTCAACCATTCATCCAGAATGACAAAAACCCCTACGAAAATAGATATAAATTGTAAGATATAGTAGATAAAAATCAAAGATGCAATAGAGAAGAAAACAACGATGAAGTGTAGTTAAAGTGTGCTACAATAATAAGTTCGTATGCACTTAATAAGAATTAGCGAACTTAAAGTGTTGATTCAGTAATAAGTACGTAGGCATTTGACAAGAAATCCGTGATATTGTAATAAGTCGGTATGCACTTGATAAGAAAATTGTGGTGCAGTAATAAATTTGTATGCACCTGATTAAGTGTTGATGCAGTAATAAGTTGTATGCAATTGATAAGATAACTGTGATGCAGTCATAAGTTCATATGCTATAGATAAGATAGTTGTGATGCAGTGAACTCAAACTGTTGATGCTGTAATTATGTATAAACAATTGATACTCAAATATAGACACATGGCATCTATATGCACAATGATGAACCAGATGCTCAAGATACAAACTTGTAAAGAGATTTTAAAATAATACTCCACTAAGACTAAAATAAGTTGATGCCATAAGGATAGAATTATTGATTCCCTAAAGAGAAATATGGAACAAAAAGAATCTTTAAACAACTTACATGGGAGCGTTATAAAAGAAATCCAAAAATTCTCTCCGACTAGGGGCGATTTTTAGCCCCTCTACCCCTAATATTCCGGCCAAAAAAACCATCAATACGCCTCTCTATCATTCTACTGTATGATATGCAATTGTTGTTGATGGTTTCTAATTCCTGGCTAGAGGTGTGCTATGTCTAAAATCGTTCTTATTATGTTTTTGGTGAATTTTTTAACCCTAATGATCCTTTGTCGATTCTGATTCATTCTTAGTGTTTTAATTCGCACCATGGTTTTTTAATCGCACCTCTTATTAATCTATTCTAAGGTCGGTTTCAAATCGTTTATATATATAATAAGGGTCGATTTGTCAAAACCCTAAAAGTTTGCTGTAATCGATCTCCTACTTATTAGGTGTATCATTTTTCTGTTAGGGTTTCGGTCCTCATGAAGCTCATCATAATATTTTTTGAGGCGGTTTGGGTGATGATTGCTGTTCTTAATCGTTTATAAGAAACCCTAATTTAGGGTTTCGGTTCTTTTGATTGATGGTGTTGATGCCTAACGATATAATGGATCCCTTTTCTTAGGGTTTCGTTTATTTTTTCTCACGGGTTTGTGATGATTATCTGCATGTTTCTTCATGATATCCCTTATTAGGGGTTGTATGTTGGTTGCGTGATATGTATCTGATGGTTGTATTATGTTGTATTATGTACGTGGGTTAAGGGAGAGATGTACGTTGTTGGTTTTTGCTACATCATGGTTGGATCCTGCTGCTTTTGTTCCTTATGCCTATGATCTGTTATTGATGTGGATTGGAAGTTAGGAGTTGTTATACTCTAAGGTTTTAAACCTATGGCAGATTATGATACTATTGGTTTGCAATCTGATCTTGGTTGCTTTTTGCAACTTATTGGTAGTCAAAATCAAGCCATAGTCCTTGTGTTTGGGTTCCTGGTTGGTGACTTAACGTTCGTATGTTAAGTGCATATGTTGGAGCCAAGGGTTTGCTATTCATTCATAGTGGGTAGATTAATCAAGTTAAGATTGTTATATTTTATGTGAATCTGCTGCTATCTCGACTAGTGTTGGAAGTTAAGTTTGAAGTGTCTTGTTCAAAACCCTTTGTTTCATCATGTTCGTTCAAATTCTATTTGCTATGGATCGCACTCTTATTAGGTTATTAGATTATGCTTCGTGCGTAATTCTAATAGAAGCTACAAATGGACTTGTCTTGGAAGGTGCACTTGGAAGTTGGCATTGTGACTTGATCATTGATTGTCTTCACGTGTTTCACTCGGATTGGTTGAAAGATTGGTTCAAGTTATGCTATGTTGTGTATTTATACGTGGATTGTTCATGGAAGTTAAGGTGGACCGCCATAGTAATTTAGAAGGCTCAAGTACTTTTCTTGAGTAGTATTTTCATGTTTTATGTACTTTTGTCATTGTTGGTAGGTTCATTTTATTGTAAGTTATAGCAATGGTGCGTCATTCTTATATTCGAGTCTGCAAGTGTCCTAAGGGACTGAGATGAGAGACTCACTCTCATCCGTTGTACTTCAATGTTTTTGGTTAATATATTTTACCAGGGTGCAGGATTACTCCCCTTTACCCAAAAAAAAGAAATATGGAACAAGAATATATGGATCCATTCAAGATATGCTTTATCTTTAAAAATGCAGTTTGAAAACAAAAACTGCTTAAATTTCAAATCGTTTTATTGGAAGAATGATCGAAATCACTAAATTAACTGTATTTGCAAACTTGTTATTTACAAAACAATGAATTAAATAAAATTTGACAAAATAGAAGTCAACCTTATATATGTTAACCAATACAATACTAATATACCTGCTTGTAAAAAAATAAAAATAAAAAAAAAACAACTTAGTACCTATCGCAGTTGAGAATGCATGCTTCAAAGATTGTCAAGCCTCGGAAAGAAGATTATCAATATTCTCTGTATATACGAATGTTCGCAACCCACGGGCTTTAATTGCATAACCCAAAACTTAAAACAAGGAATGCAAATTTACATCAATACTCCAATAAGACTATAAATAAGCTTTATATATGATGCCACAAGAATAGAATTATTAATTCCCTAAAGTGAAATAGCGAACATTTACTGCATCCCATAGAGATAACAATTAGCAACAAATATGAGTATAATTCAACAAGATATTCTAACTCAACAAATAAGTGTTACAACTAAGGAAGCATGTATGTTCAAGAAAACATCTATACACTATAAGAGGTTATGTCATCATTGTTTACCTTATGATCCATGCTCCCCTAGTCATAAATACACACGCGAGCACTTTACGACAAGTAAAGCACACTATAAGTATCTTAATTGAACATTATTTGCCCACAAAACATAACTTATTACGGCACTTCTTTACAGTTAATGCATCATCCATTTAGATATAAACACAAACACTTTACCATAAGTAAAACACGCTACACGTATCCTAATCGAATATTACTTGCCACATAACATAACCTACTGTACCACTTCTTTTATATAAGTTGCATCCTCCTTACAAATACAAACACAAACACCTATCAACATATAAAACCTACTAAAAGTATCCTAATCGAACATTATTTGCCACAATAGATAACCTACTGCATCATTTCTTTATAGCAAATGTATCACCCATTCAAATACAAACAAAAACACAAACACTTTTCCACAAGTTAAACACACTACAAGTATCATAATCGAACCTTATTTGCCATAAAATATAACCTATTGCATTACATTTTAACATCAACTGCATCAGACATACAATTACATACACAATATAAAATTAATAGTTATGCATCACATTGTAAAATTACACTCCTAGCGCATCAGCATTCCAGAACAACTGCATCGCAGTATAAAATTAATAGTTGATGCATCACAGTGTAAAATTAGTGCATCACAGTTATAAAGTCTAATAAGGAAGTTTATCAAACACCTTGTGTCCACCTTTTCTAAACACCTTGTATGCACCTTTTCTTAACACTCATATATAAAATCACATAACATGAATATCAGACATACAAAAATAAAAACATCAAGATACAACAAACAAATAAAACTGAAAAAAAATAGCTCTTGAAGGTTCTTACTGTTAATAACTATGGATGAACTACAATCATTACTGTTCGGGGATTCAATCAACATCTTCACTATCGATGTAGCATTAGGCTTATGAAAAATGTTGAATTATGTTTAGTTACTAGATAATGAATAACGGTGGTCATCAATTGATGATTAAACATTGATCAATGGAAGTTAACGGTGGGAAGGCGGTGGTGAGCGGTGGGGAAAGCGGCGATGAATGATGGGGAATGCGTCGGTGAACGATAGGGAAGATATTGGTGGAGGGAAAGGTATTGGTGATGGCAGGAGGATAAGTGAGATCCAGAAAACAAGAATAATGAAAATAAAAGGTGTTTAATGTGTTTGTTATAAATGACGAAAGTACCACTACAGGTATAAAAATTAGAGGCAGACTAATTGGGACAGGTGGCGGGATGGGAAGGCTTCCTAGCCTTTTTATTTTAACACACTTTTTATTATAAACCAAACCTATATATATATATATATATATATATATATATATATATATATATATATATATATATATATATATATATATATATATATATATATATATATATATATACTAGTTTTCGAAGCCCGCCCGATGGGCGGGCATGACTTATAATTATCGTTTACATTTTTTCGTTTAGCAAAATATTGGTGTTAAAAAAAATTATTATACAAAGATTTTTAAACCAACGTTTGTCAAATTGTTTGTGTTTGTTACAATGTTGTTTGTAACAACATAGCATATGATTTTAACTCAAATATGAGATCATGCTTCTTTATACACAACGTTTGTAGTTGCATAGCCCGTCCGATGGGTGGGCAAGCCTTTTGAATATCGTTGAAAAAATTAAGTTAATGAAAATAAGTTATAAACATACCAATCTATTTATTGAATGCATTAACAACAAAAAGAAATCAACTTTTATCGAATATAATAAAAAAAAAGTTACAAAGTGATAGGCAAGAGCAAAGTATATAACCAAATAAACTAAAATTCAAAATAAAGCTTATTTATATACAACGTTTGTATACAATGTGCAGTTTTTTTTATGTTTCATTTTAGCTCATAACTATAATAGATGCACTTCCTAACTATCTCCCTTGATATATACTCATGTTACCCATGATTTTCTTCCGTTTTAATGAATGAAGTTGCACAAATACATTAAACTTTAAGCTTGATAATTTAAACAGAAGTTGCATTCTTTTATAGGAATTATGAAATAATGAAATTACCACATTATTGAGTGCAAGCCTGAGAAGAGCAACATGCCGTATCTCGTCACCATCATTATCTGTAAACATGTTGATAAATTCTATGTGTGACTGGATTCTTTCTATTAAGAGACACAATGGGCTTCGATACTTTTGTAACTTCACGGTATCTTTTAAGGGAATTCCAGCTTTCTTTGCTATCTTTTCTTCCGTTAATTGTCTAATAAGATCAAACATTAGATTCTTTTTCTATTTTTTGTTTTTGTATTTAAATTCTAACCTGCATTGATCAAAGATTTACATTTTTCAATAATGTTTAATGAAGGAAGCATTTATTGCAATTATTCGGTTCAAACAATGGTATAAAATAAAAGTCTTGTTTTTTATAAAACTCGAGACCCTTTACTCCTGCTTGGCAGAAGTATTAAAAGTTTCTGCGCAATGAACTCATGGTGCTTTTCTCCTGCAAGATCCACTACCCAACCGCCCAATTTTCAAGTGACAATTCAGAATGCTGAGGAGCGAAAATATGATGTCTACATGAACTTACCTTAAGATAGTCAACGATCATCCTAGGCTTGAGCTTTTGACGATGCACGACTTCAGGTTCATCTCGATTGGCATCCTCAGCCAATTGATGAAGAAGTTGTTGTATTTGTAAAGTTCTAACAAAGAAACATTATGATTTTCTTTTCGAAGGATCTCCTCACATATGTTCACATCACAATAATTAAAACCTTGCAGTATATCTAAGGCAGCAGCAGTTTGGCCAGTCATAAGTAAAGCCTGCGGAAATGATATTTTAATATTAGCTTAAAAAGGGGTCCAACGTCATTTATTGAAATAGCAAACTAATTTTAGTAATAACATACTATATTTGACATATAAATATTCTTAAGTAACGTTTTGGACAAAAAAATGTTTTGGTCAACCATAGTTACCAAAGTTACCCATTTTTACATGTAACTTGTTCCACCAATGTGACCACCTCGCGTGTAACACCATAGTGTCATATAACACCAATGTAACTGGAAGTTTAGTCACAGATCCCCTCTAGCATAGAACAACTCCGGAATATCCTATATTTGCCATCCATAGATATATGCCATCGATGACAATTGAAATAACTGTAGTTGAAACACCATGCTGTAGTGCATGGCATTCTCGAGGATAAATTTGTTGGTAGAACAATAAGCCTCTCCTATGGCCCTGTCATGATCATTCAAAAACTTGGTTGAGAATAAAAAATTGATACAAACTACATAAATTAAAGATTACATAATAAAAGAAAATAAACTAAAGAAATATAATAATGTACCTATTGTAGTATCAAAAATATGTGCTCGTCTTTGGTGTTGAAATCCCCAATAAAAATCTTGAAGCATCTCGAATGTAAAGCATTTTAAAGTCAGTGTATTATCCTCTAGAGGCCACTACACACCCATATTTCTCGATACATATTTAAGTACCTCAATTGAGAAGGTAAAGGATTCACTGGCGTAAAGAATATCTACAGTTCATGAGCCGTTTGTTAGTGATAAAAGCAACATCTAAGGACATGTGTCCATACAAACTATATACACGCACTTTAAACTAAACGACAATATGAAGATATCCAAATATAAGATATAAGATAGTAAATATAATGCAAAGTTAAGTGGTACTTATGTAGCCTATCAAAAATAATATATGGTTGATTATAGAAATTTGTATCAGAAAGCTTAAAAAAGATATCTAGTGATTATAAAAAGAAGCATAAAGGTTGTGAGTAAAGAACTTGATGAGCATACTTGAATAACCCAATATAATTTTATACATCTACGTTTAGCCCTCTTGTTTAATAACCGACCAACTTGACCTTGAAAATGTGGTCGAGTGGCTGTTACCCCTTTTCACCTCTTTAGCCATGTTCTTAATGAAAGTATTCTCCTCTAATAAGCTCTAAGTAGCATGATCAGTCATAACCTCTAACTCGTCACCATCACAATCGAGTGCCATTTAACTATAAAAACAAAAGAAATTCATAGAAAATCAAATAGAATTGGACGATGTAATCATTTTGTAATTCTTACAAATCGCATTCCATCGTGTAAAGAAAATTCATAGATTTTGACTTGATACAATCTGTAGCCAAACTCCAGTAAGCTTGAGCTTGAATAACTCAGTAAAAGCTAGACTTGTTTTGCAAACTTGGGATTATCAGACCTTGTGCCCGCTACCTCCCAAGCTCTCGAAATAAGTCTGAAATATTCCCAGGCTAAAATCAATAAATAGAAAGTATTTTACAAACCATAACCCCTGAATCAAACACCCTTAAATGCATTAGGCAAATAGTTTTTATAGACTTAAAATCTCACCCTAAGCAATTATTAAACATCACTGAAACATTGTGTGATTCAATTAGAATACTATTGTAGCAAAATAATTTCGATCCCCGATTCTTTTTTATCAATTATATCTTCATTTTTTTATGACACGATTTTTTTTCCAACTGAGATCGGTTTTAGCAATATTAATTTCACTATTGGCACCAGCAAAAAGATTACTTAGTTGTACTCTTAACGGTGAAATATTGCCATCAACGGCTTCTTTTCTTTCATCTTTTGTTAATGTTCCACTCTGTCGTGAGTGCCATCTTCTAAAACCTTCTATATGCAACCTGGATTTTCAGCCTAAAACATGAAGGTCGAAAGGATAAAGCAATTGGTTATACTTCAAAATTTCATTTAAGGAACACATTTCTTTAAACAATTCAAGGAATGAACGCCACCACTATTGCTATAACAATATGAAAATTTCATTCTTGTCACACCCACAAATATACAAACTACCAGCTTTATCTTTCTTAAGGCATTGCTTGCAAAACTCCACTATTTTCCATTCATCCTCACGACACACAATCACAGATTGCACTTTTGCCACGTATAACACCTCCTTCACCACAGTTAGTTGATCCGAATCTATATGAACAAAACACACCTTACAATCAGAGCACAGAATCTAGACTGTGATAATATGGATAAAATTTCATATATGAAACTAATATTACTCTCAATAGTTCAGTACCAAAATTAGTGCCCATGTTGCTATCACCCTTTTATTTATCCTAAATCAATTAACCACCTTTAAAATTAAATAGCTTGTTAGTAACAACCGGGACATTCCTTTACTGCTGTTGTTTTGCAGCAGGCAAGCTAAAGGATTTTAGATACAGGAAGTAGTCAAATGAGTCAATGTAGTGGGAAGTGTATTCAGGTGCACAAATTGCATGTTCATATGTCACGCTGAAATCTGTATTCAAAATTATAAAGATAGCAAATCTAATGAAGTGATATAGAATGAGCATACCTATTCCATTGCGCTAGCCTACCTTCATGAAAAGGTCAATTTCTGATTCTTGAAATACTTCAGCTTTTTTCTTTCGTTTATCGATCTCCGTCAACAATTCTGACAAATATTAGTTATTTGCAACAGGTTTTCAGAAACATGGTTAAATGCAAAATGGTAAGCTATGCATTGAGTACCATATCAAGATGCTACTACCAGGCGTCTCTCAGACTCATGTATATATCATGTCAAATGAGAAACCATCAGCAGTCGCAAAATGAAAGAGGACATCACCATCCCTGAAGAAAAGAAAATTTGTTCATATTACCGTAGGTGCATTTCAATTAACCACCAACAAAATATTAGGACGGGTCATATTTGTTATCCCTTTCATCAATAAGAAATCAGAATTCAAGTAAAGCTTTGGCTAAAAGAAAATGGGTCAAAAGTCGATCCAACCGGTTTCAACCTCTACGTATATTTTACTTGCTTTTACACAAACCCGTTTGACCCATTACCGGAGTCTATTTTACAAAGTAAGATACAGGTAGTGTATAAAACACACTTGTCATGCACCGCCTACACCAACCTCGGTAAACACCTACACAAATAGACCAAATTTTATCAAAATATATCCATATACACTAAGAAAATGAACACCGGAATAAAATTCTCCAACAGAACCCACCGCCTGAACCAACTATCGTATCTGGAATGAACCATTTTTCATGCTATCTCCCGTTACCAAACCAAAAAAAAAAAAAAAACAAAAAAAAAAAAAACAAAAAACAAAAAAACAAAAAAAACAAATGTAGCTAAAACGACAACAGATCAAATGGGTCATTTGGGTTGAACTTTGTTCACATTCATCTAATTTATAGAATCCAAATATTGTTGCAACAGTTTCATATTATAATCAAACCCTTTCTTACAAATGAACCCATAAACATTTATAGTCAATGGAAAATTAAGAAGCACAAAATTAATACATAAACCTAAATAACAGCAAAACCATTAAAGGAAGGCAAAGCATGTGAAGAATGTTATAATTAAATGAAAGCACTAATATGGGTTAGGCTAACCCACTATAAAAAGATGAAAAGTTAAACTTACACCAAGAAGTTTTGAAGGCAATCGAATGGTGCAGCGCTACTAACCTGAATCTGAAAGTTAAAGAGACAACGAATTATCGTATATTGTACGAATATGACCATGCACATGTATAAATACAAATCACAGTTCCACCATGCATATGTATAAATATAAATCAAAGCATATAAAAAAATGCAGACATCATACCGTATTTGTATGCTTTGCCTTTCAGAACTGCTATGACTCTGCTTTGATTGAACCGGAAATACTAAATATCTGGAATCATGGATAGCAATGTGCTTAACATATCCTCAATACGCTCAACTGATCACACACTCTCAACCAACACTTGCCCCCTGTCCAAATACCGTCAACTACCTTTCCAAACCTAGAATCACAGAGGCAAAACGTGTTAAGAAATGTTGTAATTAAACAAAGTTAAACAAACATTTTGCAAAAAAAGAACTTTTTACTCTTCCATCTGATAAACACATTTAGAGGGTCTTCTCACAATACAAAATCACAATATGTACCATTGAAACTGATAAAACTATAACAGAAATAGGTGTCTGCATACCATCTAAACCAAACACCCCTAAACGCATCAGTATTGATACAAAAAAAGGGATATGTGAATCTTAAAATCACGAATGTCTCCTTTTACAACTTCACGTATCGTACCCTCTACATTCTAAAAGCTAAAAATACTACTACAAAAAAAGGGATATGTGAATCTTAAAAATACTATTTTTTTTAATCCTTTTGGCCCTTTACTCAAGCTTAAATAAAACCAACTAACATAATGGTCAATCAGAACAATAGAATGAACGGAAGAACTATTTGATGCAAGAATGACTCGAACATAACCTGTGCTAAATACAGTCAACTAAACACTCCTAAACATCTCAATAATAGTTTTAATTTTTAATGACACTATATTGTTTGACTGTGATGGTTAATGTTAACATAGGGTATGGCTGCAACTTAAATATAGCATGGAAAAATATCATAGTTGGTATCAAATACAAAGTTTGTAGTCAAAACATTGAAAGGCTTGATCACATCTCACCCAAAACCCCTTACAAAAACAACTGGGACACATCTTTATTACTGCTGTTTTACAGCCGGCCAAAACATCACCTGAAATCCCATTAAAAGCCATCAAAACACGTGTTAAAAGTAACCCAGTTCACCCCTTTACTGTCGCTGTTTTACAGCACTCTCAAATACATATTAAAAATGGTTTTGGTTTTGAGTTGCTAAGTGTAATTAAAGGTAAGCAACATTTAAAGTTAGAAATATGCTATCAACATTTTTTCAACCTGACATGGGTAGGCAAAAAATAAGCACAACGTATTTTCTATAAGAACATGCCATTAATGACGACTTTGTTGTCTCGTGTTTTTTACCACCAAAAGCATAGAGCTTAATAAACAATTGCCTATAAACATGCTGTAGAACAAATGAATGTATTTTTCTTGTATAATAATTATAATAAATTTCTCTTTTGGTGGGGGTATTATATTTACTTTTAGTACAGGAAAGATGAGTATTTGTTGTTACCTTTCTCCTCCTGAAATAGCGCCTTTTTAATTGTCTTCTCATTGTTTCCTGATGCTTGTGCATTGTCAAGTGTGTCACAGTTTCTTTTTCCAAGCAAGGTTGTTTTAGTGGCCTGGTTATGTTCTAGCTGACATTGTGCTTCATTTGGTGGTGTTGCGGGATTTGTGTTGGTTTCTTTGTTGTCGCCATTTCTGGTAGATATTTCCATGACCCAGTCAATCATGAAATACACTTTTCCTTTGGAGGTTTTCTAGCTATATTGCAACTGGAAAGTCTTTTTAATTCCTTTGAGGTTTAGGATTGGCTCAGGAAGCACGTGTGGATCAGTGTGTCCCAACTTCACTACCATTTCGCTGCAATCATGGCTTGTTATAGTGTTAGCAATTGGACTGAAGAAAGTAGCATCTGCTTGTGCGGTTTCGTAAGCCAACATAGCTTTAAAGCAGAACCTATATTTTGTAATAGGCATAATCAGGTTTGCATACTTTTTTAATATGCATAATCAGGATTGGGTAGCATATGTAATCATTTAAATTTGTTTTGAATCTTACATGTGTTTGGGATCTTGGTTCAGAGGTCCATGATTATGGCATACATAAGTGCCATCTATATCTGTTAACTTTATTGAGCACTCTCGACAACCCATGTAAAACCAAGCAACTGTTTTGCATATATCCACTACTATTGTTGCTTCCATAGTAAACTTATGTGCCTGCAATGGTAATATAATAGGTGAGAAACTGAAATATAAAACATTGGGAAAACAAAAGAGTGTATCATTGTTTATTAAAGATAAGCTATTCACCTTGTATCTTTTTGGATCTTGGTTAAGTAACGTGAGCAACGGATATCGATTCCTCGTCTTCGTTTATTAAAGATAAGCTATGCACCGAGCTTGTATCTTTTCGGATCTTGGTTAAGTAACGTGATCAATGGAATATTGATGTCGATTTATTTTATTTGAAACTGCTGCAACTCTCTCTGCGTCAACGTATTTTGGTTTTTTGGACTGAGAATGAATGAGGGTTTTTATGGATCCCCCATTCTCCAAAGTAATAAGATCCATCTTTGTTGATTTACTTATCTGCAAAAATTTTTGGAAGAAACATAAGGCTCTAGATCATAAATTTGGTATTTAGCAGAATGAACATTTCAAAGATTATGAAACTAATATGGTAATATGGTGAAAAATTTAAGACGAATGACTAAAGTACGCTATAATATGTATACTGACTAATTCAAGCACCGAGATAACCATGGTATTATTCAGACACATTCTTAAGAATAAACAAAAAATGACTGAAACCGCAACATGTCAGATGATGCTTGTATAATATAATATTTTACCATCTAAATTAGATCAACATCCCATCCCATCCTTCATGAAAACATTAGAATCTACACTACTTCATATGTGACCACAGAACAGTTTTTGGGTCTCCATCTACAATAATCAAAATATATTGACTAACCGATCACGGTGTACATTCTTTCATCTATTACTTTTGGCCGATTTTTTATAAATCGCGTATATGCAGTAATCTGATCTGGCTAAGGTTCAGAAAGTAACCCGTCACTTTTTTCCAATCGTGTATTCTCTCGCTAGTTCCATCCAGTCTCTGTTCTTCCAACTATCCACTTGGAATTCGCTCTACCTCGCTTATCTCAATTGATCCAGGCAGTTTCTTTCTAAGCAGTTCTATAATCGGGCTTGGCTTACCATCTTGCTCCACATCGATCATCTCACTTGATTCAGACTGTCACTTTTGTTCCATCTCTCGACTCGGAAGTTGCTCACAAGCTTGTTCCGCCTCAATCCTTTGGGGCAGCGTTTCACAAAACCTAGCTTAGTACACACGACCCCATTATGAAAGTCATAAGTACCGCATAGGGGTACACCTGAAGCAAGCATATAGAGTATTTTGACAAGATCACTACTTAGATTGGAAAGAACACGCAAGTAATCGTGACGCATTGATGATAAGCCCACAGTATTATTCGGATTAGACTACAAACCCAATAAATAAATAAATTATATACAAATGATTGGCATGTCCATTAGGATGCATACAATAACCAAACTATGGAATCTGTCAAGATGCACAATACATACCTTGGATAACCTTGAAGTTGTTTATACAACTCATACACGAACTGAGTACCTGGAGTTACTACATTGGAATGCGACAGTTCTGAAATAGAAGAAAATATCGTTATAGGCTCCTCCTAATTGGACATGTGGTGGCTGATAGATGTTTGACGGGTTCTGTGCAACTCAGAAGGCTTACGGTGCTTTCAAGTGGGAAAAAGGGCAAATATGCATGATACACTTTAATGTCTTATACTAAATAAATCTTTGTCGTCGGATACACTTTTGTTTTAATATAAAAGATGGGCCAATGTAAACCTGATCAATTGATAAACATATTATGTTGATTCACGTATAAACCTGCAGATTAAGGTTGATTCAACTCCACTTGGCAACTGCAAATCACGCCAAATAAATTCACACAAAAAAAAAATGCTGAGATGACGAGTCATTTTGATTTACAATCAAGACTGAACAATATCATACTATACATACCATTTATATTGAACAATAACTCCTATTCGTCATATTATACATACCTAAGTTGGGCATTTATATTTTGCGAGAAGCCGTTATGCGAATATATACTACTTACTTGTAGTATTATACATACCTAAGTTGGGCATTTACAATATAAATATACACACCAGGTTGGAGTCTGACAATATAGTTATTGTTCATATATTAACTGATAACGGTAATCTTTGTGAATATAGTTATTATTTAGTTATGTGTGTGTGTTCTTTTATCAGATTGTACCTGAAGTTAAAACATATATATTGTGAGCGACATGTAACAGGTTTTCACAAAGACGAAGCCAGACTATAATGACAACCTTCAACATCCTTTTCAAACATGAAATTAATCAAATGAATTAAACTGCCGAATCAAAGGCCATATATCTAAAATATGTTAAGAATAAGTAAAAACAACCTACAAAAAGGAATAGTAGTCAAATTTAATTCAGGTCATGCTTACAGCCATTAACACTAATCTCGCAGATTGAAAGGCCCTCTAATCATTGCTTTTAACCATACCAAACCGTTTTACCACATGCCAATTAAACCATAACAGCAACAACCATTATTTTCATCCCTTCAATTGATCACCAGACTCGATTATAACACAGCGACTACTGCGCCAGCTGGAATATACAACATGGTTTTCAATTCATGGTCTTCTTGGATATTGATTAGCATGTAAATTAATCAAGACAACAAAACAGGTTTTAATAGTTTCTTAAGTACCTGTTGACTGTTGTAGGGCCTTTTAATGGATCACACTCTATTTCCAAGTCTTGAAACCCTTAATTCTCTTAATTCTGATGCAGAAGTAGGGACTATGATTATTACATGATAATGAGGTTAAGGTCGTATCTGGAGAAAAATACAGATTACATTTGCGTTACGTGATTAGGGTTAGGGTTTTTAGAATGAACATGTGTGAATGACATTATTTTTTTTACGTAGGTTTTATATGTTTGATAAGGGCATTGAGATCAATTTAAGCATGTCATTATTATTTTCAAATGTGTATCATAAAATCTTGCCTGGTCCAATGGTTGAAGCGTTTATGTGTGAATGCCAAGACCTAGGTTCAAATCTTGCAAGTATTAAAATTTTTTAAAATCTGAATTTAAACTTGTTAAATTCATTTAATGACATGCGAATTTTATGAATAAATGTGATGACATGGATACGAAATTAATTAAAATGTGATGACATGGACACAATGTAATTACATGGCATTGAGGTGGCATTAATGACGTCATACGCCTCCTGTTATATATAATGTATAGATATATATAGTGAGACTTTCTAACGAGAACCATATTATCTGCGAGAACTGAGAGAACCACAAAAAACATACATGCACGCCTTCAATAATTGTATTTTGGCACATATGTTCTAAAAACAACATATACGTTTTTTTTAAAAAAACATAGTTGTTCTAAAGAATTTGATAAGAAATTGGAAATACAAAATTTTTCTTTGAAGGCGTGCATGTATGTTCTTATAAGGCGTGCAATGACAATATTGCAGCCGTGTGTAAGGTTTTTGTGAAAAAAGAGGATGAGTTCATGATGATATTGAAGAACATAGGTGGATACTTATGATTATTAATGATTTGCGTGTATTTTTATTTTTATTTTTAAAGGTGTGCATGTATGTTTTTTGTGGTTCTCTCAATTCTCGCAGATAAAATGGTTCTCGTAAGAAAGTCTCCCTATATATATATATATATATATATATATATATATATATATATATATATATATATATATATATATATATATATATATATATATATATATATATACATATACATATACATATATATATACACACATATACATATATATATATATATATATATATATACACACACACACACACACATATATATATATATATATATACACATATATACATATACATATATATACACACACACACACACACACACACACACACACACACACACACATATATATATATATATATATATATATATATATATATATATATGTGTGTGTGTGTGTGTGTGTGTGTGTGTGTGTGTGTGTGTGTGTGTGTGTGTGTGTGTGTGTGTGTGTGTGTGTAGGTATAGGTTAAAATAAAAAGTCTCTTACAATGAAAAGTGTAGGAAGGATTGTGTAACACCCCCAAAATTTGGTACAGCGGAAGACTAATCAAGCTTTCGGGGTGCTATGGGGATTGGTATCCATCAAAAGTTATAAAAGAACGAGATAAAGTAAACATAAGTAAAACAAAACCATACGGGGTTTTTAAAGTTTACATTCATCCCAAATTATACAAAGTAAGGCCCAAATAGATTAAATGTAGATCCACAAATACATATCAGAGTTTGAGAAAATAGATCCTTAAACCGAGTTGCCAAAGCCAAGCCTTCCAAATCATACATCCAAAGTCATCACTTAATTACCTGAGAAAACGCACTACAAGTCAGCTTTCGCTGGTGAGATCATAGGTTTAAATTCTTAATTCAATAAAGTGGACATATACGCAAAACACTTGCTAGCTAGACTAGGCCTCAAATCACTAAACCAAACCTATAGGTGCACGCTATAGTCCAAAACCATCAATATGCAGTCGCAAGGATGCGACATGCCCAACATTCGTAAGGATACGACATGTTCATGCATTCGTAAGGATACGACATGTGCTATAACCTACCTAGTTCTATAAGCATAGCAAGTTTTAAATAAACAGCAATAATAGTCCACATAAAACAATTTGTACGTTTCTCACCCCAAGTATTGGAAACAAAGTTCAAAAGTAAAAGTGGGGCTATGACACACCTCAAGTCCAGATATCAGCATAAAGAAACCGGTAGAATCAAGATGTATAGCGACTCAAAAGACAGCAACTACGGACTTAGCACTTCCTAACAATGTAAACTCTTTTCAGAATCATTTCCTCAAAATCAAATATTCCCAATTCCCGAACGTATTCCTTTTTGCTTTCCAAAAATCCATTTCTCGTATTATTCTCGTATAAGCTTGGCATTTGGTATCCATGTGGGTGGAAGGTCGACACAACTCAAACCAAAAAAATCACCACGAAAGAAATAATAATAATAATCTATAGGTCTAATATTAGCCAAATATATTATTTAAATAAATCATCGAAGTTTATCAAATCCGTAGACTTGGTAATTCTCCACAAATTATTTACCAAATATATTATTCTAAGATTATACCAAAACCTAGGTCACATAGCACGTAGAATACTATGTGGTAAGTATCTAAGTTTAATAAGTTCCCAAAATATATCTTCAAACTTACCAAATTCGTCAATTTGGTGAATCTCACGAGATATTTAGTAGCTCATTATTCCCGTACACATAGCACAGCCTATGGGCGTCGTAGGATACAATAGCTGTTAATAAACCCTTTTTATATAACCAAATAGGTCCTATTTAATCCGACGATTATATAAGTTACATGGTTATATATAATGAATATATTAACGTCACCTATCCGCGACAAGCACAAAGTCAACCAATTATAAACGGTCCAATCTTGGATTTAAGTGCCATCGATTATTTTATAACCCGCAACAACTCATTTTATTTTCAAAAACTTGCTTTATTTCGTACAAAAAATTCGCGTTAATTAGCATTTCTATTTATAACCATTTACTCATAATAATATTTCCGACGATATTATACTATTTTCATAGTCTAATATATATCGTAAACGTTATTATTTTTGTTACTCGTGATCTCCTATTTATTATATACGCATTTATATAAATATATATATACGTTTTCACATTTATATATTTATATCGATATGTAAGTTATTACGAGTTTTATTAATCGTGTAATTATTATTTAGTTCGAGTTATAAGGTACGAGTCACATGTCCGAGTCATCACTTCTCGGCTCTTTGTCCAAATCCAAAAGTCATGGCGTTTTACCGAAGTCAATCATTGACTAGAAAGTCAACGTGACCTCGACTCGCACAACCAAGAGTCCAAAGTAATAATATCAAACTCAACCAAAAGTAATCCATCTCCGTCATCAAGTCCCATAATCACATACTACAACAATAAGGTCCGTCTACGGCACCTTTCTAACCTATCTCCGTCATTTTAAGTAACCGTCTCACAATCGGTTCCCATATCACATTCATCAACACAACTCCATAAGCATTACCACTAGTCCGAATAATCTCAACGTTAAACTCATATATATCTATATATATATATATATATATATATATATATATATATATATATATATATATATATATATATATATATATATATACACGAAACAAAAATAATAAACCAACAACAATAAAATCATACCAATAAATACCACAACCAAAACAAAATCATATAAACGGGTCGACCTACCAAGTCAAACCCGGGTCAAAGTTCACCACGAGACGTGTGGGTCCCACCTGAGACCTCTAGGGTCTCAGCTTTCTCCTATGAGCCAAAACCAACCAAACGGACCCCTTATGGGTCGTCGGCCTCAAAACCAAACAACAAGAATGAAGGTCGCAACAATCAAAATCATCCAAACACATTAGATACCGACTAATCTAAGACCAAAAAAAACCATGGGGGCTCGTTACACCCGGAGAGCACAAGCCGAGAGCATGGGCTCTCGGTTGAGCCTCGAATTTGCTTCCACCAACGAAACCCGGATACCAAACTTGATATTTAATCCATTTCATTAAATACCCACTTGATTCTTTATGTTTTTAACAATAACCCGAAAGAAAACAATAAGATGCGTGACCCTAGGTCACGTTTTTCACCAAAACTCGAGTCACACTCGACTTACCTTCGATTTACAAGACCAAGAAGGAAAAACACTTCGAAAAGTACAAAAAATGTGGCGGTTTTTGTGATTTAATGAGATGAAAATGGAGTTTTTGGGGCGCGTGTATGAGTGGATCAAAGAGAAAAGATGATGGGGGTTCTAATGGAGGTGGTGGTGTGTCATGGGAGGCGGCGGTGTGGCGGCTACACTGGCCGAAAGTAGGAGGCGGCTAGGGTTTAGTTTTTGAGATGATGATGATGATATATTAAGAGAGAGAGAGTGTAGAGGTGATGGTTGCGTTTGTGTTTGCGTGTGTCGCGTGTGTGTGTTTAAAACCAAAAACCAAAACCGGCCCTTAGGCCTTTTTAAACATTTTATTATTATTTTTTTTGACTTTATTATTAATATGGGTATTAATAATAGTAGTGGGTAAACTTGAGTCACGAAACACGAGGACCAAACCCGGAACCTTTTCAAAATAACATGACACCTTCAAATCAAATTCGTTCCCATAATAATAAAAATCTCTCGATACGTTCAAATGTTATATAGACCAAACAGTAAGTCAAAATTAAATCGTGGTAGGTTATTTCTAGTGTCGGAGTCGACGTAGTGCCACGAAACGTCTAAGTTGATAAATCACAACATAATTTCCGTATCAAAGTAATAATTCAATTTCAATTCCACATAAACTTCAAAATTGACAACCATAATTTAAATTTCACAAATTCGTTACGAATAAAAATTCCAAACATTTAATTAAAATTTAACTTTTAAGTAATGCGGGTTTTTAAAGTCTCCCTAATTTGCCAGTTGTCACATCCTCACAGCCTCAGAAGAAACCCGTCCCGGGTTTCTCTCGGAACATTCCATCTACGAAGTGAAAAGCTTAGGATATCTCTTCCGAAACTCATCCTCACATTCCCACATAAATTCCGGTCCATGACGAGAATTCCAACGAACGTTGATGAGTGGAATACGACTGCACTTGAGTTGCTTAATCTCTTGATCCAAAATCTCAATCGGCTCTTCCACGAAGTTCAGACTCTCATCAACGCGAATATCCTTTATCGGTATAACCGGTGTTTCATCAGAAAGGCACTTCTTCAAATTACTCACATGAAACATATTGTGAGCCTTACTCAATTCCTGTGGTAGCTCCAACCGATAAGCCACAGGCCCAATTCTCTCCAGAATTAGAAATGGTCCAATGTAGTAGGGGTTGAGTTTCCCACGTTTCCCGAAACGCATCACTCCTTTCCAAGGCGAGAATTTCAGCATCACTTTGTCTCCAACCTGGAACTCAAGGGGTTTACGTCTCTGATCGGCGTAACTTTTCTGCCTATCTCGAGCTGCTTGTAACCGATCACGAATTTGAGTCACTTTCTTAGTAGTCTTGGCTATCTCCAACCTCAGCCCAACCAATCGGCGAACGGCATTTACGACCATATAAAGCTTCGAATGGTGCAGCTTTAAGACTTGTATGGTAGCTGTTGTTGTAGGAGAATTCCGCAAGGGGTAGATACTTCTCCCAGCCTTTACCAAAATCAATTATACAAGCACAAAGCATATCCTCCAAAGTCTGTATAGTTCTCTCACTCTGACCGTCGGTTTGGGGACGATATGCAGTACTCAAATCAAGTCTCGTTCCCAAAGCGGTTTGTAGTTATCGCCACAAAGCTGGCGTGAAACGGGTGTCCCGATCCAAAATTATCGATGTTGGAACACCATGACGAGAAATAATTTCTTTCACATACAACCTCGCAAGTTTGTCGATACTATCATCTTCACTAATCGCTAGGAAATGAGCAGACTTAGTCAATCGATCCACAATTACCCAGATAGCGTCACAACTGCTAGCTGCCTTCGGTAATTTGGTAATAAAGTCCATCGTAATCCGCTCCCATTTCCAAATCGGGAGTTCGGGCTGTGTCAATAAACCTGACGGTCTCTGGTGTTCTGCCTTAACCTTTGAACATGTCAAACACTTGCTGATGTACAATGCTATATTTGCCTTCATGTTTGGCCACCAATACAATTTCTTCAGATCCTGGTACATCTTGTCAGACCCAGGATGAATAGAATACCTTGACTTATGCGACTCGTGCATAATCAACTCACGAATTCCTCCATACAATGGTACCCAACTTCGGTCTCCAAAACATAATATTCCATCAGAACGCTTAACAAATCCCTTCTCATTTTCTACCATCCCAAAGATATTTTCAGCAGGTTGTTTTTCTGCTTTCAACGCTTCCGTTTGAGCTTCTAATATTTGAGATGGAAACGGCGATACGATAGTCATTCCTAATGACCTAACTCGTAACGGTGGTATTCTCTCCTTCCAACTAAGAGCATCAGCAACGACGTTTGCTTTACCGGGATGATAGCGGATTTCGCAATCATAATCGCTTAGCAGCTCAATCCAACGTCGCTATCTCATGTTGAGCTCTTTTTGATTCAAGATGTGTTGCAGACTTTTGTGATCAGTGTATACAACACACTTGGTTCCATACAAATAATCTCTCCATATCCTTAAGGCAAAAACCACAGAACCTAACTCCAAATCATGGGTGGTGTAGTTCTTCTCATGCTTCTTGAGCTGTCGGGAAGCATAAGCTATCACCTTCTCTCATTGCATCAACACGGCTCCCAAACCATTATGAGAAGCGTCACAGTAAATGACAAAATCTTCGCTACCTTCAGGAAATGCCAAGATAGGAGTGCTACACAACATCTCCTTATGTAATTGAAATGCTTCCTCTTCCTTATCTCCCCATTCGTATTTAACATTCTTCTGAGTCAATTTGGTCAACGGCTTCGCAATTTTCGAAAATCCCTCAATGAATCTTCGATAGTAACCGGCTAAACCCAAAAATTGGCGAACTTCAGTTGGGGTCGTCGGTGCGGCCCAATCTTTAATAGCCTCAATTTTAGCGGGATCTACATGAACTCCTTGACTATCAATCACATGACCTAAGAATTGTACCGTCGGGATCCAAAACTCACATTTGGAGAACTTGGCATACAGCTTCTCCTGCCTGAGCAATTCTAAGATAAGTCTTAGATGCTTCTCATGCTCCTTCTTACTCTTCGAATAGATTAGAATATCGTCGATAAACACGATCACAAACTTGTCTAAGTAAGGCTTACACACCCGATTCATGAGATCCATGAATACCGCCGGTGCGTTAGTCAACCAATATGGCATCACTTGGAACTCGTAATGCCCGTAACGGGTTCTGAAAACCGTTTTCAGAATGTCTTCCTCGCGCACTCTAAGTTGATGATACCCCGATCTCATATCGATTTTTGAATACACACTCGATCGCTGAAGCTGATCGAACAAGTCATCGATCCTCGGTAACCGGTATTTATTCTTCACCGTTAACTTGTTCAGCTCTCGGTAGTCAATACACATGCGAAACGATCCATCCTTCTTCTTTACGAATAAAAGTGGGGCTCCCCAAGGTGAAGAACTTGGTCTTGTAAACCCCTTCTCTGCTAACTCCGCCAATTGTTTCGACAACTCTTCTAGTTCAGTCAGTGCGAGTCGATAAGGTACCCGTGCCATGGGTGCAGCACCAAGTATCAACTCAATCTGAAACTCCACTTGTCTAGTGGGCGGGATTCCCGGCAAATCATCAGGGAATACATCCGGAAAGTCACGAACTATCGACACGTCTCCAATGCATCTTTCTTTCTTCTCTTTCCCTCCTTTCTCAGAAATTTGAGCTAAGAAAATGCAACATCCTTTTTCCATTAGCTTCGGTAATTTCATGCAAGAAATGACTGCTAATCTGGATGGGCTCCTCAAACCTTTTCGATCTCCTTTTATATTTAAAATCTCCTTGCCATAAGGTACACGCACAATTTTCTCATCGCAAAAATTGTGAGCACGATACTTCGACAACCAATCCATACCAATGATGACATCAAAACTTCCTAATGTGATGGGTAGAAGATCTATGTTGAAAGGGTGATTCAAGAAATTTAACGTGCAACCACGAATGATAGTTTTAATCCTTTCTATGTTTCCGTTAGCTAATTCTACATCATAACCAATCCCTAAGGCCATCGGGGGTTTTCTAGTAAGGGTGTAAAAGTAGTGGACACAAAACTTCTATCGGAACCAGTATCAAATAGTATGGAAGCATAACGATTATTGAGAAGGAACGTACCAGTAACGACTTTCGGGTCTTCTCCTCTATCGTTCCCAATTGCATACACTCTCCCATGAGCAGCTCCTGCTTTCACACGCTGGTTCTCATTGTCATGTCATCCACGGTTTCCTCCAGCTCCACGGTTTCCATGATTGTACCCATTTCCACCCGATCCTTAATTTCCTCGGTTCCACGATTCCCTGCACTCATTCTTATAGTGTCCCTTCTTCCCACATCCAAAACAAGTAACATTCGCCTTACACATAGCTTCAGGAGTAGCTTGAACCATAGCAAGTGGTTGAGCTCTACAATCCTTAGCTATGTGCCCCATCTTTGAGCAGTTCTTGAACATCACAGTACATCATCCAGAATGATTTTTGTAACAACGGCCACACTTGGGCGCATCTCCATTGTGATTCCTCCTATCTCCATCCCCAATAGCATAAACCTTGGCAACAGCTTGTCGCTTGTTTCAGTGATCATTACCCTTAGAGTGATTGTCTCTCTTCCTCTTTCCATTCTTATCCTTCTCAGCCTCTTCCAATTCCAACTAATCCATCAATTGTAGAGCGATCGTGATAGCCTCATGAACATTTTCAGGCCTAGCAGCAATCACATCGTTCCTTGTAGCCACAGGCAACCCATTGGTATACCGCTCAATCTTTTGAGTCTTAGTTTGAACCATATCTGGGCAAAGCAAGGCTAACTCCTGGTAACGAAGATTGTAAGTCGTCATGTCAGTACCCTTCACTTTGTGATTCCAAAACTCAATCTCCAACTTCTTAACCTCATTCCTTGGGCAGTAAGTCTAAATCAGCAAGGACTTGAACTGCTCCCAAGTCATGGCATACGCCACTTCACTCCCAACCGAATTTAGGTAATTGTTCCACCATGTTAATGCTTCATCCTTAAAAGTAAAAGAAGCAAACTTTACCTTTGCATTCTCCGCACAATTGCTGACAGTGAACACTGACTTAGTTTTCTCTATCCACCTGACCAAGTAGACCACTCCTTCAGTCCCACCAAACTCAATGGGTCCACAGATTCGGAACTCCTTGTAGTTGCATCCACTAGTACGAACAGATGGAAAAGTTCCAGCCGAGTTGTTAGAGTGATTCGACTCAGCTAGTAGTTCAGCAACATGTTGTTCCATAAGTTGATTGATCATAGCTTGATCTACGGTAGGTGCATTTGGTGGAATATGGTCATTGTCTCCCTGAACATCAGCATTTTGATTCCTGTTGTTGCAATTGGTGGTATCCAGGTTGTCGGGAGTACGGGTTTCAACATTTCGTGTAGGACGGCGTCCTCGGCGACTAGGGGTAGTCACTGCAGGACCAGTTCGGGTAGCTCTGACAGGGTTTCGTCGTGGGGCCATTGATCTAAAACACAATACAAGGTTCATAAGTCTCCGATAGTATTTATCATACGCTCAACAAGAATTGAATAGATGAAGCCAAGACATCGGTAGAATAACCACAATGCACCACAAGACATGAATCAAACAAATAGGAACGCAATTTCCATAACATCCAAAACCACATAGCATCATACAAAAATAACCATCATCCATACAAATAGCGATCAAGACATCGTTCCAACTACCAAAGACATAAAGGATACTAATCGTTCCAAACGAGACGAATATACAAATGAAATACATCAAAGATAAGATAACTAGCTTTTCTAACCAAGCACTCCTTCGTTCAGAAAGCAACATAATAACATAATCCAACCATCTAGCCACTATGCTGGCGTAGACTCCTCGGCTCCGATCTCAAACCATCCAACTCTCTCCATAACGATCCCAACTCGACATTGTAAGTATCACTATCCCTCTTGAGGTTTGCTACCTCCTTCTCCAACTCCATGTTTCTCTGCCATAGCTTGCGATCTGCCTCGCGAGCTGTGACGAAACCTCTCTCCAGACTCTCTATTTGCTCATGTATCTCCGTCATACCTCTCCTAATCGCTGTCGTCCTGCCCACGACAGTAGTCAAATCAACTCTCAACTCAGCAATAAACTCTCCAATAACCATCTCAAGTCGATCAGCCAACTGCGAGATCCTCTCGCCCTGTGTGGTAAGCCGAGCCCAAATCCTACCAGTCTCACCCAAATCTGCAGGCTCAGCAGATATCTCCGATGGCGTGTCCGACGCCATGGGACTACCAGGTGGTGAATCAAACAAAAACGGGTGATCAGGTGAAACCGACTCTAACGGATGTATCAGAGAATCGGGCTCTGCAAAATGAGTTGAATGTGCTGGCGAACCATCATCATCAAGCATCTCCTCCTCCTGAGGATCATCCTCCTCCTCACCCTCCTGTGGGTCATCATCCCCCTACTCAACCTCCTGAGGGTCATCAGCCTCCTCCTCACCCTCGTACTCTTCCTCCTCATCCGAGGGGTACTCCATCAATCGTCGTCTTCGAACAGGTGAACCATGTGGTGATAGGGTAGGTGATCTAGGACAACGACGGAATGATGTGGGTGGCACATCTGACAGAAGAGCGTGAGCATCAAAGTGCATGGGTGGTGACGAAGGGCGCACAAACATGCGTGCCGTAGCTCGGTAGGCAAAACGTGGAGCCACACGAGCTAAAGCCTGATGAAGTGTGAGCTGTCTTGACGTACCAGGAAGCCCCAAAGAAGATGAGGGTCCCTGAGAAGTAGGTGAAGCAGATGGTGCAGAAATAACTGTTGTCGGTGATGAAGTTGCTGAATGCATGGCAATCCTGTAAGGATCATCAGGAGCCATGGTGATCTGTGCTGGGCGGTATGGATCAGCAAGAAGATCCTCAGAAACATCGAACGTATGGGAGGCCATGGTCTGTGACAATGGCGTAGGGTAGGTGTAAGTGTTTCAAAACAAGTAAACCGCGAAACTCAAAATACCATATCAAAATCATCACAAAATCCCAATCATATAATTCCATGAAAGATTTTTAAATACCGCATTACTAAAACATTTCCAAAACAAATAAGCCACATAATTCCCCAAAACGCCATCATACCACGTAATCATCAACATATTTAAAATTCTCAAATCATCTCAAAATCTCATATCCAATCATATCTCATAATACCTCAATACAATCAAAGATGCTTCGGCTTAGCGGGCAGGCGGGCATTGGTCGAGAATCGTTTTCTATAAAAATCGGTTATAGTTTAGGTGTTTATTACCTAGTTCTCTATAACCTTGGCTCTGATACCAATCTGTAACACCCCCAAAATTTGGTACAGCGGAAGACTAATCAAGCTTTCGGGGTGCTACGGGGATTGGTATCAATCACAAGTCATAAAAGAAAGAGATAAAGTAAACATAAGTAAAACAAAACCATACGGGGTTTTTAAACTTTACATTCATCCCAAATTATCCAAAGTAAGGCCCAAATAGATTAAATGTAGGTCCACAAATACATATCAGAGTTTGAGAAAATAGATCCTTAAACCGAGTTGCTAAAGCCAAGCCTTCCAAACCATGCATCCAAAGTCATCACTTAATTACCTGAGAAAACGCGCTAAAAGTCAGCTTTCCCTGGTGAGATCATAGGTTTAAATTCTTAATTCAATCAAGTGGACATATACGCAAAACGCTTGCTAGCTAGACTAGGCATCGAATCACTAAACCAAACCTATAGGTGCACACTATAGTCCAAAACCATCAATATGCATTCGCAAGGATGCGAGATGCCAACATTCGTAAGGATACGACATGTTCATGCATTCGTAAGAATACGACATGCGCTATAACCTACCTAGTTCTATAAGCATAGCAAGTTTTAAATAAACAACAATAATAGTCCACATAAAACAATTTGCACGTTTCTCACCCCAAGTATTGAAAACAAAGTTCAAAAGTAAAAGTGGGGCTATGACTCACCTCAAGTCCATATATCAGCACAAAGAAACCGGTAGAATCAAGATGTATAGCAACTCAAAAGACAGCAACTACGGACTCGGCACTTCCAAACAATGTAAAATCTTTTCAGAATCATTTCCTCAAAATCAAGTATTCCAAATTCCCGAACGTATTCCTTTTTGCTTTCCAAAAATCCATTTCTCGTATTATTCTCGTATAAGTTTGGCGTTTGGTATCCATGCGGGTGGAAGGTCGACACAACTCAAACCAAGAAAATCACCATGAAAAAAATAATAATAATAATCTACAGGTCTAATATTAGCTAAATATATTATTTAAATAAATCATCGAAGTTTATCAAATTCGTCGACTTGGTAATCCTCCACAAAATATTTACCGAATATATCATTCTAAGATTATACCAAAACCTAAGTCACATAGCACGTAGAATACTATGTGGTAAGTATCTAAGTTTAATAAGTTCCCTAAATATATCGTCAAACTTACCAAATTCGTCAATTTGGTGAATCTCACGAGATATTTAGTAGCTCATTATTCCCGTACACATAGCACAACCTATGGGCGTCGTAGGATACAATACCCGTTAATAAACCCTTTTTATATAACCAAATAGATCCTATTTAATTCGTCGATTAAATAAGATACATGGTTATATATAATGAATATATTAATGTCACCTATCCGTGACAAGCACGAAGTCAACCAATTATAAACGGTCCAATCTTGGATTTAAGTGCCATCGATTACTTTATAACTCGCAACATCTCATTTTATTTGCAAAAACTTGCTTTATTTTGTACAAACAATTCGCGTTAATTAGTATTTCTATTTATAACCGTTTATTCATAATAATATTTCCGACGATATTATACTATTTTCATAGTCTAATATATATCGTAAACGTTATTATTTTTGTTATTCGTGATCTCCTATTAATTATATACGCATTTATATAAATATATGTACGTTTTCACATTTATATATTTATATCGATATATAAGTTATTATGAGTTTTATTAATCGCGTAATTATTATTTAGTTCGAGTTATAAGGTACGAGTCACATGTCCGAGTCATCACTTCTCGGCTCATTGTCCAATTCCAAAAGTCATGGCGTTTTGCCGAAGTCAATCATTGACTAGAAAGTCAACGTGACCTCGAATCGCCCAACCAGGAGTCCAAAGTAATAATATCAAACTCAACCAAAAGTAATCCATCTCCGTCATCAAGTCCCATAATCACATACTACAACAATAAGGTCTGTCTACGGCACCTTTCTAACCTATCTCCGTCATTCTAAGTAACTGTCTCACAATCGGTTCCCATATCACATTCGTCAACACAACTCCATAAGCATTACCACTAGTCTGAATAATCTCAACATTAAACTTATATATATATATATATATATATATATATATATATATATATATATATATATATATTAATAATAGTAGTGGGTAAACTTGAGTCACGAAACACGAGGACCAAACCCGGAACCTTTTCAAAATAACATGACACTTTCAAATTAAATTCGTTCCCATAATAATAAAAATCTCTCGATACGTTCAAATGTTATATAGACCAAACCGTAAGTCAAAATTAAATCGTGTTAGGTTATTTCTAGTGCCGGAGTCGACGTAGTGCCACGAAACGTCTAAATCGATAAATCACAACATAATTTCCATATCAAAGTAATAATTCAATTTCAATTCCGCATAAACTTCAAAATTGACAACCATAATTTAAATATCACAAATTCGTTACGAATAAAAATTCCAAACATTTAATTAAAATTTAACTTTTAAGTAATGCGGGTTTTTAAAGTCTCCCTAATTTGCCAGTTGTCACAAATTGTGAGGGCGACATGTGTCACCCCCATGCCACATCATATTACACGTGTCACCCCCACCCAACCCCTCCCCCCCCCCCCCCCAAAAAATTTTTTTTTTATTTTTTCCCGCCAAAAAAAAATATTTTTTGGGGCAAAAAAAATTATTTTTTATGCCAAAATTTTTTTTTCCCGCCAAATTTTTTACTGCATCACAGTTATAAAGTTATTGCATCACAGTTATAAATTTTAGTGCATTAAGGTTATAAGTTACTGTAGCATAGTTGATGCACTGAACTATTAACTATAATGCAGTAACTTATAATAAAGATACACCAAAACTTAAAAAAGAATCGTATTTTTATTATGATGCAGTTACATACATATATGATGGAGAAAACTTATGATGATGCAGTTTCTTATAACTATGATGCAATAACTTATAACCGTGAATGCAGTAACCGTGATGCAGTTACATACATATGTCACAACTCACCATTTCAGGTCATTTCCCGAACTTTGGAAAAACACTATTCATCAGTTTACTATTCATCATTTTTTGTATCAGTTTGACATTCCGAGAAGCATTCAGAAAATTTACTATTCACTAAACACTATTCATTTCCAGAAAAGATTTCATCATTCACGTGCATTACACATTTCATCGTAAATTTAGTTTACGGGTATTTAAATTCGCGTAACCGGATTGGTTTAGGTGCGAATTCATTTCATTAGTGTTAAGGACACTGCATACGGACTAGAGACAGTCTGCATATCATCAGTAGGTCATTTACATGTTATACCACTCTTAGGATTTTCAAATTTATATATTTGATACATTTAACGTTTTCCTTATAAGTATTTATAATAAACGTTAACACCCGGTTTATACACGACGAATATATCTAAATATTCCCACAATGGTCCCGACATATTTTTATATCCATTTTATCATCATAAAAGTTATTATATTCATTTACCCAGTATTTTGGAAATTTATTTTATTTATAACGTGAGCTTATGAATATTAAGATGGTTTTCATGAAAACTAAACAATAATCACCCGAACACTCAGTAATTGTACACCAAATATTTTTAACATTTTTATGACTTTATTAAGTCCCAGTTAACTTCGTTAATATTTATTTCTAGCAAACCTGGTACCCGATTATAACTAATACCTACACTAAACTACACCAATATTACATTACATTTCCTAAGCAACTCAAAACCGACTTTGCTACTCTTTCACTTATTGAAAACCGGCCACAATACCATCCCTAGACCACTTGACCTTTACTTTTAACCTCATGCTTATATGATCAAGTATAATACAGTATAAACCTAAGTAAATATCTACATAAACACCTTTCACACAAACATATAATTTCCAAGAATCATAAGCTCATCTTTTTCCTTCCTTCTCCACTCCAAACCCACGACTTTTTGCCAAGATCCATGATCAATCCATTATTTTTCAAAGTATAAAGCATCAAAGTTGTTCATTTCATCATCCTAATCAAGAATCATAACACAAAAACACAAGTACTCCAAGGTTTCTCATCATCTCACCACCTATTATTTCAAAGTGAGTTATCAAATTTATTTTCATGTTTTCATCTAATTAACATAAGTATCTCATGGTATTCATGCTTAATTTCATGCACAAACTAGCTATACCACTTTATTTTTGAAGACTTTTTGATCATACAAACCCTAGAATCTGTTTTAGGTACTCCTTTGTTAAATTAACTTGTTTAGTAGTGATTAGGAACCCATGGCACCCTAAGAAGGTGTATGGTAGGATTAGTATAGCTTTGTGGTGGTTACAAGAGATTTTGGTGATGTTAGAAACTAGTTTTGAACCTTGAAAATGAATTTGTAACAAGTATATATGCATACTGTCCCAAATTGCCCAACCCAGAAAAATAAGGAAATACAAAGTAAACTTTGGCAAAATTTTTAGAAAATACTTTCAAAAACGAATCCGTAGGCGAAAGAACGGATTAAAAAGAGTTTATAACGAAGAAGTTATGATTTTTGCAAGTTTATTGACGAAAAATATATTTTCTGAAAATTGTTGCTGTTGGACGTTTTTCATCGGACAAAAAGAGGCTTTAGATGTAACCCGGAGGAGCTAAGCTTTCCAAAATATATTACTACATACTAAGACGTAACCGTGGATATAAAGAACAAGTAAAACGGACTTATAACGACAAAGATATTCACGTTTCAATATCAACAAAAACTCACTATAATTGGCAGCTTTTAATAGAAATAATAATAATACTACTTCTACGTACTAAATTCTAGATTTTCAAGAAATACTACTAAGTTGCCGAAATTTATAACTAACTAAGTACTTATGTTTATGAGCTTATTTTTACGACCACTAGATGTTACTTCAAGGTTTTCAAGACGAAGTATATAACACTAACACTTATATATACGATATATATATACATTTCAACTAGTTTTATTTTCTAGTTGCCATATTTTCCTAAGTTTTGGAAAATGCATTATTTTGATATCAACAAGTATTTTTTTTTTAAAGAAGAGTGGTATAGGAAACATGTGCATGGACATTCATAATATCATTTCATGATCTAAATTAGATCGTTTATCATTCATATTAGGTTGCGGCAGCTAACCGTTCATTGTTGTTTATTTCACTTCATCACAGTATCATCAGTTTAAGGTGAGTCATAGCCCCGCTTTTACTCTTTTTATACTTGTTTTAACTCTTTGGGGGAGATACATGCTACTACTTGCTTACTTGTACAAATTCACATAACATTTATACTTGGAAACATTATACTTGATGGCGTTATACTTGATGGCGTTATACTTAAACTTGTAAGTCTCTTTGGGATAACACATGCATTGGGTTTCGGAGATGAAGTAGTCAATGCTATTACCTTCCTTCTGAGCAACATAAAGTCTCCTTGGATAACACATGCATTGGGTTTCGGAGATGAAGTGGAACCAATGCCACTACCTTCCTTGTGAGCAACATACTTACGTGAGGTCTTCGGAGATGAAGTGTAGACTCACGACTAATTGCTTAACTGTTGTGATGAACTTATACATATTTTACTCATACTATATATGTTAGCAGTGGGTTGTGAACACACAGGTTACAAGTCTCTTATGGCGGGACTTGCAACTGAGTGGATTTACGATGCCTTTGTTGTGTGAACATTCTTTATAGGCTTTTCAACTGTATTAAAACAAACTCTATGAACTCACCAACCTTTGTGTTGACACTTTAAGCATGTTTATCTCAGGTTAGAAGGGCGATAGCAGGTATGTGGAGCTGAGAGTCTTAGGGCATGCTTTTGGAGACTTTCGCTTTTATCGTTTACCATTCGATACACTTTAAAAACTTATGTATTATTCTACTTTGGGATCTTTGTTTTGTAAACTATGACTTTTATCTATTCGAATGGTAACTTTTCAAAACGTCTCATTTAGAGGTCGTTTTCTATATCTTGTACTTTGTGCCCTGAAGTAGCATCCCAATGACACAGTCTTCCGCTGCGGTATTTTGGGGGTGTTACAGATTGGTACCAGAGCCTTGGTTATAGAGAACTAGGTTGTTTTTAGAGTCTAGACTATAACTACATACATTTAGACTCTCCTCCCTATCGCCTTGCATTTTTCATACACGTACGCTTGCTGATAATTTTCTTAGACCTACGCTATTAGATATTTTGTGGTACCGATGGGGAAGTCCCAAAATCTAGGCAAGTTATCAGAAATATGGAGCTCGGTAATAACTGATCATTTAACTTAATCTTGTGGCAGTTCTTGTTTGATGAAACATGAGACTAAGTTAAATGAAGGTTATTACTTAGCTGTAGAGATTTGATGATTTGCCCGAGGATGGGAGTTCTCTTGAAGATACTCTTTAGAAACCGTTAGAAACTAGACTACCTAGTGACTTTAGCACTTAAGGGAGAATCCTTTGTTCCTTCATACTGAGCGTGACATTCCCTAGATTCCCATTTAAGCAACGTCTACCACTGAGATATGTGTGCCTGGTGATATGTACACCTGTGAAAGGAAACATTTATAATTGTGGTGGCCAACATAATTATAATTGCTTCACGACACACGTGGACATATGACTATGCATATGTAGATCGGTGTTGGCACAACTTAGGAAACAACTGGTGGCGTGGTATTATGTATGAGGATGTTAAGTATTGACTTTGGATAATCAACGGTTTTCCCTCAACTCTGACGTTCACTAAATGTCCTTCCTCTCAGGAAATCATGGCACCAAAGAGAGTGACTCGTAGCTCTGGTCGAGGAGGCGCAACACCAAGGGGTGGAAGGACTGGTGGACATGGAGGTAGAGGAGGTAGAGGAGCTGCTCATGACACTAGTAACCCTAGTAACGATGGTGGAAGAACTGGTGGACGTGGAGGTAGAGGAGGTGGTCACGGCGTTGAAAACAATGATAACAACGACAGTGGAAATACTGATTTTGAAGCCATCATCGCTTGACAACTTCAAAACTTTCTCCCCACTATTGTCACTCAAGTTGGCGATCATATGAATAACTTGGCAAATCACGAAAGCGGGATTAACACCACAAATGGTATAGGCCAGAATGGTAATGGCAACAACAACAATAGGACTGGATGTACGTATAAGGAATTTACGTCATGTAAGCCAATTGATTTCGATGGTGTAGGAGGCGCGTTGGTGTATACTCGATGGGTTGAAAAGATGGAGTCGGTGATCGACATTAGCAACTATGCAGCACATCAAATGGTGAAGTATTCCGTGTGCTTGCTATCAGGAAAGGCATTGACATGGCGGAATACACAGAATCAAGCTAGGGGTAGAGCGGCAGCTGTAGGTATGACATGGGACGATTTTAAGGCATTACTGAAGGAGGAATACTGCCCGGACAACGAGATGCAGAAGCTGGAGGATGAACTCTATCATCACTCTATGATAGGGGCTGGTCATGCAGCCTACACAGATCGATTCCATGAATTAGCCAGACTAGTTCCACACCTAGTTACCCCTGAGTCCAAGAGGATCGAGAGGTACATATATGGTCTTGTCCCAGAAATTCGTGGGACTGTGAAAACAACTGAGCCTTCTACAATTCAGAGTGCAATATTGAGAGCAGGGACTCTGACAGATGAGATGGTTAGAAATGGAAGCTTGAGGAACAGTGATAAAAGGAAGGGAACAAACGAGTCGAACAAGCATATAGGCGCGATAGCTAAAAACAAAAGGGCAAGGACCTTTGCGGCGACTAGTTCTGGTCAGAGAGAGTATTTAGGCCAGCATCCTAAATGTACGAAATGTAATTTTCATCACCAAAAGACTGTGCCCTGCCGTATGTGTGCTAATTGCAGACAGTCTGGTCATTATGCAAACTAGTGTAGAGAACCAGTGAATGTGGGCAATATGACGAACAATCAAAAGACATGCTATGAGTGTAACAGCCCAGATCACTTTCGGAACACCTGTCCTAAATTGAAAAGGAATCTTAACCTAGGAAGAAATCGTCCAAACTTAGCAGTAGCAATTGAAGGGCCACAAGATGAGACCGTTGAGATTCCACCCGCACTTGGCAGAGCTTACTTCCTAGGAAATCCTATCACCCAACATGTCCGCGGTAGCATAACGGGTACATTCTCTTGAACAACTATCGTATTTTTTTTTGTAGCACTTAAGTCTTAATATAGGACCTATACACAACATTGACTAATCTAAAACCTAGCATCATTAACCTTAGTCATACTAACAGTAGTAATTTGATTCGTGTAAGCAATTATAACAAGCTGGGAAAGTTTACATTTTCGAATCAGACCCCTAGGCACATATGTGGAACAAATGAGCTGAACTTCGGGACGAAGTTCCTTTTAGAGGGGAAGACTGTCACAACTCACCATTTCAGGTCATTTCAGGTCATTTCCCGAACTTTGGAAAAACACTATTCATCAAAACACTATTCATCAGTTTACTATTCATCATTTTTTGTGTCAGTTTGACATTCCGAGAAGCATTCAGAAAATTTACTATTCACTAAACACTATTCATTTCCGGAAAAGATTTCATCATTCACGTGCATTACACATTTCATCGTAAATTTAGTTTACGGGTATTCAAATTCGCGTAACCGGATTGGTTTAGGTGCGAATTCATTTCATTAGTGTTAAGGACACTGCATACGGACTAGAGACAGTCTGCATATCATCAGTAGATCATTTACATGTTATATCACTCTTAGGATTTTCAAATTTATATATTTGATACATTTAACGTTTTCCTTATAAGTATTTATAATAAACATTAACACCCGGTTTATACACGACGAATATATCTAAATATTCCCACAATGGTCCAGACATATTTTTATATCCATTTTATCATCATAAAAGTTATTATATTCATTTACCCAGTATTTTGGAAATTTATTTTATTTATAACGTGAGCTTATGAATACTAAGACGGTTTTCGTGAAAACTAAACAATAATCACCCGAACACTCAGTAATTGTACACCACATATTTTTAACATTTTTATGACTTTATTAAGTCCCGGTTAACTTCGTTAATATTTATTTCTTGCAAACCCGGTACCCGATTATAACTAATACCTAAACTAAACTACACCAATATTACATTACATTTCCTAAGCAACTCAAAACCGACTTAGCTACTCTTTCACTTATTGAAAACCGGCCACAATACCATCCCTAGACCACTTGACCTTTACTTTTAACCTCATGCTTATATGATCAAGTATAATACAATATAAACCTAAGTAAATATCTACATAAACACCTTTCACACAAACATATAATTTCCAAGAATCATAAGCTCATCTTTTTCCTTCCTTCTCCACTCCAAACCCACGACTTTTTGCCAAGATCCATGATCAATCCATTATTTTTCAAAGTATAAAGCATCAAAGTTGTTCATTTCATCATCCTAATCAAGAATCATAACACAAAAACACAAGTAATCCAAGGTTTCTCATCATCTCACCACCTATTATTTCAAAGTGAGTTATCAAATTTATTTTCATGTTTTCATCTAATTAACATAAGTATCTCATGGTATTCATGCTTAATTTCATGCACAAACTAGCTATACCACTTTATTTTTGAAGACTTTTTGATCATACAAACCCTAGAATTTGTTTTAGGTACTCCTTTGTTAAATTAACTTGTTTAGTAGTGATTAGGAACCCATGGCACCCTAAGAAGGTGTATGGTAGGATTAGTATAGCTTTGTGGTGGTTACAAGAGATTTTGGTGATGTTAGAAACTAGTTTTGAACCATGAAAATGAATTTGTAACAAGTATATATGCATACTGTCCCGAATTGCCCAACCCAAAAAAATCAGGAAATACAAAGTAAACTTTGGCAAAATTTTTAGAAAATACTTTCAAAAACGAATCCGTAGGCGAAAGAACGGATAAAAAAAAGTTTATAACGAAGAAGTTATGATTTTTGCAAGTTTATTGACGAAAATTATATTTTCTGAAAATTGTTGCTGTTGGACGTTTTTCATCGGACAAAAAGAGGCTTTAGATACCCGGAGGAGCTAAGCTTTCCAAAATATATTACTACATACTAAGACGTAACCGTAGATATAAAGAACAAGTAAAACGGACTTATAACGACAAAGATATTCACGTTTCAATATCGACAAAAACTCACTATAATTGGCAGCTTTTAATAGAAATAATAATAATACTACTTCTACGTACTAAATTCTAGATTTTCAAGAAATACTACTAAGTTTCCGAAATTTATAACTAACTAAGTACTTATGCTTATGAGCTTATTTTTACGACCACTAGATGTTACTTCAAGATTTTCAAGACGAAGTATATAACACTAACACTTATATATACGATATATATATATACATTTCAACTAGTTTTATTTTCTAGTTGCCATATTTTCCTATGTTTTGGAAAATGCATTATTTTGATAACAACAAGTATTTTTTTTTTTTAAAGAAGAGTGGTATAGGAAACATGTGCATGGACATTCATAATATCATTTCATGATCTAAATCAGATCGTTCATCATTCATATTAGGTTGCGGCAGCTAACCGTTCATTGTTGTTTGTTTCACTTCATCACAGTATCATCAGTTTAAGGTGAGTCATAGCCCCGCTTTTACTCTTTTTATACTTGTTTTAACTCTTTGGGGGAGATACATGCTACTACTTGCTTACTTGTACAAATTCACATAACATTTATACTTGGAAACATTATACTTGATTACATTATACTTGATTTCATTATACTTGATGGCGTTATACTTAAACTTGTAAGTCTCTTTGGGATAACACATGCATTGGGTTTCGGAGATGAAGTAGAATCAATGCTATTACCTTCCTTCTGAGCAACATAAAGTCTCCTTGGATAACACATGCATTGGGTTTCGGAGATGAAGTGGAACCAATGCCACTACCTTCCTTGTGAGCAACATACTTACGTGAGGTCTTCGGAGATGAAGTGTAGACTCACGACTAATTGCTTAACTGTTGTGATGAACTTATACATGTTTTACTCATACTATATATGTTAGCAGTGGGTTGTGAACACACAGGTTACAAGTCTCTTATGGCGGGACTTGCAACTGAGTGGATTTACGATGCCTTTGCTGTGTGAACATTCTTTATAGGCTTTTCAACTGTATTAAAACAAACTCTATGAACTCACCAACCTTTGTGTTGACACTTTAAGCATGTTTATCTCAGGTTAGAAGGGCGATAGCAGGTATGTGGAGCTGAGAGTCTTAGGGCATGCTTTTGGAGACTTTCGCTTTTATCGTTTACCATTCGATACACTTTAAAAACTTATGTATTATTCTACTTTGGGATCTTTGTTTTGTAAACTATGACTTTTATCTATTCGAATGGTAACTTTTCAAAACATCTCATTTAGAGGTCGTTTTCTATATCTTGTACTTTGTGCCCTGAAGTAGCATCCCAATGACACAGTCTTCCACTGCGCTATTTTGGGGGTGTTACAACATATGATGCAGAAAACTTAGGATGATGCAGTTTCTTATAACTATGATGCAGTAACTTTATAAACTTTTCAAATGAGTTAAAAAGATAAAAACCTAAATAGTACACTAAGACTTACCATACTGATTTAGGTCACGTGTTGGAGCGGTTGCACTGTATTGCTTATTGATTAGCAGATTTCTATCATTTAGGTGAGTTTATAGCCCCATTTTCTTATAAGTACTGTTTTATAAACCTTGGGGTGAAAAACATGCAAAACTGTTTTCATGGACCAAAACTAAACTTTGTTTTATGCACACTCGTATGCGGTTGACCTAAGTATGACTATCCCACCTCGCCCAATATCATCAACCGTTAGTTCATGCGGGAAGCGCGAATGATATAACCCCGTTTGGTTTAACCAGGAAGGCAAACACAGACGTATACCATGTCGGATTTGTCGAGTGTTACGGGATAACACTTGCTGGGCCCCTTTATTTTTGTTCCTATGCTTGCATGGCATATTGTCGTAGTTTCGGTTGTACGAGCTTACGGATGTATACAGTTAGTGTGTGTGCTTGCTGATTATTTGATGTGGTCCATACATGCTTATTTACTTTAAACCTATGAACTCACCAGCGTTAGCTGACTTTTAGCATGTTTTTTTCAGGCAATTGAGTCGGTAACTGTTGAAGGCAAGGCATGGCATTGGTCGTATTTACTCTGAAGTGTTTTTACATAGACTTATGACGTTTTATCGGGACCAACTTAATTTTATGGGCTTATCATATTTAAACTAAAACTTGTTGTATGACAATTTAACTTTGGCAATGTATCACGTTTTAAAACGGGTTTTCAAATCCGTTCTCTATATCTTGTGTTGTGATTACTAATTTAGTAACACCCAAATGTATGCTTCCGCTAAACCAGATTTTGGGGGTGTTACACTAATTCTTACACAAAAGCATCTTTCCGTTGTTGTACTTTCAACTTTGGCTTCCTGTAGTCCTTTGTAAAATGATCCGGCTTTCCACAATTGTAACATCCTGAATTCTCTTCTCTAGATTTCTCCATACTCTTCTTCTCCTCAAACCTTGGCTTGTATTCTAACTGTCTCTTAGTATATGAAATTCGAAGATTGTTGTTTGAAGAATTCATAATAAGCTTCTTTTCTAAAAGTTTATTGTAAATAGAGCTACAACTTAGTTCATATTTTTTTCAGTTGTTCATCTTCATAAGCTTCATAATCACTCCTAGAATCAGAGTACCCAATGGTTTCAGCTTTCATTTTTCTGCTTAATGAGGAAGAATAATTTAAACATCTTCGAGCTCTTGGGCTAAAGGGTTATATAAAGCAATATAGACCTTGTTTTGGGATTTGAGGTGTTCAATGATATAATCTTGACACAATTAAGAGTTTCATTGATAGTATGATGTCCATCTCTCCAATCTCCTTGTTTTGCTTGACGTTGTTTGCGGGAATTTTCCACTTAGGTAGAAGGTTGTATAGGAACTTGACACTGATTTCAAGCCTGGTTTTCTTCAATTTGTTTCTCTTTAATTCATTCAGTAGTCCACAGAAATGAGTATACGTGTCAATCAATCACTCTCCATCCTTAGCAGCAAAGATCTCATAACTCATTATTGCATTAGTCAGCTTAATATGAGCACCTAACCTAGCTTCAAGCATCTGCTTCTCAATATCATCCCATAAGACCTTGAGAGTTTCAAAACTATCTGTGTTCATAAGAATGTCATTTTTTATAACAAAGTCTGAATGTCATTTGGGATACTGAGAATCAGAAGATCCTTAGCAAGTTCATTAGCTTTAAGCGTTCTGTCTCCTCTAGAGAGTATTAACTTAGATCCTTCAAGTAAGGTTGTCCTTAAGCAGTAGTACCCATGATTGGTGGACATGATGAATTTTTCAATGAATCTTTGATTTAAATAACAAGAGGTTATTTTCCAATGTACTGCTAAAACGAATCTTCATAGTTTTCATGTTTAAGGCTTATGTTTTGTTGATTGAGCCAATGTTCAAAGTTTCTTTAGACATGATGAATGTATTTCTTATGTGATCTATGTGATTTAGAAATGGTTCAACACTTTTTAATCCCCAAATTAAAATAATCAAAACTAATAAATCTCTTTGTGATACAAAATGTTATTCCCAGTTTTAAGTAAGATCACATTCTATATTTAAAGAAGCAAGATATATTAATAGTAGAGTTTCTAAACTTGGGTGTAGGAATCAACCAAAAACATAAACAATTCTGACAATAAGAATAATCATTGACGTACACAGATTGTTCACCAACACATTCTTACACACACACACACACTTGTCACATCACACAATGATTGGTATTTATACCTAACCAATCATTGGTAAGTTGTAACTTATTACATAAAAGGTCACTAGACTTCTAAACTACGATAAAACAACAAATACAATTTCTAAACTAATATTACATTGATTCAATTGTAATCCCTAACAAAATCCTACCAATTTTAACATCAAGAACACTAAACTTAGGTCACTAAATTGATTCATTTTGTGATTTAACTTAAGTGCTAACTAGTAACCTATACTAGGAGAGTTAGTGTCTCTTCCTAATTTGTTCTCGAAATCACAAACAATTCCTTGATTTAATCCTGAGAATAGTTGTATTAGCCAGATTTCACAAGATTGATGCTTCATTGGATTTCATGGTCATTTTCCGCATCATTGCCACAAGATTTTGATTTGATTGCTAAATTCAACCACCAGTTTTTCACAAGCTAACTTTTGTGATACATCAATTATATCAGCAAGTTCAATATTCGATCTTTAACAAAGTCTTATCACTCATGGCTGTTAATTTGGAGGAAAAGCTTTGATATATCATATTCATCTTCTACAACAAACAACGATATTTCTACCTTCAACAAGCATTAAAACTTCAACAATCCTTATATCGTTAAAAGTCAGACATTAACCTTCACAAGATGATGCCAATCAATTTTGTTGGTTTAGGGGAGATTACTGGTTATTTTGGGGGAGTATGTTTGATTATTAGGGAAGAATGGTTGTTTTTACGTGAAATTTTTTTATATTAAACTTTCACGGAATGATTTTTTGGGCTTTATGTGAATAGTATTCTTATGATTATCAACCCAGCCAGCGGCTCATACATATTCATAATGGGGGAGAAATTTATATTGGTGGATAGTTTTGAAAAGAAACTTACTATAATGAGAAGAAATGGTTGAGATATCAAGATAAGTTTTAGTTTCACGGATTTCGATTAGGAATGGTCAGTGATGAAAGATTGATGAGATGTTCGAAAATGAAATGATGAAGAGGGGTTACAACAACAACAACAAAAAGTAAGTGGGAATTAGTGAGACTCAATTCAAGGTTATTACTTCAACATCAAGCGATCACTCATCAATTATTAAATGTCGTCATCAAGAACAAACAAATCAAGATCAAAGTTCAAAGTGAAACGATAAAGAAACCTTAAACAAATAATCCATTCTATGATGGTTCCAGGGTTACTTAAACAACTATTATTAATAGTTGGTGAGCATATATATATATATATATATATATATATATATATATATATATATATATATATATATATATATATATATATATATATATATATATATATATATATATATATATATATATATATATTAATATACTAGAGTGTTGTTGTAGCATAAATTATCTAAAAGTCACATAATCGTCTGGCGGATGGAAAGCATGGAGAGCGTAAGGCTATAAAATGTTTTGTTTGTAAAACCGGTTATAGTTCAGATCTAACTTAGACCCGTTTCGCTATAACCAAGGCTCTGAATACCAATATGTAACACCCCCAGTTTTGAAAACATGCAGCAGAAATTAGATTGGGTGTTACTTCATAGCGCCCAGTTTATTATGTCACAACTCACCATTTCAGGTCATTTCCCGAACTTTGGGAAAAAAAAACACTATTCATCAAAACACTATTCATCAGTTTACTATTCATCATTTTTGGTGTCAGTTTGACATTCCGAGAAGCATTCAGAAAATTTACTATTCACTAAACACTATTCAATTCCGGAAAAGATTTCATCATTCACGTGCATTACACATTTCATCGTAAATTTAGTTTACGGGTATTCCAATTCGCGTAACCGTATTGGTTCAGGTGCGAATTCATACATTATCATTGGGGATACTTCATACGGACTAGAAATAGTCTACATATCATCATAATGGCATGTGCATACTATACCACTCGTAGAATATTCATATTATTATTTTTAGTACGTTTAACGTTTTACGTTTATTTATTTTAATTAAACGTTAACCCGCGATAAATAAATGTAACGAATATATCTAAATATTCCCACAATGGTCCCGACATATTTTTATACCCATTTTATCATTATAAAAGTTATAACATTCAATTACCCAGTATTTTGGAAATTTATTTTATTAATAACGTGAGCTTATGAATATTACGACAGTTTTCGTGAAAACTAAACAATAATCACCCGAACACTCAGTACTTGTACCCAACATATTTTTAACATTTTTATGACTTTATTAAGTCCCGGTTAAATTCGTTAATATTTATTTCTAGCAAACCCGGTACCCGATTATAACTAATACTTACACTAAACTACAACTATTGTTACACTACATTTCCTAAGTGATCAAAACCGACTTTGCTACTCCTTGGTACATTGAAAACCGGCCATGAGCACACCCCTAGACCACTTGACCTTTATTTTTAACCTCATGCTTATGTACTAGTATTATACATTATAAACTTATACAAATATCTTCCATAAACACTTATAACATAAAGATACATATTCTAAGAATCATAAAATCAAGATCTCATCTCCTTTTCATCTCCAAACCTACGATCCATAATAAAAATCAAGAACAAGTGATCATTTTTCAAAGTACAAAGCTACAAAGTTGTTCATTTCATCATTCTAATCAAGAATCATCCAACAAAAACACAAGTAATCCAAGGTTTCTCATCATCTCACCACCTATTATTTCAAAGTGAGTTATCAAATTTATTTTCATGTTTTCATCTAATTAACACTTGTATCTCATGGTATTCATGCTTAATTTCATGCACAAGCTAGCTATACCACTTTATTTTTGAAGACTTTTTGATCATACAAACCCTAGAATTTGTTTTAGGTACTCCTTTGTTAAATTAACTTGTTTAGTAGTGATTAGGAACCCATGGCACCCTAATAAGGTGTATGGTAGGATTAGTATAGCTTTGTGGTGGTTACAAGAGATTTTGGTGATGTTAGAAACTAGTTTTGAACCTTGAAAATGAATTTGTAACAAGTATATATGCATACTGTCCCAAATTTCCCAACCCAGAAAAATCAGGAAATACAAAGTAAACTTTGGCAAAATTTTTAGAAAATACTTTCAAAAACGAATCCGTAGGCGAAAGAACGGATTAAAAAGAGTTTATAACGAAGAAGTTATGATTTTTGCAAGTTTATTGACGAAAAGTATATTTTCTGAAAATACATGCTGTTGGACGTTTTTCGTCGGACAAAAAGAGGCTTTAGACGTAACCCGGAGGATCCAGGCTTTCCAAAATATATTACTACATACTAAGACGTAGCCGTGGATATAAAGAACAAGTAAAACGGACTTATAACGACAAAGATATTCACGTTTCAATATCGACAAAAACTCACTATAATTGGCAGCTTTTAATAGAAATAATAATAATACTACTTCTACGTACTAAATTCTAGATTTTCTAGAAATACTACTAAATTGCCGAAATTTATAACTAACGAAGTACTTATGCTTATGAGCTTATTTTTACGACCATTAGATGGTACTTCAAGGTTTTCAAGACGAAGTATATAACACTAACTTTCTATACATATATATTACGATAAGTTTACACAAGTCTAGTTAAGACTTATTATTTTTTTTCTCAAGTATGGAATGTATTTTCATAAGCCTATAACTAGTATATTTTCAAGTTATGAGTGGTATAGTTAACATGTGCATGCATATTCTCTACATCATTTCATGATCTAAATTAGATCATATTCATTCATCATAGGTTGCGGTTGATTCAGTCCATGTTGTCCTTATCATTCCATTGCATTGCACTAACACTTCGAGGTGAGTCATAGCCCCTACTCTTTTTATACTTGTTTTAACTACTTGGGGGAGATACATGCTAAACTACTTGCTTACTTGTACATATAGTCTAAAACATCTATACTTGGTTACATTGGTTTTTGACAACACTTATACTTGATTGCATTATACTTGACTTCATACATACATGATTGTGTTATACTAAACTGCGTCATACTAACTTGTGATACTTCCAGTGGCCCTAAATTAAGTTGTTAGGTGACCATTGAGACTGCCAGTGGCTCTAAATTAAGTTGTTGGATGACCATTGAGACTATCTAGTGGTTCTAAATTAAGTTGTTGGATGTCCATTAGCTTTGATACATCATACACGTGAGGTCTTCGGAGATGAAGTGTAGACTCATGACTAATTGCTTCACTGTTTTAAAACAAACTCTATGAACTCACCAACCTTTGTGTTGACACTTTTAAGCATGTTTATCTCAGGTTAGAAAGTGTAGACTCATGACTAATTGCTTCACTGTTTTAAAACAAACTCTATGAACTCACCAACCTTTGTGTTGACACTTTTAAGCATGTTTATCTCAGGTTAGAAGGGCGATAGCAGGTATGTGGAGCTGAGAGTCTTAGGGCATGCTTTTGGAGACTTTCGCTTTTATCGTTTACCATTCGATACACTTTAAAAACTTATGTATTATTCTACTTTGGGATCTTTGTTTTGTAAACTATGACTTTTATCTATTCGAATGGTAACTTTTCAAAACGTCTCATTTAGAGGTCGTTTTCTATATCTTGTACTTTGTGCCCTGAAGTAGCATCCCAATGATACAGTCTTCCGCTGCGGTATTTTGGGGGTGTAAGGTGCCTTAACTTGATCAATATTCTAGTATAGTAATTATATTTGAAATTTGATAACAATTGTCATTCATGGTTCTTAGAAGCATGGAAAATAGAGTTGTGAATTAAAGAGGTATGTCGTGTGTAAAAGTTACTATCAACTGAGTCAAATCAAATATGTACTTGTGACTTGTAAAAATAATAGTTAGAGGTGTGCTTAGGCCATGGAGCTTGGTGAGTTCGTTAGTGAATCAGGTTCAAAAGAAGGGAGCCAAGAATAAAGGGTCCGTTATTATTAGTGAGTACGCATGGGAATTTTGTAGGCTCGAGATTTATATAAATTGTATTTGGTAATTATTGAAACGTATAATTATTAAGTATCAACGTTTTAAGTTATGTATGGTATCTAGGTTATTAAGGTTCAGGTGTAAACGTCGTTTCAAGGTAAGAGTGAATAACGTTGTAATTGACAAAGTATATATAAAAAAAATTTGTTATGGGTAAAAATGGTTAATTTATGTTGTAATAACGTGTTAATCGTAGGAAAATTTTACGGGATGTTATATTACCTACCCGTTAAACTGAATCCCGTCCCGGGATTCCAAGATAAGGTAGTTATAAAGGTGAGTGGAAGGGGTGAACAAATAGTCATTCCTAACAATCTAATCCCTGAGCGGTTTTAATTGTTCTTTCCAGCTTAACGTATCTACTACTACATTAGCTTCTTCTTTTTAATTTTTCTTTCCAACTTAACGTATCTACTACTACATTAGCTTCTTCTTTTTAATTTTTCTTTCCAGCTTAACGTATCTACTACTACATTAGCTTCTTCTTTTTAATTTTTCTTTCCAGCTTAACGTATCTACTACTACATTAGCTTTTTCCTTGATGATAGCAGTTCTCATAGTCATAATTGTTGAGTAGTTCTAACTACTTACGTTGTCTTATGTTCAATTCCTTTTGATTAACTTGACTTAAGAAACAATTCTATTTTGAATGAAGATTTTTATTTTAACATGTTTTAAAGATAAACATGGATCACAATATCTTGTTTTGTGAACATCAAGATCTTCGCGGGTAACCTACCCGTTAAACTAGTTGGTTGTTAACAGATTTTTAATAATAAGAGTTTTCAAGTGAAAATTTGTTGAATGAAGAGAAAGTTGCTGAACTTCAGCTTTTGTAAAGAGAAACTTGTTAAATATAGTTTTAAGTGACAACACGGTATTTGGTTCCAAGCTTTTGTAGATGATGAATCTGTTTGTTCCTTAGCAATTCCATATCTTGTATTTCTATTAGAGGAATTTATATATTTTGATGGATTTTAGGTAAAGTTGTGAAAGGTTCGGAGATCACTATATCACTCCTAGTGTCGGAGAAGTAAGAGAGACCATTGTATTCACATACAATGTCCTGAAAAGGTTTCATAAAATGCCAGAATGTAAAAGTAAGTACATGATTGAAGAAATATAGTTGTGTCGTAATGCCTTAGAATTAGGCATACGCAGAAGAAAATCGTGAGTCTTTGGCAGAAGTTTTAGTGCTTCTCATACCACTCGTGGTCCTAGTCATTAGCGTAGATGCAAATATGGAGATGAAAGCTAGTATGGCAATCAAATAAAAGTTATGCTTTATGAACTTTAATGATCCTCGATTTCATACGCATGCCATTTCAAATACAATTAAGCCCATTTATTTATAATTCGTTATTTACATAGAGAAGCTTCCCAAACGATGTAAATAACGAAGTATAAAATCATGGTTCGGCGGTTTACAATTTCTTTATTTCAATAAAAAGGCGTCCCAATCCATTCAAATAAAGACCTTGTAAATCATCCTACTTAAGAATTTCTAACTCAACACTCATACTGATCGACAAGGTAATCTAATGCGCGGATTTTTCCGAGAGTACGAAAAGAGTATGTCATATGCATCTATACTGATGAAAGTGAGATAATTAAGGAGGATTGGTATAGTATTCAAAATAGTTGGTGAGCATATATATATATATATATATATATATATATATATATATATATATATATATATATATATATATATATATATATATATATATATATATATATATATATATATATATATATATACTAGAGTGTTGTTGTAGCATAAACTATCTAAAAGTCACATAATCGTCTGGCGGATGGAAAGCACGGAGAGCGTAAGGCTATAAAATGTTTTGTTTGTAAAACCGGTTATAGTTCGGATCTAACTTAGACCCGTTTCGCTATAACCAAGGCTCTGAATACCAATATGTAACACCCCCAGTTTTGAAAACATGCAGCGGAAATTAGATTGGGTGTTACTTCATAGCGCCCAGTTTATTAATAAAAAATGATTTGTCATTTTAGTCATTTTAAAGATCTATCATTCGAATATAAACACCAGAGTTTTAAAAGAGGTCCCTATTTGTCCCAAAGTTTATTAAATCAGTTTTCAAATGATAGGAAAATTTATAGCCTTTATAAGTATCCGTGCTCCTCTGTGCCATCCTTGCTCATTATGGACCTGAGATAAACACATGCTAAAAGTGTCAACACAAAGGTTGGTGAGTTCATAGAGTTTATAGCTTCGAATATTGATTTCCAAAATCAAAGAGTTTATGATTCCATAGAAGTTATAATAACAGTTGATTATCAAATTAAAGTGTGAGTAAATCCATAATATTCATAGCTTAAATCGTTGATTTATCAAAATCAGAAAATGAGTAATTTCCTTAATCAATTTTATACAAATTAATTCGTTGGTTTGCCCTTCACCAGGTCAACACCAAAATAGTAGTTTGTTTGACCTAACCGGGTCAACACCAAAATATTAGTTTGTTTGACCTAACCGGGTCAACACCAAAATATTAGTTCGTTTTCCAATTATTAGTAGTTTTTTCTGCTAGATAGTGAACACAATCTCGGGGTTTGATAAAACAGTGGGCTACAACATTGTACGCCCCTAACATCAGTCATTGTGGTGCTACATTATTACAGTTCTATTGCCCTAAGCTCATGACACGCAACGATTAACAGACATCAAAATAACCATAATAATGATGTGAAATAGTGGCCCTCAAGATAGGTATTTATCAGTAACCTATGAAATCAAATAAAATGCATTTGGTGGCTTTTCTCTAGCGACCAAATGGGGATTGTCAATCCCTAATAGATCTATCCACAATTATTTACGTTCACCCTGCAAGTGATTAAGGCGCGTGATCGAGGGACTTTTGGTTATAGGAAACTTAGGCAATAGAGATCAAATATAGCATATCGTTGAAAAATCACTTGTAATCATGTCTATAGCAGTTATCTCCTTATGAGACATAAAAATGTGTAAACTAGTAAAGTTTATATGAAATATAGTCCTGTATTTAATTAATGAATACTTGTAAAAGTAAAAACAGTAGTTAAGCATGTATCTCTCCCCAAAGAGTTTACAAAACAGTTATAAAATAAGAGTAGGGGCTATGACTCACCTTGGAAGGTAGTGACGTGGTAACACAACAGTGCCAAAGAGTATGGCCGAAAAGAGTAACATAAGTGATGTCAAGAATTGGAGCATAATGATATTGAATTCGGCATGACCTAATGAATATGAGCTTGTCACAAATACGGTATGCGAAGAGTACTCAATGCGTATGAGTTTTCAAAAGATAATATGCTTTAGTTTTCGTAGAATATTTGTAAAAGTTTAGTATAATCATTCGTGTGGTGGTTTTAAGGTTAAGACTCGAATACACATACCATAGTATAAAACATATAACACACTTATGACAGGAAATAAACACGTAAGAATCAAATAGCAGATAAGCGTTACAATGAGTGGATGGTTAAGTTTTAGGCATTCACCCGGTGTCCCCCAAATAATGTATGTTTTATAATAAAACATATGTTTTAATATGTAGAACAATTAGAAAAAGTTTAATGTAACTATCCTTCTTGTTTTGTTATCGGTTTTTGTTATAATAAAAGTTATTGAGATAATATATATTAAGTATGGAAATGCAAGCTTAATACGATTCGTTTTAGTCCGTTATGTCACATGTATAGTTAACCCGATTGTCTTAGTCCATACGACGTGTTAACGTCGATTAAAGTACTAGTTTGGCCTTTATGTTGACTTTTCTACATATATATATATATATATATATATATATATATATATATATATATATATATATATATATATATATATATATATATATATATATATATATATACTTTACTTTACTTAAATCTGACCCGGCCCAAACGACCCACTAAAACACATTTTCACATCTCGGACTCAAAAGAGATTTTATGCAAGACATCGTTCCAGACAACTTTCGTGTTTCGGCCAAAGGCCGAAACGGGTCAGAAGGTGCCCAAAATGACCCATTTCAGTTCTGCGCAGGATTCAAATTACCAATATAATGCTGAATAAAAATATACATATAATTCAAAATTTCATTTGGCCATAACTTCTTTGTTTTAAATCCGATTTTTACGTTCTTTATATCCCCGGAAAGGTAATTAAGTGTACTACCATATTTTTAAGATTATACGGTGTCAAAAATATTTTATGGTCACTGTTCATGCTGAATAAAATTATGACAGCTTATATAATTAGTATAAATGATTCCAAACACTCCATAATAAGCAGAAAAATAGGCAATCTAAACACCCCCTTTCGTGGGTTGTGGCTGTTAGTCGAACCAACCTAACGGACCTTTAGGTCGTGGTGGTGTGAGCCGAGACCAATCCAAACGGACCCTTGAGTCGTGGTGGTGTGAGCCGAAACCAATCCAAATGGACCCTTGAGTCGTGGTGGTAATTTCCATTCGAACCAAAGAAAGAAAAGAATAAAAATAAAAATAAAATGAAGGTAAATGAAACAAAAATAAGCCAGATGTCTGAAAATAAGCTAATGACACAACTAACATGAGTTATACCAAATTTTAATCACATAACAAGCTATGAGCTTATAAGCCGAAGCTTATAAGCTCGATCCAAGTAAACACTCTCAAATAAGCAGTCTCAAGGTAAGCTTATGACAAACCAACATCATAACATCATTTTTAATTTATTTCAATCACAAGATAATTTGTTAAAAATGTTTTTATTCAAATCTTAATTCCACGAAAACTAAATTAATCGGATTAACAAGGTCGATTGTGTGTGTGTCGACTTACAATATAATGAGAAGAAGAGGTGGAACGAGGTGGTGGTGGTGGCAGTACACGGCAGCAAGCATAAGAAGGAGAGATGGGAAGCCTTTAAAACTCTTGAAAAGAAGAGGTCTTGAAGAAGAAAAGAACCAAGAACAATATAGCACCAAAGGATCTTCAATCTTAGCATGATGTAACTAGGGAAATAGCACCACAATGGTCTCCTTGGTCCTGTGGGTTCACGACAGCAGCAACAAGAGGAGGAGAGCAGAATTTTTGATGAAGTTTTGATGGTGATATGCTCTATGTTTTAGGACATATATATAGGAGGCAAGTTTGGAGTTCTATGGTTTCTAGGTTATATTTGAGTGAGTAACAAGTGAGGGAGGTGGTGTAAGAGTTTTGCACATGGTTTCTTAGGTTGTATTTGAGGTAGCCACAAGTGAGGAAGGGTGAAGGTGTAAGGTGGTACATGTAGTAGTACCCAAGTTGAGTCCAGGTCGTATTTTACAGATAACAGCTTAGTATTGCATTTTTGGTTTAAAATCTTGCGAGTCTAGATGTAAAACATTAGTTCGGATAACTTTTGTGTTTTACACTTTTCCTGGTTCGGACCAGAAGAGCCTTAAAATTGGGTTTTAAATTCGTTACAGAAAGTTGGTGGTTCATTAGAATTTTATACGAAGTGTCATTACTATTTGTGTTAATTTGAGATGAAACGTGTAAGGTGCCTTAACTTGATCAATATTCTAGTATAGTAATTATATTTGAAAGTTGATAACAATTGTCATTCATGGTTCTTAGAAGCATGGAAAATAGAGTTGTGAATTAAAGAGGTATGTCGTGTGTAAAAGTTACGATCAACTGAGTCAAATCAAATATGTACTTGTGACTTGTAAAAATAATAGTTAGAGGTGTGCTTAGGCCATGGAGCTTGGTGAGTTCGTTAGTGAATCAGGTTCAAAAGAAGGGAGCCAATAATAAAGGGTCCGTTATTATTAGTGAGTATGCATGGGAATTTTGTAGGCTCGGGATTTATATAAATTGTATTTGGTAATTATTGAAACGTATAATTATTAAGTATCAACGTTTTAAGTTATGTATGGTATCTAGGTTATTAAGGTTCAGGTGTAAACGTCGTTTCAAGGTAAGAGTGAATAACGTTGTAATTGACAAAGTATATATATTAAAAAAAAATTGTTATGGGATAAAATGGTTAATTTATGTTGTAATAACGTGTTAATCGTAGGAAAATTTTACGGGATGTTATATCCCAAGAGCTATGCATGAGGATATTATCTAAGTCTAATGTCACTAGTTTTCAAAGGGGGTTTATGATTAATTGATTAATACTAAAGAAATGAGATAAACAAAACAATAATTAAATGAAGAGAATCAGATGGGAGAAACGTGTTAATCTAATTACTACTCTTATTATTATGACAAGTTTTCTAATTAATGCATCCTATCGTTTCATCTGGGGATTCAAGTCGATAGACTCAGATGGTCAAATCGTCTAATCCTATCTTTCACCTTGCCCTATTTCATAACCTAATGATTACAAGAGTTCATTGGCAAATACAAAGTGAAAGAGTCATTAAGCGCCTCTACTAACTTAGAATAGTCTAACGGGATGCGGCCGGTCAGAACTTACATCCCCCCTCATTCCTTAAGCAAGTCAGTTTTGTAGGTGGTCATTCGTTGAAATTTCCACACGAATGGTGATAGTTCTATGGTCAATTATTATCACCAAACACACCCTTATCCGCTATGGGTCCTATGGTCAATTCTCCTAGCCTTAATGGAACTACCAAACATCATCACTATAGAAACAAAGGTGTCCTAATACATGCTAAGAAAGTATACAAATATAACGATATGAAATGCGAGAAAACTAAATCATAACAATAACAATTTCATAACTAGGCTAACACCAAAGGTGTTTAACCATTCATGTTCATAATTGCAGCAAAACAAATGTTTAACATGATTAATGAAAACATAAATTCGATACAAAGATTATGAATGATAAAACTTATGGTTGAAGCATGAATTCTCCCTTGGAAATGACTTGTATGCTGAAGAATTTCGTTCTCCTTGCTCCTAATTCCCTCCTGACTTCTCTGTGTGAGAAAGTGATTGAAATGCGGAATTAGGGCTTGTATTCATAGTCTCGACTCTGCTATGGTGTAGCCATTAGGTCTAGCTATGTCGTAGCCTTTGTTATTTCCAACTACGCCGTAGTTGGTTCTTCTGCTACGCCTGTCGAACTCTCGTTAACACATCTACGGCATAGCCAGATGAGGAACTATTCCATAGCTTCATAAAAGACAACGAAATTTCTTCTAAGTACTGGAATGAAGATTCTAGGGCGTAGCTTGAATGATAACTATGCCCGTAGAATGTCTCTTAGTAGCATCTGTGCTGTAGTTGTTGAGGCCAACTACGCCGTAGGTCTTTGTTGACTACATTCTTCATGAAAAAGGTAACTACGACGTAGGTAGAGAGAGTCTCTACGCCGTAGTTAGTGTAATTTTGGCATACTTCAATAATTTTCATTTAAAACCTTTCAAATCTGCGTCCTTTCGTACCAATGCTCATTTTTTACCTGAAAATAGAATATAAACAAATAAGATTATATATCCTAATAAAATGATACAAAAGATGAGCATAATAAGGGGAAATTAACACTAAAATAACATAACTATTTGATGTTATCAAATATCTACCCACTTGAACTCTACTTGCCCTCAAGTAGACCTTATTAGAATAATTTTCAAAAAGTTATCTCCCGAGAAACCGGAAGATATGAATCTAAAAACTTCCTATGATAGAATCAAACAAAGCCGAACACCTCACGAAATAGGAACAAACTCTCTCTCTCTCTCTCTCTCTCTCTCTCTCTAATCTAAGTGTTAATTTTGGGGTGATTACTCAACGCATAGTCATAGAATGTATTCCATCATAGGCTTGGCGGTTACACAAATCTCCACCACTAGAGCTAAGGTCGAAACAATTATTAAAGGCAATATTGGGTGAACAATAATAAGGCTAAGGGTGTAGTGTTGTTACTAACATACTAAGGCAAGGGTGACAAAGGCATTGATACATGAATCTGCAATATTTATGGTAACAAAACATCCGAAAGTCACCTCGTTGGAACCGAGAGTCGAGCATTTTAAGAAGAATGACATGGATGCTAGTACCTTCAGAAAGGGTGGAAGTGGTGTAGGGGACTCGAGCTTGTACGATCGTTGGAAGAAAGCTTTTGGCAAAGATCCGTATGGCGATGATAATTGTGAAGCCTTTAGGCCCATAAGCACCGAGATGGCTGACTTTATTGATGCTTATAAAATAAGTACTTAGAGGTCAAATTAGATGATAGTGGTCTTTGTTTTCTCTTTGTTTATGTTGAGTCAAATGGTGTTTGTTTGGTGGTTGCTTGGTGATTTAGTATTAACAGATGAGATATGGATTACTTATATCCGTTGTACCAATTTGGACTAATTTAGTTTACCGCCTTTGAGTATGGATCTAGTAAGAAGAATTATTGAAATGAGAAGAGTGAGAAGAAATTGTAGCCACATATTTTAAATAAGGAAAGAGAAATAATAGGAGATGCATCTATTTTTTGTGAATGCATCTAATATTTGTGGTTGTGGTTTCTTCTCATTCTTCTTATTTTGATTATATTTCTCATTTGATCCTAAATCTACCGCCTTTACCCAAAAAAAAATAAATAAATAAAATAAAGTATGATGGTTACAAGACGTTGATTGATTAAAATAAATGAGTAGAGAGTTCAAAGAAACAAAGTGTGATTGTTTCAAACCAATAAATCCAGTCATCTTGGTTTAAGCTTCATATCATGCATATCAAGAAAATTACAATATCATCAATGAATATTTGTTTCTTAACATACAAAACTGAAAATTAATTACAAATTTGCAGAAGTTTGAAAATCTTAATGGATTCCACAAGAATAAAAAACGACCGAAACCAAGACTCACGAATTGGTTTCCTCGGATCTCTCCAATACGAAGATGTTGCCTTTATCATCCCTCCCTATCCTTAACGTTTCATCCACATATCTTATTTCACGAATCAAGGCTAAAACAATGGTAATGTCTCTACGGAACACCCATTTCTAACAAAATAAATAGGGTTGTTCAATTTTATAATTATTTTTTTTAATAAATATCGAGATTGTAGGGAAATGATAATACTTTTTACCGGTTAAGACTATATTATACGAACAAGAAACTATAACATATCGCATAGTAGAAGATAAAATGACTGATTCTCATACGATATACATAAATGAATCAAGGAATGCATATGCTCTTCGAGCTTTTAGCAATGCTCTGTGAGCTGATGAACATTATTGCTTAATTCAGTTATCAAAATGACTAAACAATGACAATGAATTAAGCCTCTTATATTATACATAGCTAAAGCAACCTAAATCGATGATAATTAACAAAATCAATAAAAGCTAAATAAATAACGAATACAACAAAATGCTACTCTCACGGAACAAATAACGAAGGCAGTAATAAGAAAACAAAGACTTAGACTCGTTTTTTACACGAATCTCTTAGAACAAATTCATCAAATTTCCTGAGGGTACAATAATTAACAACAAATAAATTAGTAATGCCGTACCCCAAAAAACTAACTCATGATTGTTGATGTGCTCCTTTTAGCTTTGAAAACAAATGTAACGAGAAAATCACTCTATGGCTTGTTATTCCACCAATGTCGGACAAATTGCAAACACATTTTCTTTTTTCAAATTTCGTATTAAATGTGTTACTTTGCATATATTTTTCCAGCAGTAAAGTATTCAGAATCTAATGATTTTAGTAGACCTGAGGCTTTTATATGTTTTCATCAATCTAAGAAAAAAAAGCAAGTCCAATATGTGTCAAAATACTAGTCATCAAGAAGGATACGTTATCTCTAACCAGCCGTCAGGGTTGAAGATACCAAGAAGAACGTCATAGTTTTTGCGAAACATGTTCATCAGCTGTTGAAATAAATATGCAACATTACACTAGTTTTTGTTGGGAATCTACATATTGGTGTAAGGACAATATGGATTTGCCTAGAGTATTAAATAGAGATCCAAACGGCCTCGTTGTATATAACAAATCATCATACTTTTTTTTCCTTTGATTTGAATTTTATATAATAAAAGAATTTCAAAATTAAAGCAAATGGTAGGTCATAAGATTTTCTAAAACCCTTTGGTTTCACTGCAACCCCTGCGAACCACTGGAGATACAAGACAACCCAAGCAAATGAGTCCTTATCTGTGCAATATGCTTTTGGAAATGTACACTTGTGCTTGTGCATTCCAGTTTCCAAACACCTTTCTGTATCTCATTTGAAATGGAATTATGTCTTGAGTTCTAGAGTTATATGAAAACATGGAATACCTGATCAGGGACGATAGTTGAGGTGTTGTAACGAATGTCGACCCTCTGCAGAAGACACTCAAATTAGAAATTGGTAAATCCATGAAGTAATCTTTACTAGTTGAATCAAATTTGTTATAGAAAATTTATAATTTTGTATCTGATGCCACGAGATATATATTTTTACGGATTCTACCTTCAATCGTTATCTAATAAATAAACAAAACTGAAAGACTTTACAAGCAAAAAATTAAAAATAAACTGGACGGTTCAATTTCATCCAATGTTTTCTCCACTAATACGAGAGAAAGAGAGCTATAGAGGCTTAACTGATTTGGATGAAATTTTGAAGGAGGCTTCGATTATAAGCTTCCCACTAAACAAGTTCAGCCCTCTGGCATTGAACATGATCATATTAACTGCTTTCCCCTGCATTTTTACCATCAGAAAAATGTTAATAGTTATATGTTGTATAAAGAAACGAAAAGATAAAAATGTATAACAACGTATAGTTTAATAAGGGAAAGTAAAAGAAGAAAGATAAGTAACGTGTGATAACAACATTAGTTTTACCTTAGCAACATCAATAACTTGCAAGAAATCACCCAAAGTGATAAAATCCCTCAATCCCAACTTAGTTCTTTTAGATCCCAAAATAGTTATTGTGCTATATATCAACTTCCAGCATCCACCCAACTAACAAGTAGTAGCAAACATTTTATATAAACCCACAAAGTATTTCTTATCATAATTAAATAAATAGTCTAACCTTATCTAGATCAATAGTTGGGTACGGGTTTGGATTTAGGGACTCCAACACCTTCACCATTTCTTCAATTTCTGTTTTCTTCTCGCTTGGGATTCCGAAAATGCCTCGATTCATTCCTGTCATACATACCAATCCAAATAGATTTTATTTATTTTTTTCTTTAATGAAACGCTAATTTATATAGTCAGTAAATGAATGTAACTGCTAATCACCTTGCAGAGTGTTATTAATGTCTGTTTTGAGTTGGGTAATAGTTAAATGATCCTCACTTGTAGAGCTACTATGTTCTGCAACTTTGATAGCGAAATTGAATCGAAGATTGTGATTGGTACAAAGTGGCTTTTGGGTTTTCATATTTTTTGGAATAGAAGAAGGAAGCACGTGTGAAGTTGGGATTTGGGGATGAAGAAGCTTTGTTGCCATTTTTGCACAATTTCTTTCTAGTGTTTTTTATTTTGTTTTCTTTTATAGCAAAAAGGAGATGGGGTTTTTATCGTAGATGTATTTTGGAATAATATTATCTCTAACCTCTAACACCTTTCTCTCTTTTTTATTTTTTCTAAACAAGAGACCAAAGCATTTGACCTTTATCAATTTAAATTAGTTTGTTAAAAACGTTAATTAAAATCTTGTGTTTAACAAAAGAATTACATTATTTTATAAGTATTTTGCTAAAATAATCTTATTGAAAAAGAATATGGTCAGTTAAGTTGCTCTATTTTGACACGTGACAAAATTAAGCATTCTCGCGTTACTCATTTTTATAAGTTTAACTCTGTTAGAATTTAAGTATCATAACAATTACATAATTAAACATATAAACATCAAGAACACGCAACGGAAGCATAAAGATCAAATAATCGTAATTAATTAACTGAAACATAAAAGAGATGTGTACCTTTGTGATTCCTAACGAAACAAGGAATCAATAAATCAAGATCAAGAACCCTAATAAATTAGGGTTTGTACGTGTCGATATAACACACCAATCGAACACCTCTAAGACACAAACAATAATGTGTTTGTACTACGTTCCTGTACACACGTACTATTAGCGATTCAATGTGAATGCTAGTTCTTGATCACAATAGATTAACCAAACACTTTGTAATCCCTTTACGTGGAGCTTCACTCGTCGACCCATGAACAAAAGAGAAGAAAGGAAGAAGTTTGACCTTCTATTGAAATTAAGTGTACCAATGGATGAATACATAGGGATGTCTTTATACCCTTATGGTTGAGATCAAGTTTATAATGGTTTCCGATGTGGGATTCCATTGTTTGGCCATAAACAAGCCCAAGATAGGATTTCTAGAACCTTCTCTTGTCTTGTTTCATTTTCTTCGTATCCCGTTGACATTCAATGACCGATAGTCAACTCCGATAAGTACTTAACGCTCGTTAGTCATTTATTATGAATTAAATAATTAAATATAACATTTTATATTAATTATTTAAACATCAAGTCTCATACGTAAAGTGTGTAATCCCGTAGTCTCGTATTCGAATCCGGTCATACACTATTAAATATGTACACAAAACTAACAGCTCCCACTTGGACATATGTAATAGTGTAATGACATTGGTTAGCGTCTAGTAACACGCCAATACCCACAGTACAACTCGAGTAAGGTCTCTTGGAAAAACGCGTTGATGATTCATCATCATACTTATCCTTTTGTTTCTAATACTACGTTAAATAAGGATATGGATATTAGTCATTCCATTATTTAACTATTCTGCTTCTCGTTGTTTAGGATTGAGCAAGATCACCAAATCTTCTGAACGTATTCCAGATAGATCTTGGGCATGGTCATGCAAACATCTTGTCAACCCTACGAGGGGCCCAGTGATATTAAACTTCAAAATGAATTTGAAGGAATAAATTCTATCTTGACTACAAGCAAAACCCATAAACTTTGCAACACTTCTGAAAACAATCCTTATAGCTACCAATTACGTATAGTGGTAAATTGTGTAACACCCCCAAAATCTGGTTTTAGCGGAAGCATACATGTTTGGGTGCTACTAAATTGGTATCACAACATAAAGTACAAAGAACGGTTTTACCTCAACCGTTTAAAAGAAATTTCATATTCGAAAATATTTTGATTACAACATTTCCAAAAACAGTGCAGAAATAAGCCCATAAAGAAATAAAGCGGCCCAAATATATCAGAGTCATCTATGACCATGCCATGCCATGCCAAAACCTCCATCAGTAAGCTATTGTTTTAGACCTGAAATTACATGCTAAAAGTGTCAACATGAGGTTGGTGAGTTCATAAGTTTATATAAATAGCAATTCAGTGTAAAAGAAATGTGGACCACAAGGTTTTCGCGTGTGAAAAATCATTCACATACAAATCAAATTCAGTTCTGGTGACCTCCGCTTCACTCATAGTGACAGGAGAAAATTAGTCAAATTCAGCTTATTCAGTAAATCAACACAATTTAGACCATAGCAAAATAAATCAGCAAGCACACACTAATGCCGCATGCAACACTAAGCTCATCCAACCGAAACTAGACAAAAGTATGCCAAAGGCATAGGTACACAAGGGTTCCTGCGAGTGATAATCCCCAGTCACTCGGCAAAAGTCCGACATGGTATACGTCTGCTTTAGTCTAATGTATAGCCAACCGAACGGGGGAGTCACCCCCACTAGATCTATTTATATCATTCGCGCTTCCCAGCATGAATGGACGGTTGATGATAGTGGGCGAAATGGGATTCTAGCAAACTTAGGTCTTTCCGCATACAAGTGTGTAAAAACAAGTTCAGTTTAGGTCCATGAAAAAAATTTAGCATGTTTCTCACCCCAAGGCTTATAAAACAGTACTTATAAGAAAATGGGGCTATAAACTCACATATACGTTTCAAGCACTTGTGTCCATAATAAAACAATCCAGTTTGTAATAATAAATCAAGTCATGCGGTTGAATGACAAGAAATTTGGCAAGGCACATAAAGTTTTCTAGTAAACAATTCATATGTTTAGGAATGCAAATACTGGATTTGAGTAAAACAAGCATGTATTCTCCCCCAAAATAATTATAAAACGAGTAAAAATAGGGGGCATGAACTCACCTCAATAATAGCAATCTACTAGACAACAAACAATACAATGCAACCGCTCCGATACGCGACCTAAATCAGCATGGTAAGTCTTAGCGTACTATTCGTGTTTTAAATGTTTTGACTCCTTTGAAAAAGGTTTTATGTGTGACCATGTGCTCGTGTATTTCTTGTTGTGTGGTAACATACATTTCAAAAGTAGTTTGTTATAAAGACTTCGATGCTGGCTCGTGGTGAGTGTGTATGGTGTGAGTGCGCATGATGAAACATTCGTACATAGTACTCGTCGTTATAATTCGTAAGTAATATATATATATATATATATATATATATATATATATATATATATATATATATATGGTGGGGTTATAATAGAAAGGGGGTTAAAATAAAAAGGGTAGGAAGGAGTTCTAGCCATTGGATCAAATTTGATGAGATCAAAAGTGGCGGTGGCAGAAGGGTAAATAAGGAAAATTTCAAGGGCAATTCCAAAACAGTATAATTTACACAAACTAAAGTAATGTACCTATTCCTTCATTTTTACCCAATCATATTCTCTCTCTAAAAAACACACAATAAATATTTCTCTCCCTGAAAATACACCCCTAATTAATCGCAGAAAAACACTAATTCATCATCGGCTAAACCTACTACATCAACAACGATCACTAATTCAATTTATTACTGAATCAACAATCTTAATTGATCGCACAAAAACACTAATTCGAATACCTTACTACATCGATAATGGTGAAAACGAACCTATCAAATCTTTCACGGTCTCGTAAGTTTCTAAATGAACTCTAATTTTGTTACTGCATGGATTTATTAATTTTGATTTGCTACAATTGCGTTTTTGTTGATTTGTTAGGATTTTTGTTTGTAAGTAGGATTTGTGTTTGTAAGTTTTTTTGTTTGTGTGATGCACTTGAATTCCAACTGTGATGAAATAGGTGTTGAGTTGTCGGGTATAAGGATGCATACAAGGTGTTTGATAAAAATGTCTCAATGGGACTTTATACATGTGATGCACTAACTTTACATTTGGATGCATTAATTTTGTACTGAGATGCAATAGGTGTTCATTTGTCAAGTGTAAGGATGAAATTAGCTAAGCGTAGGTTGTTTTATGTGTGTAAATTTGTTTGTATGCTTGGTTATACATCTGATACAGTGGAATTTGAACTGAGATGCAGTAAGGATGAAATAGGTTAAACGTAAGTTGTTTTACATTGTGATGTAGTTGTTTTGAATGATGATGCAGTTGAATTTCATATTATAATGTAGTAGGTTTTTATTTTGATTGTGATGCAGTAGGTTATTTGTGGTTGTGTGTTTGGTTAATTGTGTGATGCACTTGATTTTGTAATATGATGCAGTAGGTGTTCATTTTTCATTTTTAAGAATGTCTTAGGGTAAAAGATTGTGTTATGTGCATAAATGTGTTTGTATGTTTAGTTTTTTGTGTGATGCACTTGAACATGAACTGTGATGCAGTAGGTTTTAAGTTTCCGCGTGTAAGGATGAATAAGGTTAAAGGTAGTTTTCCTTATGTATGTTAAATGTTGTGGAAAACTAGAAGGGGGGGTTGAATAGTTTTGCGTCTTTTTCGTTTTAATAAAGGTTTACATACAAAGATTTGATGGTGATTTGTAAAAACCTTTTAAGCTAAAGTATAGATACAAATTAATTCACATATGTCACATAAATACTTACTTATTTAAAGTGTTGAATAGAAATCATAATTTCATATATCTCATTTAAATATAGATATGTATTTATATGTGTATATGTGTTTTAATGATTGTATATACTTTTTAATTTACTAATGTATAATTAATGTTTTGAATGGAACCTAGTTTGATCTTTATGTGAAACCAATATATGCACAACACACAATAATAATAATGTACGAGAAAGTAAGTAAGTAAACAAGTAAAGAATGAGGGATGGAAAGATCAAACCGAGAGACAAAGGATTTATAGTGGTTCGGCTACAAGGACACCTTCCTTGCCCTACTCCACTCCCTGAGCACCGAACTCGAGAGTTTTCTTCACTAAGTCAATAACCTCCCTTATGGCGGAGAAAACCGTACACACCAAATGCTTACACTAATTAACGACACAAAGCAAGATGTCGAGTTCTAATCGTAGCTAGAACCAATCTCACACCAAATAACACACCACAATTTCTTCACACCTTTGACTTCTTCAATAAGTCTTCACACCACTAGTATCTTCACGCCTTCACAAAATTCTTCACGACTTCAATGTCTTGCAACTTCACAACTTCAAAGCACCAATATCTTCACGACTTCAAGTCAATAATATCTTTGCACCTTCAAGCCACTTGAGTCTTCACAACTTCAATCTACTAATGTCTTCAAGTCTTCTTCACTTGAAAGCTTCACTTTCTTCACTACTAGTCACTATTGCCACTCACTCCTATCTTCACTATTATCCAACACTACTTCTTCACATCAACTTATACTACACACTTACAACAATTCTAGATTCTACAACTAAATCTAGCAAACTAATACATACACCTTATTCACCAAAGTATGAAAGATCAACAAGATGAAACAACCAAACAACTTAAATAGCAAGATGATACTAAGTTGTAATACTTCTAGTAGAAGTATTCTTCTCTTTGCACTTGAGTGTTGAGGCTTGAATCACTTTGAAACAAAGATCATAGTATATAAGATCAAAGGATTTTTAGAAGATGGAGAGGGATGTTTAGATCAGAAAGTTTTTAGTGCAAAAAGGTGAGGAAAATGTGTAAAATGATCCAATATTTATAGGGCCAGATTTTAATGTTCGGGAGCGTGCCGGTCCCCTTAATTATAAGCCGGTCCCCTTAATCATTAAGCGGGCCGCCTAGTAAAATTAAGGGGGCCGCCCTCCTGAACGTTTGAAAAGTTTTTCTGGATAAAATTTGCCCTTTTTGGTTGAAAATTTGAAATCATGTCTTTGTGGTTTAATATGGCATTACCAAAAATGATTTGCAAATATATATAAAATGTTTATATCATTTTATAAGATGTTATGTCTTAAGACAAAATTTCCTTTGATCTTGTAATACATTAGACACTTTGTTTATTCATACCTTAAGTGATTTAATGGTAAAGATGAGTATTTACTACTAAATACTTGTTTATGTCATAATCTTTGGTTTGATGAGTTTTCCTTTTGTGTTATCAAAACATAGAGATATCGAAAGATATGAATAACGTTTTTAGTCAATTATTTATATCAACAAATGTGTTTGTTATGCTTACTTGTTTATCTAATGCACTTATAATTGAACTGAGAAGCAATATGTTTTAAGTTGTCACGTATGAGCATGTGTTAGGTTACATGTAGTTTGACTTACGTGCGAAAATGATTTTGTATGCTTGATTGTTTGTTTGATACACTTGAAATTGAACTGATATGAGGTAGGTTTTAAGTTGCCGAGTATGAGCATGAGTAAGGTAAAATGTAGTTTGTGTTAGTGCATTTTAGTGTATATTCTCTTAAATCTTTTATGCACTAAATATAAAACTACTGAAACTTTGATGTGTTGTATTATAAACTATGACACAGTAGGTCCAGATTGTCATGTGTATAGCTTCTAAGGATGAATTAGGTTAGGCATAGGTGACATTATGTGTCGAAACGTGTTTGTTTGATTGTTTTTATGAACGATGCAGTAGGTTTTGAACTGTGATGCAGTAGAATTTTAGTTGTCGCATATATGGCTGCATTAGGGTACCTGTAGGTTTCCTTATGTGTCAAAATGTGTTTTTGTTTCTTGGTTGTATGATCGATGCACTTGGTTTGGCACTGTGATCTAGTAGCTCCTCACTTGTGGTGCATAAGGATGCATTAGGCTTCATGTAGGTTGTATTATGTGCATAGCCGTGTTTGTATGCTTGGTTTATATAGGGATTTTCTATATGAACTAGTAAGTAGAACATGAATTAGTGAATTTGTTATGTCTAATTTAAGTGCATTAGTTCTTTTATAAAATAGTTCATCAGTTTAATCATCCATCTTGATACTCACAGGTTAGCATGTTTGTAACAACTTGCTTAGAAAATGTTACGTAAAGGGCGCCGAGATTGGCGAGAATCCAAATCCTGAAACGTAAAGGGCGCCGAGATTGGCGAGAATCCAAATCCTGAAAATGGAGCATAGATCAACCTAATATAGGAAAGAATTTAAGTATCAATGAGAGATTTGAAGTATTGTCATTTGTAGAGTAATTTTAATTGTCATTTCAAAACAATGATGTAAATTGTATTAGATTCTCAAATTTTTAGTTGTAATACTTTTGATTATTAGATGTTTAACACTAAGTATTGTAACTCTTAATGATCACATTTTTTTATAATATTAATTAATTTTTTTAATGTTAATTACTGAATAAACATAGATGCTTTAAATTATAAATTGTGATTCACTAATTGTTAACTATGATGCACTGGAAATATTAGTGCATCACATTGTATACAATTAGTCCATCATAGTGTATACAACTGGTGCATCAGAATGTTAATATCAAGTGCATCACAGTGAAAAATTCTGGTGCATTACATCATATATATTCACTTAAGTATAAAGAAAATTTTGAAGTTCAACAGCCGAATCAAAAATATTAATAGTATAATGCCCTAAATTTTGATGTCGTAACCCAAACACTGTGATGCACTGAAAGTAGACTGTAATGCACTAGATTTCGAACTGTGATGCAGTAAAATAACTATAATATACTGGATATATAAAAAAACATTGTGATGCACTAGGAATAACACTATGATGCACAATCATTTAATAACGATGTACTGGAAATAAAACTATAATGCACTAAACAAAATGAACACAAAAGATTTATATGATTTTCATAAAACTAAGATAATCTTGCAGTGATGATCTTTATGCTATACATTTTTTTACAATTTAATCAATGTTTTGTAAGGAATATGTTTCTATACAGAATGTCTCAACACCGAATCGTAAGGAAAAAAGAAAAAAATATATAATGACTCAATGTCGAACTTTTTTCGGCGGATCTTCTGTCTTGAGTTTCTCGGATGCTGGCAATGTCCGTTTATAGGTCTAATTCATTTTTGGAACAGTTGGGATATCAATTGATCTTGATTCAATAACATAATATCCAACATGATCTCTAACTCGAACAATTTCAACATCTGTAAGATGAAAGCATAGTGTTAGAAACTATAGCATCTATTGCATCATAGTCTTAAATCTATTGCATTATACATAAAATCATTGTTGTGATTTAAAAACTCGAAATAAATAACCTTTCTAATAGTGCATTATAGTCTTATATATAGGGCATCACACCTATAAAGTCACTGATCTGATTTACATGCTCAAAATCAAAAAACCTTCGTACTACTGCATCATAGTCTTATCTAGTGCATTACATAGCAAAAACCTGGTGCATCACAGTGAATATATACAATGGTATGCACCAGTCAACATGTTTCTTTTTTAAAATATTTTTTTTACCCATTTGAACTGTATAAAACATAACTTGTAATGCCTATTTCCTAAGTAAAATTGGTTGAGAATGCTACTTTCAGTTACAAGGATGTGGTATCAGGAAATCTAGGAAATCTGGAAGAGGTAGTGAAATAGGTACTATGATGAACCTTTTCTTTAGCAAGATTGGCGTTGATGGTTTGTAACCTTTGAAGACACTCAAGTGTCTTTTTTCTTGGTCAAAACATCTAAACACCATTCCATCCATTTCACTTCCTTGAATTGCTCATAAACTTCTTCAGTGTCTGAAATCTCTCCCTCCTCTTTAACCAAAGCCTCATTCATCTTGCCACAAATCATCCTTCATCTACTATCTAGAGCTTTTATTCCAACAGATTCTTGTTGCAACATTTTGCCTTTCCCACGAGAAGTTGGAATGTTGGGAGGATGGTCCATCTGCTTTTTTTAACCCTTACGACCCCCTTTGTTCCCGGAACTCTTTCCACCAATAGCCACGTGTTACTGCACACAATCACAGTAGGTTACCTAGTAGAAAACAGAGCGTGAATTCTAAGTTAGGAGAATAGTAACGTTATGAGATATGTAAGAAATTTCACAGCTAATAAGTTAAAGTAGGATAAGAAATTAACTGGCTTAAAAATTTATAGCCCATTAGAAGCTCAATACACATATTTTAAGGACAAAAATACATCGTTGGTCCCTAAATTTTCCATGAAACATCGTCTGACACCTTAAATTTTGAAAAACATCTCCGTGCATCCCTCCTCAAGTTTTTTGAGGCCGATTGCATCCTTTGACCCGTTTTCCGTCGGTCAATGCATTTTCTATCGTTACATTTTGTTTTTAGCCCAAGGGCAATACCGTCATTATGTAATTCCGTGTGCTGAGTCACACGCGGTGTATGCAGATGCTACAGTAATTATATGATAATAAAAGCTAAATGTATTCACCACTCATCCCTAAATTCTCCTCTCTCTCATCAAATCTTATCCTAAAGTATTTCCGATCAAATCTTAAGAATGGCGCGATGCGGATGTGGCAGGTGGGCAGTCCTAAGGACCTGTTGGAACAATGTCAATGCCGGAAGGCGTTATTATGATTGTCCGGTGGAGGTGTGTTCATGGTTGGGTTACTTTAAGTTAAAATGTCACGTTTAGTTTAATCAATGTTTTAGTCTAATGGCTGTTTTTGATTGCATGTTTATGTTCAAGTTACGAGTATAAGCGTCAAAGTATTGATTTTAGTATATTAAGTTTTAGGGATCCACATGTCCCTTCAATGGGTGGTATGATCCACCAATGCCACCAAGAGCAAAGGAGGTGATCCTCTACTTGAGGAGGCACATTCACCGTAAAGAGGCGGCATTACAAGAATGCCAAGCATGCCTCATGGCTGAAACATTGGAGGTTGTCAACACCGAGACAATGTAATCGAGCTAGAGGCTGCTCACCAAGCAGCTGTAGCTGAGCTCCATCTGGAGAAGGAGAAAGTTTACCGCTTGAGGAACTTGTGTGTTGTATCCTGGATACTCATTGTTTTAGTTTGCATATGGTGTATGTAGTGTCTTTATAAAGACATATTTTTTGTGTTTTGCAAAGCTTCCTAGAATGTAGAATGCATGTACAGTAGTCTGGTTAATGTTTTATGGAAGCGTTATTGTAGGTGTAGGTTGTTTAGTGTTATATGGAAGCGTCATTGTAGGTTGACTAGTAGAAAGCTTTGACTTCATCAAATTTGGTAATTGGCTATGACTAATACAAAGCTTTGACTTATTTTCTCTTTGTCAAAATACAAAAACATCAGCCAAGTAAGAACTCAAGTATGATATGATTTCTTACATAATGCAAAATGGATATGATTTCTTAAAACATAGTTGAGAAACACACATTCTTAAAACATAGAAAATATTGTCTAGGAATTACATATTGGATGAAAACCATTGTCTTAGGAATTACATACTCAAGCAGCATTCACTTGACTTCCAGTAACAGACTGGTCGACACTTGCTTGTTTAGTTGCTTCGTAGTTGTTACCTTTACCCTTTCTCTTCTTCTGTGAAGAAACTTTTGGCTGGGATGAACCTGGTTTTTGAGACTATTGTGTACTGGCTTGACTTGCAGTAACACCTCCTTGCCCAAGACATGTTTTCTTGTTGTGTCCAGCATTGCCACAAATTCCACAAACCACACTCCTACTAGACTGTGACAACTTACTATCTTTATCAGTATCATCATTTCTGTAAAAGCCCTAGTTCTCTTCTTTCGTGGCCTACCCAATGGTTTATGATGCTTAGGTGGAAGAATGGTTGTAGGCACATTTGACTTTTTCCAATGTGGATATCCCTTGATGGGCTGGATGTGGTGTTTGTATGTTTCCGCCCATGTATTATCCAAGTAACATGGATGAACCCATGATTCTACTGATCCTACTTCGATTCCATTCAACTTCATATACCGGTTGGCTACAATAGCATGTTTGCATGACATACATGTAAGCTCCCATCTTCTACAACTACAAGACCTGGCTTTAACATTTACCAACCGCTTTTCTCCCCATCCAATAACCTGATAGTTATCTCCTTCAATCCCTAAAACAGAGTATTTATAAGCCTCTTTCTTATTGAAGTCTAACATGCGCGTTGCCTTTGGTGTAAACAGTCCCGGACACTTTTCAATTGTATGCATAACATTCACTATTCTCTGCGTACAATATGCTCTAACGTATTCTAAAGCAGTAATGATGGGTTGGTGCCTACCTCCCACAAGTTTCCCATTAAACACTTCACACATGTTATTAAGTAACACATCAGAATGAGCTCTCCCTACATATGTATAGTACATGTTTTAGTAATCCATAAAAAAATGTTGAACATTGTTGATCTACAACAGAATTGTTTACTACTTGAAAAATGCGACCTTGACCAATGGGCTGGTGGTATCTTACTTAAAGAAGCATGTACAGGCTCGCTAAAACTCTTGAATGCAAGCATTGTTGCCTCAAATTGTTCGACGGTTATTGATGCAGCACATCTCCACAAATGTGACTTGTGTTTTGCAGAATTCCATTACAATTTCATATTCTCATAGATGTGCCTCAAACAGTATCTATGTTCCGTACTAGGAAATACTGTTGCTAAAGCTGGAATTATACCCTGCAGAAAGTAACATCAATCCATTACTAATAAACCAATAATTTTTTAATTATATAACCGAATATATTCAATTAAAAATAAACATCACCTTTTGTCTGTCGCTGATAAAAGTGTAGTGTGAATTTGGTTGCAAGTCAAGATCATCTGCAAGACAATCAAGGAACCAAATCCATGAATCTTTGTTCTCAGCTTCAACAACAGCATAGGCTAAAGGGTATATTCCACTGTTGCTATCAATACCAACAGCTGTAAGAAGCTGCCTAGGAAAAGGACCCCTCATAAAAGCATCATCTAAACCCAACAGCTCTCTTTGACAAGCTTTGTATCCTTCCTTCAAAAGCACCTAAGCAAACTGATGAGGCGAAAAATGATCCGTTTTTAGGGGGTCATTTAAACCCGGAATTGAATTTATTTGATCAAATATTGCCCTAAATCGTTCTTTTATGATTTTAGGTACTTTTGGAGTAAATTCTGGAAAAGGAAGCATTTCGGACATTTTTGGAGCATAAAAGTGAAGAAAACGGCAAAGTCTTAATTTTCCTTGCTGGGAACAGTACCTGACGGCGTCACCAAGTTCTACATGACGGCGTCAAGAGTAAAACAACAGGTGAAGTGGATAGAGTACGTGACCGTCCAGAGAGTTTTTACACTAGGGCGTCACCATAGGCCGTCATGGTCCCTTTACACGTGACGGCCCAAAGGAAATTTTCTCTTGACGGCGTCAGATCTGGATCTAGGCAATCCGATATTATTATGGGCGGCGAGTTGACGGCGTCAGATTTCTCTTCTTGACGCCGTCACGTTGGAAAATCTATATATAGTTTTGTAATTTTCATTCATTAAGAGAGGACAATTAGAGGGATAACTTGGAGAAACTCCAGCACGATTTTATTAGTCTTTTCAAGGGTTTTTACCCTTTGAAACCTTCATGTTCAATTAAGATAAGTATCCTTTCAATTCATTCAATATGTCTATGTGTTGTTTGAATATATCTTACGCTTGTCTTGATTTTAACATGTTAGGCTAGATCTCTTATGTGTTTGCTTAGATGTAGTGAAACCTAGATGTTGATTATGGGTTGATTGCTTGTTTATAGTTGTTACGTAGGCTTAAGAAAACTGACAGACTTCCATAGGGTAACTTGCTTGAACGTCTTAAGAAGCATGAACCAATGCGTACTAGGTTTTTATGGTTGTATTTAATGCATGAGCAAATTCTAGTGATCCCATGTTAGGAGCTTCTTGCAGGCTCGACATAGGAGTGAAGTAGGAGCTTTTAGAGTTGGGGAAGTACGTACGCCACCCGACAATTGGTGTTAAGGAATATAACCCGTCATCCACGCAATTGTAACAAACTATCAACCTGTAAAAGATATCTAGGGAGTAATGAAATCTAAGTAAACACAATTTTCTCATTTATTGTTCACACCACTAGTTTAATTAGTTTTATTTACATTTTTGTTATTTTATTTTGATTGCATCTTTAGTTATTGGGTTAGTTGATTAGCAACTCATTCCGCCCACTCTTTCAAAACCCGAGATTTTAATTGCTTTTATAAAAATATAAAAATACAAAAAGAATCATCCCTCACCTCTAGACTTAATTTTCAGGCTTTTTAATCCTAGCGACACTATTCCTGAGTTGAACGATCAATCCCCCGGTACTTGTCACTATACTATACTACAACGATCAGGTACACTGCCTGGTGGGGGTTGTAAGCTTCTCGAGATCCCTCGAGAGGTAAAGCCTGGTGCAATTCCCACGCATCAAGTTTTTGGTGCCGCAGCCCGGGGAATAGTTATTGTCTAGGCTAGGATTTCTTTTAATTTGGTCTACTTGCTAGATTCCTTTCTAATAAGATTTTATTTTTATTTTTTAGGTTTTCTTTAGTCTATCTTTTTCTTCATGCCTTTGTTAGTAAAATAAATTCATTGACTATTCCGTGGACCATTATGGAAAACGCGAATCCTCCCCTTTCCCCTAGAGAAGTGGCTTTGTTACATGAACAAATTTAGAATGAGATTAGGGAACTTAGGGAGCTTAATAGGTTGATTAATGTTGAGCTCGACCATGCATTTAGTGACCTAACGACCGCCTTGTATTCAAATAAGGATCTAGGGACTAAAGATTTTGAGGATGTTGTTGAGGAACTTGAAGAAGGGGAGATTGATCCAAAGCTAGATGACTATTTTAATCTATACCCCACTAAGGAGGAGATTGCGTACTATAATAATCTTATTGATAATCCTCGACCTCCTTTCACTGGAATTGAACCTAAGATAAAGAGAGGCGATCCTAAGAATGCTAAGATACCGTGTATGATTAGGTATAAACACATTGACAATGCTTACATTGATTTTAAATCCCTAATCAACATTATGTCCTCAAGTGTCTATAATGATATTGTGAAAACAAGACTTGGACCTAGAAGAGATCCCAAATACCCCGGTGGAGTTTGTAACTTTGTCGGGAAAATTAAAGGTCTACATATCTTTGTTGGGAACTTTACTTATATCACTGACTTTATGGTTGTTGAAGACCTAGCTAGTGTTATTGATTGTCGCTTATCCCATGTGGTGTTTGGTAAACCATTTGTTGAAGAGTCCAAGTTAGAGTATGATGAGATAGAAGGGACAATCCGATTTGCTAGTGACACCAATAGGATCACTTATAGGATGCCTAATAGAATGAAAGAATTTCTTTTTGTGCCTCGATCTGACATGGATAACATTGGTGCTTTCGAAGACCTCAATGAAGAGGATAAGAAAAAGGGCATGGACTATGTATGGGAGAAGAAGAGCCTTTTCTATAAGGATTGCTTGACTCTAGGACCAAAATATAGAGTTGATAAGGAATTTGCCAATAGAATCATAAGAGCAATTAAGAAGAAGGTGGTTGGTCTCTATAAAGAGCATTTACAATTGGTGGATGAGACCAACGATGAGGTCACATAATTACCCATGACCTTGAGTCTAGCTACAAGACTCGTAAACAAAGAAAAGCGCTTCTTGGGAGGCAACCCATGCTTTGTGTGATTTTTATTTGTTTGATTGTTATTTGTTTCCGTATGCATGCTTTATTTTTATTGTTGGTAGATCATGTTTCATTATTTTGTCGTTTGACTTAGTCTTAACTTCATCCAAAGGTATTTCACAAAAGATAAGTGTAAGGGGAAAACCCAAATATGTTTTTAAGAAACAAAATTGATCTTGATTCTCCACAATATTAAATGAACATGTATATTAGTATTTGTTAGAGTCAAATGCTTGTATCGAGTCATAATGATGTTTTGCAGGATTTTCCAGGAAGTAGGACATAAGTTTTTCCAGAAATTTTCTGGAAACTTAACATAAAGATTTCTGCAGGTCACTTCTGACGGCGTCATGTGTAAAATTCTAGAAATTTTGCTAGTTTTGTTTTTCTAATGGAGTCTTGAAGTGTGACAACCGGCAGTTTAGGGAGTTATTTTAAAAACCCGCATTACAATTTAAGTTCGTTTATAATTTTTTATTTGAAATTTTCATTTCACAACGAACTTGTAAGACCTATTTTATGGATATTTTTAATTAATGACGTTATGGAATTCGTGAATTATGTTCATAATTCATTTTTGATTTAATGAGCGGTGATGTATATTTGAATTCTCACTTGGTACTACGTTGACTTTGGCACTAGGATTACCTAACGACAGTTTTATGATTCGTCTTAACGAGTCTGACTATATTTTTAATTATTTACGAGATGTTCTCGAGTGATATTGAAGTTTAAAATGAGTTCGGGTTCGGGCCACGTGTTTTTACAATTACCCGCATTACCCGCTCCACTATAATAATATTATTATTATTATTATTATTATTATTATTATTATTATTATTATTATTATTATTATTATTATTATTATTATTAACTTTAAAAATAAATAAATAAATAAATAAAAATAAAAAGATAAAGGGTGTGTTTGGTCCGGTTTTCACACACACACACTCACCCTCACATTTTATTCATCTCTCTCATCTCATCTCCATCTCCCCCAACCTAAACCCTAGCCGCCGAACATCAATTCCGGCCACCACCGCCGCATCTCCGACCACCCAACAAAACAATTACCACCATCTTCTTCCTCTCTTCACCCTCTTTCTTTTGGTATATGATACTTACCCTAGAACCTCCGTTAACACCACCAAATTTCTACTAATCCATTCGAATTTTTAGTACTTTTACTAGATCCGTGCATTTGGAGGTCCAAGAAGGTGAGAAGGAGCTATTTTTGGGTTTTGGGTGCCACGAATTGGCATTAATCCGTGGCTACACGGATTATTTCGTGAGAATCGAAATGGTTTTGAATGGGAAATGATGTTTTAGTAATAAAAATTAAGTTTGGTATCCGGGTTTTCATGGTTTTGGTTGTGGTTGACTCGGAACCGAGAGCTATGCTCTCGGCTTATTTTTGGTTCGAGCCTTGTGTGGCTTTGGTTGCATTGATGATTGTAGTTTGGGTGTTTATCGAGGGTGTTATGTTCCTCGATCCGAGCTAGCCGAGACCGTGTGGTCTCGGGGTTTCCTTGATGCTCGTATGACCACGCCGAGACCCGTATTGGGGTTCTCGATTAGTTGTGGTTCGAGCCTTGAGCTCAAGTATTGTTGTGGTTCGACCCTTGTGGGTCGCGGCCTTTTAGCCGCGTATTATTTTGTTGCCGATTTGACCATTGGGTCGAATGGGTTTAAATGATTACTTGGTTAGGCTCTTGTGAGCTATATGATGCTTATGTGTTGGCTCGAGTCCAAGTGACTCGCAGTTTGGAGCCGAGACTCAAGTGAGTCGAGGGCTCGGGTCGGCTTGGTAAACCGACCCACACATTAACTTTGTTAATGGTAATTCTTGAAATATTTGTGAACATAATTTTGGCATTGTTGTGGTATTTCATTTCGGCCGAATACTTTTGGTTGGGTCGAGACCATTGTGGTCTCGACATTGGATATTGTTATTGGTAATTGAGGAGTTGTTGTCGATTGGTAAGTGTGATTGGGGACCGATTGTGAGACGGTCGTTAGATTGACAGAGATAGGTTAGTCGGGTGCCGTAGTCGGACCCTCATGTTGTAGCCCGTGGTTGAGATTGTGATTGGACGGAGATTGGTTATTTTATGACTTTTGCTTATATTTGGACTTGGACAATGAGCCGAGAGTCATGACTCGGACATATGACCATTTCGTATAACTCAATAACTATTAAAACTAAAACGAAAATAACAAAACTCGTAATAGTCATTATTGATAATATGAACGTTTATATGAATATATATATACGTGAATAACGTATATATAACTATATAAGCGCGTATATTAATAATAATAATAATCACGAGTCGTATTATAAATAATACGATTAGATATATATTAGGCTACGAAAGTGGCGTAATATTGTTGAACGTATTATTATTATAAAAATTGTGTTATAAAACGGGAAACTCCCGACAATTATGAAACGTTTAATAAAATGTCATTTCGGATATATAACGGTTAAACTTATTGAATTATGCGAAATTGTTTTCACTCAGGTCCAGGTAAGTCATTATTTGTGACGTTCGTGTTGTCACGGATATATGACGACTAATATAGACGTTTTCTATAATTAAATAACCACTTAACCGTAAGGTTGAGCCGGGTTATTTGGCTATACGAAATGAATATATTAGTGGGCATCGTATCCTACGACGCCCATAAGTTGTAGTATATGTAAAGTGTAATAGATTGCGAGTGTATATATCGGGAAATCTGGCCAATTTGACGATATATATGAGGAATTTATTAAACTATGATATATACTATATAGTAATTATGTGCTATGTGCCTTAGGTTGGGTGTAATCTTGGAACGGTATGTTACGTAAAAAAATATGAGGATTATCAAATCGACGGATTTGGTAAACTTTAGCGATTTATTTAAATGATATATTGGGCTAATATTAGATCCATAGTTTATTTATCTTTATATATGTGATCTTTTTAGTTTGTTTTGAGTCGACCCACTACCCGTATGGATACCAAACGCAAATACACCAAACTAATACGAAATGGATTTTCGGAAATAAAACGGATTCTCGTCCGGGTTTGGGAATATTATATATTTGAGGAAATGATTTCTGAAAGAGTTAATATTGTTAGGTCGTGCCAAGTCCGTAGTTGCTGTTTCGTGAGTTATCATACATCTTATTTCTACCTACCTCGTCTTGCTATTTTCTGGACTTGAGGTGAGTCATAGCCCCACTTTTTACTCTTGAACTATGTTTTCAATGATTGGGGTGAGAAACGTGCAAATCATTTTACGTGGACTATTATCGCTTTTATATTCTTTCTAAACTTGCTATGCGTATGTACTAGGATCTATTGTCAGCTTTAGTCACACATGTCGTGTGTACTATTCAAGGTTGGCTTATTTGGTTATTGGTGGATTGTCAGCTTTAGTCACATATAGGTTGTGTGTACTATTCAAGGTTGGCTTATTTGGTTATTGGTGGATTGTCAGCTTTAGTCACATATATGTTGTGTGTACTATTCAAGGTTGACTTATTTAGATACTATAGTGTGCACCTATAGGTTATTAATATTCCGGAGGTTATCCGAGTTATTATTGGTATTGCGGGGGCTACCCGAATATCTATGTTAGTACGGAAGGGTATCCGTGTGTTATGTTAGTACGGAAGGGTATCCGTGTGTTTTGTTGGAGCGGAGGGTATCCGCAGGCTTTTAGCGAATCCTTAGTCTAGCTAGCAAGCGTTTTGCGTATATGTCCACTATATTGTTAATTGAATTTAAACCTATGATCTCACCAACGAAAGCTGACTTTTAGCACGTTTTCTCAGGTAATTAAGTGTTGAGATGCATGCTTGGAATGGAAGGCTCGGCCAAGGCACACGGTTCATGGATCTATTTTTCTAAACTCTGATAATTAAATTTGGACCTATTGTTACTTTATTTTGGGCCTGACTCTGAAGTATGTTGGGATAAATGTAAACCTAAAACCCCGTTTTGGTTGTGTTTTTATTATGTTTACTTTATCTCGTTCTATATTGTCTTGTGTTGGATACTAATCCCCGTAGCACCCCGAAAGCTTGTTGAGTCTTCCGCTGTATCAAATTTTGGGGGTGTTACAGATTGGTATCAGAGCCAAGGTTATAGAGAACTAGGTAAATAAACGCCTAAACTATAACCGTATTTTTATAGAAAATGATCCTTGACCACCGCCCGCCAGCCTGCCAAGCCGAAGCATCTTCTATTATTTGAGGTATTATGAGATATTTGAGATGATTGTTAGATTTGAGACTTATTGAGATGATTTGAGGTTTATGGATTTTAGTAATAAGATGGTGTTCTCGAGGATTTATATGGTCTATATGTTTTATAAATATTTTAGTAATGCGGTGTTTGAAATTCTTTTATTAAGATTATATATTGAACTATTTGATGAGTATATTGGAATGGTATTATGAGTTGTGATTTAAGTTGTTTTGAAACACTTACACCTACCCTACGCCGTTGTCACAGACTATGGCCTCCCATATGCCCGATGTCGTCGAGGATATTCTTACTGCACCGGTTTTACCTGCACAGTTCACTATGGCATCTGATGACCCTTACCAGATGGCCATGACTTCAGCTACTGTATCACAGGCAGCTTCTACTTCAGCACTACCTGCTGCATCTACGCAGGGACCCTCATCTTCTTTAGGGCTCCCTGGTACATCGAGGCAGCTTACTCTTCATCAGGCTTTGGCTCGTGTGGCACCACGCTTTGCCCACCAAGCTACGGCGCGCATGTCGGTACGCCCTACTCCATCACCTTTACAGATTGATGCTTACTCTCTTCTGTCTGAGGCGCCACCCACATCATTGTGTCGTCGTCCTAGATCACCTACTACATCTCCACATGGTTCACCTAGTAGGAGACGATGAGTGATGAGGTACTCTTCCGATGAGGAGGAGGAGGAGTACGAGGGTGAGGATGAGGCTGATGACCCTGAGCGGGAGGATGACCCTCAGGAGGCTGAGCAGGGTGATGATGATGACCCTGAGGAGGAGGATGACCCTCAGGAGGATGAGATGCCTGATGATGATGATGAGTTAGCACCACCAGCTCAGGCTGAGGAGCCTGATTCACCTATACACCCGATTGAGCCTGATTTACCTGATCATCCGTTCTTGTTTGAGCTGCCACCTGGTAGTCCCGTTGAGTCGGATGCATCTCCTGAGGTTTCTGCTGAGCATGCAGAGTTGGGTGAGGTTGGCAGGGTGTGGGCTCGGATTACTGAGCTTAGTGACAGAGGTGCACGTGTATCTGATCGACTTGAGAGAGTTATTGGAGAGTTTTTAGCGGATTTGAGAGTTGACTTGACTGTCGTGGTGGGCAGGACTACTGAGCTGAGGAGAGTTTTGATGGATGTCCACGAGCATATCGATAGGTTGCAGCGAGGATTTGTTACTTCTCGTGAGGCCGACCGCAAGCTTTGGCAAAGGAATGCCGAGCTAGAGAAGGAGGTGGCTGACCTCAAGAGAGACCGAGACACCCATAGCGTGGAGCTAGGATCGTTATGGAGGGATCTTGATAGCTTGAGGCAGGAGATGAGGAGCCTCCGCCAGCCATGTGGCTAGTTGGTTGGGTTATGTTATATTTTGCTTTCTTAACCGAGGAGTGTTCGGTTAGAAAAGCTATTTATCATATTTTGATGTATTTTGCTCAGTATTCGTCTCTTTTGGAACAATTAGTATGTTTTGTGTTATCTATTAGTCGGAACGATGTTAGACCGCTATTGTACGGTTGATGATTATTAGTATATGGTATTATGTGATTTTGGGTGTTATGGAAATTGAGTCCTTATTCGCTTTATTGATGTTACGTGGTGTATTGTTGCTATTCTTTCCATGATTGGTTTCGTTGAAATGTTTTGTTGAGCATATCGATAAGTTCTATTGGAGACTCATGAACTTGTATGATGTTACAGATCAATGGCACCACGTCGAAACCCTGTTAGGTCTACCAGAACTGGTCCTGCTGTGACTACTCCTGGTCGCCGAGGTCGTCGACCTACTCGAAATGTTGAGACCCCGACTCCTGACAACCTGGACACCACAAACCGCAACAACAGGAATCAAAATGTTGATGTTCAGGGAGACAATGATCATGTTCCACTTAATGCACCTACTGTGGATCAAGCAATGATCAACCAACTCGTGGAGCAAAGAGTTGCTGAACTACTAGCTGAGTCAAATCATTCCAACAATTCTGCTGGAACTTTTCCACCTGTTCGTGCTAATGGATGTCAATACAAGGAATTCAAGATTTGTGGTCCCATTGAGTTTGGTGGAACTGAAGTAGTGGTTTACTTAGTCAGATGGATTGAGAAGACTGAGTCAGTGTTCAATGTCAGTGGTTGTGCGGAGAATGCGAAGGTAAAGTTTGCTTCTTTTACTTTCAAGGATGAAGCTTTGACTTGGTGGAACAACTACCGAAATGCAGTTGGGAGTGATGTAGCGTATGCTATGACTTGGGAGCAATTTAAGTCTTTGCTGATTCAGACTTATTGCCCAAGGAATGAGGTCAAGAAGCTAGAGATTGAGTTTTGGAACCACAAGGTGAAAGGTACTGACATGGCGACTTACAATCGTCGTTACCAGGAGTTAGCCTTGTTGTGCCCAGATATGGTGAAAACTGAGACTCAAAAGATCGAGAGGTATACTGACGAGTTGCCTGTAGCTACGAGAAATGATGTGATTTCTGCTAGGCCTGCAAACATCCATGAGGCAATCACAATTGCTCAACAACTTATGGATTCGTTGGAATTAGAAGAAGCTGATAAGGAGAAGAATGGAAAGAGAAAGAGAGACCGTCACTCTAAGAATAATGATCACCGAAGCAAAAGACAAGCTAAGGCTTATGCTATTGGGAATGGAGATAAGAAGAATCAGAACGGTGATGCACCCAAGTGTGATCGTTGCCACCAGCATCATAATGGATGGTGTAGTGTGAAATGCCAGAATTGCTCAAGGAAAGGACACACAGCTAGGGACTGTAGAGCTCGACCTCTTGCTATGGTTCAAGCTGCTCCTGAGATGAGAAATAAGGCAGATGTTACTTGTTATGGGTGTGGAAAGAAGGGACACTATAGGAATGAGTGTAGAGAATCGCGGAACCGTGGAAATCAAGGCTCGGGTGGTAATGGGTACAATTATGGAAACCGTGGAACTGGAGGAAACCGTGGACGACAAGATAATGGGGACCAACGTGTGGAAGCTGGAGCTGCTCAGGGAAGAGTGTATGCACTCGGGAACGAGAGAGGAGAAGATCCGAACGTCGTTACTGGTACGTTCCTTCTCAATAATCGTTATGCTTCCATACTATTTGATACTGGTGCCGATAGAAGTTTTGTGTCCACTACGTTTGCACCCTTACTAGAAAAACCCCCGATGGCCTTAGGAATTGGATATGATATTGAGTTAGCAAATGGAAACATAGAAAGGATTAATACCATCATTCGCGGTTGTACGTTAAATTTCTTGAACCACCCTTTCAACATAGATCTTCTACCCGTCACGTTAGGAAGTTTTGACGTTATCATTGGTATGGACTGGTTGTCGAAGTATCGTGCTCACATACTTTGCGACGAGAAGATCGTGCGTGTACCATACGGAAAGGAAGTCCTAAATATATTAGGAGACCGAAAGGATTCTAGGAGCCCATCCCGATTAGCAGTCGTATCTTGCACAAAGTTACCGAAGCTAATGGAGAAGGGATGTTGTCTTTTCTTAGCCCAAATTTCTGAGAAGGGAGAGACGAAGAAAAAGGAAAGGTGCATTGGAGATGTGCCTATAGTTCGTGATTTTCCTGATGTGTTTCCCGATGACTTGCCGGGAATCCCGCCGACTAGACAAGTGGAGTTTTAGATTGAGTTGATACCTGGAGCTGCACCTGTAGCACGAGCACCTTATCGTCTTGCACCTACCGAACTGGAAGAGTTGTCGAAACAATTGGCGGAGTTAGCCGAAAAAGGATTCATAAGACCAAGTTCTTCACCTTGGGGAGCCCCAGTCTTATTTGTGAAGAAGAAGGATGGATCGTTTTGTATGTGTATTGATTATAGAGAGTTGAATAAGTTAACAGTGAAGAATCGATACCCGTTACCTAGGATCGATGACTTGTTCGATCAACTTCAAGGATCGAGTGTGTATTCGAAGATCGATTTGAGATCGGGATATCATCAACTTCGAGTTCGCGAGGAAGATATTCTGAAAACGGCTTTCAGAACCCGTTACGGGCATTACGAGTTTCAGGTGATGCCGTTTGGGTTGACTAACGCACCAGTAATATTCATGGATCTCATGAATCGTGTGTGTAAGCCTTACTTGAATAAGTTCGTGATTGTATTCATCGATGACATTCTGATTTATTCAAAGAGTGAAAAAGAGCATGAGGAGCATTTAAGACTCATTTTGGAATTGCTCAGGAAGGAGAAACTCTATGCCAAGTTTTCGAAATGCGAATTTTGGATTCCGACGGTACAATTTTTGGGTCATGTGATTGATAGACAAGGAGTCCATGTGGATCCTGCTAAAATCGAGGCGATAAAAGATTGGGCTGCACCTACAACCCCAACCGAAGTTCGTCAATTTTTGGGTTTAGCTGGTTATTACCGAAGATTCATCGAGGGATTTTCGAAGATAGCTAAACCATTGACCAAATTGACCCAAAAGAGTGTTACGTATGAATGGGGAGATAAAGAAGAGGAAGCGTTTCAATTGCTTAAGAAAATGTTGTGTAGTGCTCCTATCTTAGCGTTACCAGAAGGTAACGAGGATTTCGTCGTCTATTGTGACGCCTCACATAAAGGTTTGGGAGCCGTGTTAATGCAACGAGAGAAGGTGATAGCTTATACTTCCCGACAGCTCAAAAAGCATGAGAAAACCTACACTACCCATGATTTGGAGCTCGGTGCTGTAGTTTTCGCTTTAAGAATATGGAGACATTACTTGTACGGAACCAAGTGTGTTGTATTTACTGACCATAAAAGTCTACAACACATCTTGAATCAAAAAGAGCTCAATATGAGACAACGACGTTGGATTGAGTTGCTAAGCGATTATGATTGTGAAATTCGCTACCACCCTGGTAAAGCAAACGTTGTTGCTGATGCTCTTAGTCGAAAGGAAAGAGTACCACCATTACGAGTTAGGTCATTGGGAATGACTATCGTATCGCCATTACCGTCTCAAATACTCGAAGCTCAAACGGAAGCGTTGAAAGCAGAAAATAGATCTGCCGAGAATATATTTGGGATGGCTGATAATGAAAAAGGATTTGTTAAGCGTTCTGATGGATTATTATGTTTTGGAGATCGGATTTGGGTACCTTTATATGGAGAAATTCGGGAATTGATTATGCATGAGTCGCATAAGTCAAGGTACTCCATTCATCCTGGTTCCGATAAAATGTACCAGGATCTTAAGAAGTTCTATTGGTGGCCAAATATGAAGGCAGATATAGCATCGTACGTTAGTAAGTGTCTGACTTGTGCTAAGGTTAAGGCTGAACGCCAGAGACCGTCAGGATTACTAACGCAACCAGAACTTCCAGTCTGGAAATGGGAGCGGATTACTATGGACTTCATTACCAAATTACCGAGGACAGCTAGCGGTTGTGACGCTATCTGGGTAATTGTGGATCGTCTGACAAAGTCTGCTCATTTCTTAGCTATTAGTGAAGATGATAGTGTGGATAAGCTTGCGAGGTTATATGTGAAGGAAATTATTTCGCGTCATGGAGTCCCGATATCTATTATTTCGGATCGTGATAGTCGTTTTACGTCAGCTTTGTGGCGATCACTTCAAACGGCTTTGGGGACGAGGCTTGATATGAGTACTGCATATCATCCCCAAACCGATGGTCAAAGTGAGAGGACCATTCAGACGTTAGAGGATATGCTTCGTGCATGCATCATAGACTTTGGTAAAGGCTGGGAGAAGTATTTACCCCTCGCGGAATTCTCCTATAATAACAGCTACCACACAAGTCTTAAGGCTGCACCATTCGAAGCTTTGTATGGCAGAAAGTGTCGTTCGAATATTGGTTGGGCAGAAGTTGGAGATAGTCAACTTACAGGCCCTGAGCTTATTTTGGAAACTACAGAGAAAGTAACTCAGATTCGTGATCGGTTGCAAGCAGCCAGGGATAGGCAGAAGAGCTATGCCGATCAGAGACGTAAACCTTTAGAGTTCCAGGTTGGAGACAAAGTGATGCTGAAAGTCTCGCCTTGGAAAGGTGTAATACGTTTCGGGAAACGTGGTAAACTCAACCCACGCTACATTGGACCATTCTTGATCTTAGAAAGGATTGGGCCCGTGGCTTATAGGTTGGAATTACCATCCGAACTGAGCAAAGTTCACGACGTGTTTCACGTGAGTAATTTGAAGAAATGTCTTTCTGATGAAATGCCCGTCATTCCAATGAGGGATATTCGTGTTGATGAGAAACTGAATTTCGTGGAAGAACCGATTGAGATTTTAGATCGTGAAGTTAAACGACTCAAGCGAAGTCGCATTCCGCTCGTCAAGGTTCGTTGGAATTCCCGACATGGACCAGAATTTACGTGGGAACGTGAGGACGAGTTCAGGAAGAGATATCCGAAGCTTTTCACTTCATAGATGAATTTTTTCCGAGTGAAACCCGGGACGGGTTTCCTTCTGAGACGGGGAGGATGTGACAACCGGCAGTTTAGGGAGCTATTTTAAAAACCTGCATTACAATTTAAGTTCATTTATAATTTTTTATTTGAAATTTTCATTTCACAACGAACTTGTAAGACCTATTTTATGGATATTTTTAATTAATGACGTTATGGAATTCGTGAATTATGTTCATAATTCATTTTTGATTTAATGAGCGGTGATGTATATTTGAATTCTCACTTGGTACTACGTTGACTTTGGCACTAGGATTACCTAACGACAGTTTTATGATTCGTCTTAACAAGTCTGACTATATTTTTAATTATTTACGAGATGTTCTCGAGTGATATTGAAGTTTAAAATGAGTTCGGGTTCGGGCCACGTGTTTTTACAATTACCCGCATTACCCGCTCCACTGTATTATTATTATTATTATTATTATTATTATTATTATTATTATTATTATTATTATTATTATTATTATTATTATTATTATTATTATTATTATTATTATTATTATTAATAACTTTAAAAAAAAAAAAAAAAAAAAAAAAAAAAGATAAAGGGTGTGTTTGGTCCGGTTTTCACACATACACACTCACCCTCACATTTTATTCATCTCTCTCATCTCATCTCCATCTCCCCCAACCTAAACCCTAGCCGCCGAACATCAATTCCGGCCACCACCGCCGCATCTCCGACCACCCAACAAAACAATTACCACCATCTTCTTCCTCTCTTCACCCTCTTTCTTTTGGTATATGATACTTACCCTAGAACCTCCGTTAACACCACCAAATTTCTACTAATCCATTCGAATTTTTAGTACTTTTACTAGATCCATGCATTTGGAGGTCCAAGAAGGTGAGAAGGAGCTATTTTTGGGTTTTGGGTGGCACGAATTGGCATTAATCCGTGGCTACACGGATTATTTCGTGAGAATCGAAATGGTTTTGAATGGGAAATGATGTTTTAGTAATAAAAATTAAGTTTGGTATCCGGGTTTTCATGGTTTTGGTTGTGGTTGACTCGGAACCGAGAGCTATGCTCTCGGCTTATTTTTGGTTCGAGCCTTGTGTGGCTTTAGTTGCATTGATGATTGTAGTTTGGGTGTTTATCGAGGGTGTTATGTTCCTCGATCTGAGCTAGCCGAGACCGTGTGGTCTCGGGGTTTCCTTGATGCTCGTATGACCACGCCGAGACCCGTATTGGGGTTCTCGATTAGTTGTGGTTCGAGCCTTGAGCTCGAGTATTGTTGTGGTTCGACCCTTGTGGGTCGCGGCCTTTTAGCCGCGTATTATTTTGTTGCCGATTTGACCATTGGGTCGAATGGGTTTAAATGATTACTTGGTTAGGCTCTTGTGAGCTATATGATGCTTATGTGTTGGCTCGAGTCCAAGTGACTCGCAGTTTGGAGCCGAGACTCAAGTGAGTCGAGGGCTCGGGTCGGCTTGGTAAACCGACCCACACATTAACTTTGTTAATGGTAATTCTTGAAATATCTGTGAACATAATTTTGGCATTGTTGTGGTATTTCATTTCGGCCGAATACTTTTGGTTGGGTCGAGACCATTGTGGTCTCGACATTGGATATTGTTATTGGTAATTGAGGAGTTGTTGTCGATTGGTAAGTGTGATTGGGGACCGATTGTGAGACGGTCGTTAGATTGACGGAGATAGGTTAGTCGGGTGCCGTAGTCGGACCCTCATGTTGTAGCCCGTGGTTGAGATTGTGATTGGACGGAGATTGGTTATTTTATGACTTTTGCTTATATTTGGACTTGGACAATGAGCCGAGAGTCATGACTCGGACATATGACCATTTCGTATAACTCAATAACTATTAAAACTAAAACGAAAATAATAAAACTCGTAATAGTCATTATTGATAATATGAACGTTTATATGAATATATATATATACGTGAATAACGTATATATAACTATATAAGCGCGTATATTAATAATAATAATAATCACGAGTTGTATTATAAATAATACGATTAGATATATATTAGGCTACGAAAGTGGCGTAATATTATTGAACGTATTATTATTATAAAAATTGTGTTATAAAACGGGAAACTCCCGACAATTATGAAACGTTTAATAAAATGTCATTTTGGATATATAACGGTTAAACTTATTGAATTATGCGAAATTGTTGTCACTCGGGTCCAGGTAAGTTATTATTTGTGACGTTCGTGTTGTCACGGATATATGACGACTAATATAGACGTTTTCTATAATTAAATAACCACTTAACCGTAAGGTTGAGCCGGGTTATTTGGCTATACGAAATGAATATATTAGTGGGCATCGTATCCTACGACGCCCATAAGTTGTAGTATATGTAAAGTGTAATAGATTGCGAGTGTATATATCGGGAAATCTGGCCAATTTGACGATATATATGAGGAATTTATTAAACTATGATATATACTATATAGTAATTATGTGCTATGTGCCTTAGGTTGGGTGTAATCTTGGAACGGTATGTTACGTAAATAAATATGAGGATTATCAAATCGACGGATTTGGTAAACTTTAGCGATTTATTTAAATGATATATTGGGCTAATATTAGACCCATAGTTTATTTATCTTTCTATATGTGATCTTTTTGGTTTGTTTTGAGTCGACCCACTACCCGTATGGATACCAAACGCAAATACACCAAACTAATGCGAAATGGATTTTCGGAAATAAAACGGATTCTCGTCCGGGTTTGGGAATATTATATATTTGAGGAAATGATTTCTGAAAGAGTTAATATTGTTAGGTCGTGCCAAGTCCGTAGTTGCTGTTTCGTGAGTTATCATACATCTTATTTCTACCTACCTCGTCTTGCTATTTTCTGGACTTGAGGTGAGTCATAGCCCCACTTTTTACTCTTGAACTATGTTTTCAATGATTGGGGTGAGAAACGTGCAAATCATTTTACGTGGACTATTATCGCTTTTATATTCTTTCTAAACTTGCTATGCGTATGGACTAGGATCTATTGTCAGCTTTAGTCACACATGTCGTGTGTACTATTCAAGGTTGGCTTATTTGGTTATTGGTGGATTGTCAGCTTTAGTCACATATAGGTTGTGTGTACTATTCAAGGTTGGCTTATTTGGTTATTGGTGGATTGTCAGCTTTAGTCACATATATGTTGTGTGTACTATTCAAGGTTGACTTATTTAGATACTATAGTGTGCACCTATAGGTTATTAATATTCCGGAGGTTATCCGAGTTATTATTGGTATTGCGGGGGCTACCCGAATATCTATGTTAGTACGGAAGGGTATCCGTGTGTTATGTTAGTACGGAAGGGTATCCGTGTGTTTTGTTGGAGCGGAGGGTATCCGCAGGCTTTTAGCGAATCCTTAGTCTAGCTAGCAAGCGTTTTGCGTATATGTCCACTATATTGTTAATTGAATTTAAACCTATGATCTCACCAACGAAAGCTGACTTTTAGCACGTTTTCTCAGGTAATTAAGTGTTGAGATGCATGCTTGGAATGGAAGGCTCGGCCAAGGCACACGGTTCATGGATCTATTTTTCTAAACTCTGATAATTAAATTTGGACCTATTGTTACTTTATTTTGGGCCTGACTCTGAAGTATGTTGGGATAAATGTAAACCTAAAACCCCGTTTTGGTTGTGTTTTTATTATGTTTACTTTATCTCGTTCTATATTGTCTTGTGTTGGATACCAATCCCCGTAGCACCCCGAAAGCTTGTTGAGTCTTTCGCTGTATCAAATTTTGGGGGTGTTACATGAAGTTTTTGTTAAATCTTTAGTTTTATAAACTCCAGGAAATCTGCAAACATTCATTCCACAAGCATTATATCTTACATTGTTTTCTAGGACTTGTTAGTATATATAGATTGCCGCCAATTTTACACGAGGTGACCTTGTTTGTTTTCTCAGGTTTAACAGGTTATGTATGACAAGAAGATGATTTATTTGTCTGGAAGGGAAGCTTTGATTGTTCATTTTTCTTGGAGGAAGATCTAACCTTGTTACCGCACTATCCACACCGAACGAATCAGGGGAGTATTTGATTTCATTCTTTTATCTATTTCACTTTTACATTCTTTAATTGAACATTGGGGACAATGTTCATCCTAAGTGTAAGGGAAGGGTAAATGATGATACCTTATAGGATACACTTTCACTTAAGTTTGTTTGTTTGATGGTAGGTGTGTAATAAAACTAAGAGAAATACTTGTTAGTGTAATTTTAGCGCCAAATTTAAAATTTTTTACAACATTTAGGAGTGAAACTTTAGCCTTAGCAAGCGTCTCATGGATAGGAGATTGTATAGCACAAAACCGTACTACTCAGAAAAATTTTCCACCCAAATATGTGAGGTTCGCCTTTAGATTTGATAGGAAAAGCATTTACTATTAGTGCTTATGAGTGTACCGGTAGCATTTAGATTCTAGAACTTGCGTTAGTGATGCATCCCGAGACCGCTAGTGAGACTACATTCGTGTAGTAGGATTTACTACATGATAAGGGGCATTAGGATCTCCCTTGTGTTAAACCCGTATCATAATTACTTGACCATTTAAGTCATATTACTTGGCTAGTAAAGTCAGTTAATTTTTCCCACACCTTAGCGTTGTACTCATTTTTAGTACACGAAACCCCTAGCACACCCCTCCGAGCCTATCTTTTCGTTTCTAACTTTAAGCATCTTACTTAAAGGAAGAATTTGTTACAACCCACTTAAAGGTACACCCAAATCGCCTTAGCCTTCCGTGTATGCACTCATCTTTAGTGCATTATTGTTATTTGTTTAAACCCTTAGTTAATTATCTAATTGATTACATGGTTGCTAAGTCGAGTCATATCTTGTACATATTGTTTTGGGACGATTGGGACTCATGGGTAAAGTACTTGTGTTATGGAGTAATGGGGAAGAACATCATATTATTACCCCCATATTTACGTTAATCTTAAAAAGTACTCTAAGTGTTTTGATTATCTTAATTCGAGTCATTAGATTAGTTTATTGTAAAGTATGTAAAGATTCAAGTGTAAGGGGAATGTACATTCCCTATGATGTATTATTTTGGATGGTAGGGTAAGAGTGTATGCAAAAAAAAAAAAAAAAAAAAAAAAAAAAAAAAAAAAAAATCAAGAAAAAGAAAAAAATAGAAAAAAGAGAAAAGAGAAAAAACATACGGAATACCATCCCGTTTCATTCTATGTTTATTTTATGTTTTTGTTATTTTTGATTTAATAGCTTAAGTCGAGTCGAGTCTTGGCTTAGCAACGCCATATTGTACATGTAATTAACCAAGATTATTAACTCGCCACCAGTAAAGATTGCCTTTATCCAACAAAACCGTGTATTCCATATCCCTACACCTAACATTATAACCCTTTGAAAGACCTCTTTGATAGTTTATCCTAGGTGCTTACGTCATGTGGTGGAGGTTTGATCCTTTCCTAAGCCTATGGTAATCTATTTTGCTATGACAGGTAGTGAGAGATGTTTTCCATTTCCATATTGTAACACCCCCAAAATACCGCAGCGGAAGACTGTGTCATTGGGATGCTACTTCAGGGCACAAAGTACAAGATATAGAAAACGAACTCTAAATGAGACGTTTTAGAAAAGTTACCATTCGAATAGATAAAAGTCATAGTTTACAAAACAAAGATTCGAAAGTAGAATAATGCATAAGTTTTTAAAGTGTATCGAATGGTAAACAATAAAAGTGAAAGTCTCCAAAAGCATGCCCTAAGACTCTCAGCTCCACACACCTGCTATCGCCTTTCTAACCTGAGATAAACATGCTTAAAGTGTCAACACAAAGGTTGGTGAGTTCATAGAGTTTGTCTCCATACAGTTGAAAAGCCTATAAAGAATGTTCACACAGCAAAGGCATCGTAAATCCACTCAGTTACAAGTCCCGTCATAAGAGACTTGTAACCTGTGTGTTCACAACCCACTGCTACAAAATAATATGATTAAGATATGTATAAGTTCATAACAACAGTTAAGCAATTAGTAGTGAGTCTACACTTCATCTCCGAAGACCTCACTTAAGTATGTATATCTCCATGGTTGTGCCCAGAAACTTAATCTGGGGCCATTGGAAGTATAAATGTCTCCATGGTTGTGCCCAGAACTAAATCTGGGGCCATTGGAAGTATGTATGTTTCCATCACAGTTTAGTATAACACAGTTAAGTATAACACAATCACGTATGTATGACATCAAGTGTAATGTAATCAAGTATAAATGTTATGTGAATCTGTACAAGTAAGCAAGTAGTAGCATGTATCTCCCCCAAAGAGTTGATAAAACAATTAAAAGAGTAGGGGCTATGACTCACCTCGAAGTAATAGTACAATGCAACGGAAAGTTAAGGACAACAATGCACGGTTATCTGCCGCAACCTAAAATGAATGATGAATGATCTCATTTAGATCACCAAATGATGTTATGAATGTCCATGCTCATGTTTCTATACCACTCTAGTCTTTGGAAAAACACTTGTGTTATCAAAAATATATAATCCAAGAATTTGGAAAAATATTGCTATTAGAAAATATAATAAGCTAGTTGTAATATATATATACTTATATATATATATATATCGTAAGTTTCCATGTTAGCATTGAAATACTCGGTTTGTAATCCTTGAAATGATGAAAATAAACTCGTAATAACTAATACTACTTTAGTTATAAAGCTTGGTACTTAATATTACTTCTAGCTCAAAAATGTACTTCGTAGTTTTTGTGCCAAATTTAATAAAAGCTGTCAAATATAAAGTGGTTTTAGCCGATATTCAAACGTGAATATCTTTGTCGTTACTTGTCCGTTTTACTTGTTCTTTATGTCCACGGTTACGTCTTAGTATGTAGTAATATATTTTGGAAAGCTCGGCTCCTCCGGGTTATGTCTAAAGTCTCTTTTTGTACCATGAAAAATGTCCAACAGCAAACAAATTTCCAGAAAATACTTTTCGTCAACAATCTTGCAAAAATCATAACTTCTTCGTTATAAGCTCTTTTGAATCCATTCTTTCGCCTACGGATTCGTTTTTGAAAGTATTTTCTAAAAATTTTGCCAAAGTTCCCTTGGTGTTTACTGATTTTCCAGATTTTTACAAAACGGGACAGCATGTCTAAAATAGGTTCCAAATCAAGTTTTCAAGGTTTATAACTAATTTCTACCATCACCAAACCTCTTGTAATCACCACATAGCTAATCTAATCCTACCATACACCTTCTTAGGGTGCCATGGACTCCTAACCAAGTTATTATAGCAAGGGGATTCATAACTAAAAAGTTAGGGTTTGTATGTTCCATTTTTGACCAAATAAGTGGTGGTATAGCTAGTTGTACATGGTTTTTAGCATGGAAATCATGTAATACAAGTAAATATAAGATGTTTCATGTAAAAATAAAGTTGATAACTTACTTGATAAAATGAGATGATTAGATGGCTAGAAACCTTGGATTACTTGTGTGTTTGATGCAAGAATCTTGATTAGAATGATAAAATGAATAACTTTGGTGCTTTAAACTTTTGAAAACCATGGATTGATCATGGAGTTGGGAAAAAGTCGTGGGTTTGCTAGAGAGGATGAAGAAGATGAGAAAAAAATCTAACTTATCTAAAAGTGTGATTTATGATTCTTGAATTTTTGGTAAAGTAAGGTTTTTAGAGTTTATTAGTTTAATACTTAGGAGATTAATGCTAGAGGTTAAAAGGGTTCATGTGGCCTGTTTTGGTGAGCCAAGGAGGGGGTTAGGGGTGCTTGGTATTTAATTAGAAATCTAGTGTATCGTTAAGTGTTATTACGTGTTATTCGTTAAAATCAGGTACCGGGTTTAATAGCAATAAACGTTCACAAAGTTAACCGGGATGAAAATAATGTTATAATAATGTTAAAAACATATTAAAAATATGTTGGGTACATTTACTGAGTGATCGGGTGATTAATGTTTAGTTTTCACGAAAACCGTCGTTATACTCATACGCGTACGTTATAAATAAAATAAATTTCCAAAATACTGGGTAACTGAATGTTATAAGTTTTATGATGTTAAAATGGATATAAAAATATGTCGGGACCATTGTGGGAATATTTAGATATATTCATCATGTATAAACCGGTTGTTAACGTTTACTATAATTACTTATACGTAAAAACGTTAAATGTTCTAAATATAGTAATTTGAAAATCCTGAGAGTGGTATAACATGAAAATGCTGTTATGATGATATGCAGACTATCTCCAGTCCGTATGCAGTGTCCTTAGCACTAATGAAATGAATTCGCACCTAAACCAATCCGGTTACGCGAATTTGAATACCCGTAAACTAAATTTACGATAAAATGAGTAATGCAAGTGAATGATGAAAACTTTTCCGGAAATGAATAGTGTTTAGTGAATAGTAAATTTCCCAAATGTTTCTCAGAATATCCAAATGACCTCGAAAATGATGAATAGTAAAACGATGAATAGTGTTTTGATGAATAGTGATTTATGAATAGTGTTTTTCCAAAGTTCCCGAAATGACCTGAAATGGTGAGTTGTGACAGTCTTCCCCTCTAAAAGGAACTTCGTCCCGAAGTTCAGTTAATGTTAATCAGTTAAGTGTGTCAAAGCTTATGTATGTGGGTTTCTATCCAACTAGGTATGTTCTCGTGGTCAGACTTGATGAGGCAAACCTTCCCAATCCCGAGCATAGTCCTCAAAAGACCTCCTTTAGGTTAATCATTTAGGTAACCGATTTTCACTTAAGCCCACAACCCAATCAAACAAGAACAGTCATGAGATTAGGCTAAATCGGTTTGAGTGATGACTTTAACTTTTAGCTTGATTTTCGCAACCCAATCAAACAAGAACAGTCACTAGAACCAAGCTAAAAATCAAGGTCTGGATTCAACATCCTTGAAAAAGATCTTTTGAAAGATTGGCTCGACTTTGGAATTGCTTACACTAATCAAATTACTACCGTTAGTATGACTAAGGTTAATGCTGCTAGGTCTCAGATTAGTCAATGTTGTGTATAGGTCCTATATTAAGACTTAAGTGCTACAAAAATACGCTAGTTGTTCAAGAGAATGTACCCGATGTGCTACCGCGGACATGTTGGGTGATAGGATTTCCTAAGAAGTAAGCTCTGCCAATTGCGGGTGGAATCTCATTGGCCTCCTCTCGTGGCCCTTCAATTGCTGCTGCTAAGTTTGGACGGTTTCCTCCTTGGTTAAAATTCCTTTTCAACTTAGGACAGTTGTTCCGAAAGTGATCCGGGCTGTTACACTCATAGCATGTCTTTTGGTTCACTGGTTCTCTACACTGGTTTGCATAATGACCAGACTGTCTGCAATTAGCACACATACGGCAGGGCACAGTCTTTTGGTGATGAAAGTTACATTTCGTACATTTAGGATGCTGGCCTAAATACTCTCTCTGACCCGAATTAGTCGCCGCAAAGGTCCTTGCCCTTTTGTTGTCAGTCTGCTTGTTCGTCTCGCTTGTTCCCTTCCTTTTATCACTGTCCCTCAAGCTTCCATTTCTAACCATCTCATCTGTCAGAGTCCCTGCTCTCAATATTGCACTCTGAATTGTAGAAGGCTCAGTTGTTTTTACAATCCCACGAATTTCTGGGACAAGGCCATATATGTACCTCTCGATCCTCTTGGACTCAGGGGTAACTAGGTGTGGAACTAGTCTGGCTAATTCATGGAATCGATCCGTATAGGCTGCATGTCCAGCCCCTATCATAGAGAGATGATAGAGTTCATCCTCCAGCTTTTGCATCTCGTTGTCCGGGCAGTATTCCTCCTTCAGTAATGCCTTAAAATCATCCCATGTCATACCTACAGCTGCCGCTCTACCCCTAGCTTGAATCTGCGTATTCCACCATGTCAATGCCTTTCCTGATAGTAAGCACATGGAATACTTCACCATTTGATGTGCTGCACAGTTACTAATGTCGATCACCGACTCCATCTTTTCAACCCATCGAGTATACACCAGCGCGCCTCCTACACCATCGAAATCAATTGGCTTGCATGACGTAAATTCCTTATACGTACATCCAGTCCTAATGATGTTGTTGCCATTACCATTCTGGCCTATACCATTGGTGTTGTTAATTCCGCTTTCGTGGTTTGCCAAGTTATTCATATGATCGCCAACTTGAGTGACAATAGTGGGGAGAAAGTTTTCAAGTTGTCGAGCGATGATGGCTTCAAAATCAGTATTTCCACCGTCGTTGTTATCATTGTTTTCAACTCCGTGACCACCTCCTCTACCTCCACGTCCACCAGTTCTTCCACCATCGTTACTTGGGTTACTAGTGTCATTAGCAGCTCCTCTACCTCCTCTACCTCCACGTCCACCAGTCCTTCCACCCCTTGGTGTTGCGCCTCCTCGAATAGAGCTACGAGTCACTCTCTTTGGTGCCATGATTTCCTGAGAGGAAGGACATTTAGTGAACGTCAGAGATGAGGGAAAACCGTTGATTAACCAAAGTCTATACTTCACATCCTCATATATAATACCATGCTACCAGTTGTTTCCTAAGTTGTGCCAACACCGATCTACATCTGCATAGTCATATGTCCACGTGTGTCGTGAAGCACTTATAATTATGTTGGCCACCACAATTATAAATGTTTCCTTTCACAAGTGTACATATCACCAGGCACACATATCTCAGTGGTAGACGTTGCTTAAATGAGCATCTAGGGAATGTCACGCTTAGTACAAAGGAACAAAGGATTCTCCCTTAAGTGTTAAAGTCACCGGGAAGTCTAGTTTCTAACGGTTTCTACAAAGTATCTAATAGCGTAGGTCTAAAAATAAATTACCAGCAAGCGTATGTGTATGTAAAGTGCAAGGCGATAGGGAGGAGAGTCTATATGTATGTAGTTATAGTCTAGACTCTAAAACAACCTAGTTCTCTATAACCAAGGCTCTGGTACCAATCTGTAACACCCCCAAAATACCGCAGCGGAAGACTGTGTCATTGGGATGCTACTTCAGGGCACAAAGTACAAGATATAGAAAACGAACTCTAAATGAGACGTTTTAGAAAAGTTACCATTCGAATAGATAAAAGTCATAGTTTACAAAACAAAGATTCGAAAGTAGAATAATGCATAAGTTTTTAAAGTGTATCGAATGGTAAACAATAAAAGTGAAAGTCTCCAAAAGCATGCCCTAAGACTCTCAGCTCCACACACCTGCTATCGCCTTTCTAACCTGAGATAAACATGCTTAAAGTGTCAACACAAAGGTTGGTGAGTTCATAGAGTTTGTCTCCATACAGTTGAAAAGCCAATAAAGAATGTTCACATAGCAAAGGCATCGTAAATCCACTCAGTTACAAGTCCCGTCATAAGAGACTTGTAACCTGTGTGTTCACAACCCACTGCTACAAAATAATATGATTAAGATATGTATAAGTTCATAACAACAGTTAAGCAATTAGTAGTGAGTCTACACTTCATCTCCGAAGACCTCACTTAAGTATGTATATCTCCATGGTTGTGCCCAGAAACTTAATCTGGGGCCATTGGAAGTATAAATGTCTCCATGGTTGTGCCCAGAACTAAATCTGGGGCCATTGGAAGTATGTATGTTTCCATCACAGTTTAGTATAACACAGTTAAGTATAACACAATCACGTATGTATGACATCAAGTGTAATGTAATCAAGTATAAATGTTATGTGAATCTGTACAAGTAAGCAAGTAGTAGCATGTATCTCCCCCAAAGAGTTGATAAAACAATTAAAACAGTAGGGGCTATGACTCACCTCGAAGTAATAGTACAATGCAACGGAAAGTTAAGGACAACAATGCACGGTTATCTGCCGCAACCTAAAATGAATGATGAATGATCTCATTTAGATCACCAAATGATGTTATGAATGTCCATGCTCATGTTTCTATACCACTCTAGTCTTTGGAAAAACACTTGTGTTATCAAAAATATATAATCCAAGAATTTGGAAAAATATTGCTATTAGAAAATATAATAAGCTAGTTGTAATATATATATACTTATATATATATATATCGTAAGTTTCCATGTTAGCATTGAAATACTCGGTTTGTAATCCTTGAAATGATGAAAATAAACTCGTAATAACTAATACTACTTTAGTTATAAAGCTTGGTACTTAATATTACTTCTAGCTCAAAAATGTACTTCGTAGTTTTTGTGCCAAATTTAATAAAAGCTGTCAAATATAAAGTGGTTTTAGCCGATATTCAAACGTGAATATCTTTGTCGTTACTTGTCCGTTTTACTTGTTCTTTATGTCCACGGTTACGTCTTAGTATGTAGTAATATATTTTGGAAAGCTCGGCTCCTCCGGGTTATGTCTAAAGTCTCTTTTTGTACCATGAAAAACGTCCAACAGCAAACAAATTTCTAGAAAATACTTTTCGTCAACAATCTTGCAAAAATCATAACTTCTTCGTTATAAGCTCTTTTGAATCCATTCTTTCGCCTACGGATTCGTTTTTGAAAGTATTTTCTAAAAATTTTGCCAAAGTTCCCTTGGTGTTTACTGATTTTCCAGATTTTTACAAAACGGGACAGCATGTCTAAAATAGGTTCCAAATCAAGTTTTCAAGGTTTATAACTAATTTCTACCATCACCAAACCTCTTGTAATCACCACATAGCTAATCTAATCCTACCATACACCTTCTTAGGGTGCCATGGACTCCTAACCAAGTTATTATAGCAAGGGGATTCATAACTAAAAAGTTAGGGTTTGTATGTTCCATTTTTGACCAAATAAGTGGTGGTATAGCTAGTTGTACATGGTTTTTAGCATGGAAATCATGTAATACAAGTAAATATAAGATGTTTCATGTAAAAATAAAGTTGATAACTTACTTGATAAAATGAGATGATTAGATGGCTAGAAACCTTGGATTACTTGTGTGTTTGATGCAAGAATCTTGATTAGAATGATAAAATGAATAACTTTGGTGCTTTAAACTTTTGAAAACCATGGATTGATCATGGAGTTGGGAAAAAGTCGTGGGTTTGCTAGAGAGGATGAAGAAGATGAGAAAAAAAATCTAACTTATCTAAAAGTGTGATTTATGATTCTTGAATTTTTGGTAAAGTAAGGTTTTTAGAGTTTATTAGTTTAATACTTAGGAGATTAATGCTAGAGGTTAAAAGGGTTCATGTGGCCTGTTTTGGTGAGCCAAGGAGGGGGTTAGGGGTGCTTGGTATTTAATTAGAAATCTAGTGTATCGTTAAGTGTTATTACGTGTTATTCGTTAAAATCAGGTACCGGGTTTAATAGCAATAAACGTTCACAAAGTTAACCGGGATGAAAATAATGTTATAATAATGTTAAAAACATATTAAAAATATGTTGGGTACATTTACTGAGTGATCGGGTGATTAATGTTTAGTTTTCACGAAAACCGTCGTTATACTCATACGCGTACGTTATAAATAAAATAAATTTCCAAAATACTGGGTAACTGAATGTTATAAGTTTTATGATGTTAAAATGGATATAAAAATATGTCGGGACCATTGTGGGAATATTTAGATATATTCGTCATGTATAAACCGGTTGTTAACGTTTACTATAATTACTTATACGTAAAAACGTTAAATGTTCTAAATATAGTAATTTGAAAATCCTGAGAGTGGTATAACATGAAAATGCTGTTATGATGATATGCAGACTATCTCCAGTCCGTATGCAGTGTCCTTAGCACTAATGAAATGAATTCGCACCTAAACCAATCCGGTTACGCGAATTTGAATACCCGTAAACTAAATTTACGATAAAATGAGTAATGCAAGTGAATGATGAAAACTTTTCCGGAAATGAATAGTGTTTAGTGAATAGTAAATTTCCCAAATGTTTCTCAGAATATCCAAATGACCTCGAAAATGATGAATAGTAAAATGATGAATAGTGTTTTGATGAATAGTGATTTATGAATAGTGTTTTTCCAAAGTTCCCGAAATGACCTGAAATGGTGAGTTGTGACAATACTGGGTATAGGTACCTCCTCAATCAATTTGAACATATCAAACTCAATATCAGGCTCATCAAAAATATTCTCTTCATCAACAATAATGTTTCCACCATGATTGTTCTCAATATCACCGACTCAGACTCAAAATTATCTGTTTCACTCACGTTTTCATCACCTAACTCTTCATCAGTCTCACATAAGTTTATAGATTTACCTTTTTGCATACAGTCGACAGGTGTGTGCATTTCCTCATCTAGATGACCAAACTGTTGTTCAGTTTCACATACCTCTACAGGACTACCTTTTTGGCTATGGTCAACCGTAACTGGACTATCTTTTTGGCTATGGTCAACCCTAACCGGACTATCTTTTTGGCTATGGTCAACTAACCAGACTATCTTTTTGGCTATGGTCAACAGAAACAGGACTATCTTTTTGGCTATGGTCAACATTAACCGGACTATCGTTTTTGATATAATCAACAGAAATAGGACTCCCTTTGTGGCTATGGTTAACACTAACCGGACTATCTGTTTGGCTCTGCTTAACACTAACAAGACTATCTGTTTGCATATGATCAACATATGTATCTATGATCAACAAGGGTTCAATTTCTAGCACCTCACTAGATTCTACCAAAGTATTGACTTCCAATGGTGGTTGTCTAACTTCACTTAAACTCTCTACCACATGCTTTTTAACTATGCTTTCTAAGAACAATTTTTTTGAGCAATATGGCATAATAGCAAGGGCTGCATTCTTCTTTGATGCATCCACCTGA